>CM070630.1:34322102-34822102 GCA_036346255.1 Ampelocalamus luodianensis
CCTCACAAAGTTGGTATCGAGCCATTCGACGTACAACCCAAGCATAGTCGTCTTTAGGATATTTTGAAAGCTTAATTTCAAAGTATAAAAAGGGTTTATGAAAACCTAGGCAGATTCTCGATTTTACTCTTACCTATCTTAGCCTTCTACTCTCATCTTACTCTAATTTGAGTTTAAAACTTGGTTCTCTCTTTCCTTTCAAAAGATAGTTACTACCAGAGAATCGGCTTTGGGAGAACCATAGAAAATTAAGTCTAAGTAAAATTTGTGGGAGCACAAGAGGTAAGATATGTATGAGTTGCTAAGTGTCCATTTTGTCAATTGGTTTTGTAACTTAAAAGTCTTGTGTTTGTTTTGAGTGTTAGTTAGTTATTTGCAGGTTATCGACTTCTTGTTTTCCGCTATTGTTAACTTGTCTTAGTGAAACAGATGGCCGGAGAACGCGTGGCGCCAAGCAGCGGTCATGATGAGGAGCTTCCTCCTCCGACCATGGTCGAGGTGCTCGCCGATCGAGCGAAACCGCATGGACCAGACGCGATCTTGGAGGTTATTGCTAGAATACCTCCACCCCGTGGTGGCGCCACCGCATCAGCGGACTTGCAGAGTTCCTCCGCACACGCCCACCGACTTTCTCCCGCTCAGGACCTCTCGAGCGGATGATTATTGCGCATGGTTGAGCGGAAGCTCAACATAGCCTGCCAGCGCAGACAAGGCACTCTTCGCCCCACCGGCTTGGAGGGCGCAGACTTCACTCGGTGGGAGAACTGATCTCGCGCATGCACCGGGGGCCATGTGGTCGCGTGGGAGGAGTTCTGTCGCCTTTCGCTTGCCCACATCCCGCATGGCCTCGATGAAGTCAAGAAAAGAGTTCCTCGCGCCAAGCAAGGGCGCAATCTGGATTTGAGTATCTATATGAAGCTTAATCACTTGGCTGTTATGCTCGGTGAGGTGGCCTCAGATGAGGCTAAGCAGAGAAGTTTATGGATGGCTTGTCCGAGGAGCTGCAGGACAAGCTATCTATTGTGGACTTCTGCATTTTCTGTGCCTTGTAGATAAGGCCATTGTTGCAGAGCATAAGGCAAAGGCGCCTGGCGCAGTCCCGCAAGCGCAAATGGGAGGCGATCGCTTCACTCACACCCACTCGCTCGCCTCTGCCGGCCAAGCACTGTGGCTCGTTCTTTGCTCCACCGGCGCCGCAGGCTATTCGCACCAGCCTCCCGCCACCGCAGCCAGCGAGCGACAGCCGCGACTCGACCTCGGGCGAATGCAGGCTTCGCAATCCGGCCGTCGAGAGGTGACTTGCCGCCGCCACAAGGCGGGCCACTACGCCAACGCTTGCCTCGTGAGTGTTGAGTAGCAGCTCCGCCCTAATGGAGGACGCGGTGGAGTGGTCAACCCACCACGTGCGATTATCCAAGACCTGTGGTGCGAAAGCAGCTAGAAATCAACCACCTTTCACCGAGGAGGTTTGGAGGCGCCAGGGACGTCGTGATTGGTACACTTCTGTTAATTCCCGTCCCGGCCACAGAGATATTTGATTCGGAGCATCGCATTCTTTTTATTTCAAGATCATTTGCTGCTGTTAGTGGTCTTCAAGCTGTGTTCCTTTGGGAGTTCTTTGCTCATCCGCTCCTGGGCCTAAATGAGAGCCGATGACGTTGTTTCGGATGTTCCTATCATGGTCAAAGGAGTGGGATTTGGCAAATCTTATTCCGCTTCGGTTCAATGAGTCCGATGTGATTCTTGGTATGGATTAGTTGTCCTAACACTTGGGGCAGATCGACAGTTAGAAGATTGTCTATCTCACTGTGCACTCTTCAAAGTAGCTGGTCTGATTGCTACACCTTCGGGGCCACATCTATGTGTATTAGAGGCAAAGCACCTGGGTGATCTGCATGATGTTCCCATAGTATCTCGACTTTGTGGATGTATTTCAAGATTTGCCGGATGCCTCGGGATGCCGATCTGAGTTTGCCATCGAAATGCCCTACACGCCTCGACTGGCAGGCGCTGATCTGATGCCTCCCAATGAGCTAGAAGAATTGGAAGAAGCAAGCTTGGTGAGCTCTGGGCAAAGGGTTTCATCCGCCCCACCATCTCTCAATGGGGTTGTCCTGTGATCTTTTAGAAGAAGAAGGACAAGACTTCATGTATGTGTGTTGATTATCGCCCTCTCAATGAAGTGATCGTGAAGAACAAATATCCTCACGCCCGCATTGATGATCTTTTGACCGCTTGTCCCGAGCTCGTGTGTTCTCCAAGATTGATCTAAGATCGCGTTATCATCAAGTCCTGATCGTGGTATTGAGGATATTCAAGACGGCTTTCACTACTCATTATGGTCTCGTGACGAGTACAATGGCCATGTCTTTCTGATTAACCAATGCTCCAAATTTTGTTCATGAACTTGATGAATTCGGGCATTCATGGAGTTTTTGGACAAATTTGTGGTGGTCTTCTATTGATGACATTCTTATCTATTCCAAGACTGGCTAAAGAGCATGCTTTCGAGCATTCAAGATTGTTTTTAGCAAGTTGCGAGCACCACTTATATGCGTAAGTTCAAGAAATGTGAGTTCCGTTGAGGAAGTGGCAGTACTTGGGCTATGTTCTTCAAATGGAGGCATAGCTGTGGATCCGCAAGAAGGTCAATGCGATGAACTTATCTTGGGGACACCTAAGTCAACAACGACGTATGGAGTTTTCTTGGTTTAGCTGGCGCCTATCGCTTATCGAGAACTTCCAAGATCGCAGCGTCGAGTGATCGAATTGCGCTAAGAAGGACAAGAAGTTTGTGTGGTCCGCTCTGCAGAGAGAGCTCAGAGCTCAAACAATGATTGACTTCAGCTCCAGCCCCATTTCCTCTGATATCCGCAAGAGCTTCGATATTTATTGTATGGCGTTTCGCCTCGGGACTCCTGATGTGTTCTTATGCAGAAGGGGCAAGGCAGCTGGCTATGCATCCAGCAATTGAGGCCTCATGAGCTCAACTATCCCACCCATGATTTAGAGCTTGCCGCAGAGTTCATGCACTCAAAGATTTGGTGGCATTATTTGATCGAAACTTCAGTGAGGTGTATTCCGATCATAAGAGTTTGAAATACTTATTTACTCAACAGATTTGAACCTCAGCGTGCAGAGAGATGGTTGGAATTAATCAAAGATTATGACATGGGTATTCGAGATCACCGGCAAGGCCAATGTTGGTTTGACGCACTTAGTCGGTGCGTATTGCAATACTTTGATGATCCAAGAGCAAAGAACCTCGCGCTTTCTTGCGTAATTCCAAAGCCTCAACTTGGGTTTGGTTGAGCATGGTTCCTTGTGCTGCTTTGGTTGTGCAACCAACCTTGGTGGATCAGATCAAGGCAACATGCCAAATCGATGATGCGTGGTAAAATCAGCAGTAACATCAGAATGGATCAGCCAAGTGTTTCACGTAAGATGAGCACGGTGTTGTGTGGTTTGGGCAGCGCCCTGTGGTCCCAAAGGTCCCAGAGTTATGGATTTGATTCTTCAGAGGCCCATGATTCGCCTTTGTCCATCCATCCGGGGCCACTAAAATGTACCAAGATCTGCGTCAGAGATTCTGGTGGACCTGCATAGCGCACGAGATTGCTGTGTTCGTGGGCCGATGTGACATATGTTGTCGCGTCAAGGCCGAAGCATCAATGGCTCGGCCAGTCTCCTCCTCCAAATTTCTTGCCTCATACCAGTGAGTGGAAGTGGATGTAGAGGCATGGATTTATCACCGTCCGCCTGCATTCTTCTCGCGGGTGGAAGGATGCTATCCGGGTTGTTACCGATCGACTGGCGGGTAGCGCACTTCCCGCCAGATTTACCACCTCGCGTCAACGACCGCGCGACATCTATATCTCCGCATTGTGAGTTTGCATGGGTACCACGAACGATTGTGTCGATCGTGGCTCTCTTTTCACTTCGGCTATGGTACGCTTACAGAAGCCATGGGGACCGTGTCTTTCAACTCACCTATCATCCTCGTGATCGATGGTCGACGAGCGCCAATAATCAGTGTGCTTGAAGATATGTCTCCAGTGCTTGTGTTCTTCCCATGGAAAGAATTGGGAGAAGTGCATACCGCTTGCCGAAGTTCTCCTACAACAACGCTTTCAGTTAGTCTCAGATGGCACCGCTTGAGGCTTTGTATGGACGGCGCAGAACACCGTTGAACCGCCGTAAATCGTGAAAGGCGCTTCTTTGGTCCGATTCCATCAATGAGGCCGAAAGTCAAGTGCATTGATTCGCGGAGCACCGCGCAGAGCTCACCTGCGTAAGAACCATGCGGACGGCGTCGCCGTGAGTTGAGTTTCCAAACCCAATGACTTTGTGTATCTCAAAGTTCTCACTGGCGGGACATCGCCGCCTTGGTGTCAAGGGCAAACCGCTCCTCGATATGTCCGGGCCAGACGGATCATCGCTGCATGCAGTGGGAGCCGTTGCATACAAGTTAGAATTGCCAGCTACACTGGCGGTGCATGATGCTTCCACGTGTCGCAATTGAAGAAGTGCCTCCGTATTCGGGGCCGAGAAACACCATTGAAAATATCGGCGCGCAGAAGATCTCGCTTTATCGTGAGCGCCTGCTCAGATCCTCGAAGAAGCCGAACGCAGGACAAGGAACCGTGTGATCAAGTTCCTCAAAGTTCAGTGGTCAAACCACTCCGAGGATGAAGCCACTTGGGAGCGGGAAGACCGCTTTCGAGCAGCATTACATCATCCTTCTTCTCCTAGTGACCTAATCTCAAGCAGATTCCCTAAGGGGGATTTGTAACATCCCTAACTTAGGTTTGTATTTCAAATGTAAAATTTTGAGGAGAAATAAAAACTTTTGTTGTCTCTTCAAATCATTTGAAAGTTTCTACTTTTTCCCTAGTACTTTCCAATTTTTAGAATTTAAATTCTTGTGATTGGAAATTGTTGTTATCAGATTCTTAGCTTTCAAACTTATGATCATCCTCTGAAATTATTTTTCCTATCATCTTGATCATCCTATCTACCTCCCTGAATTATTTCACAATTTTTAGATTTTATTTGCTATTTCATATGGCCAAGTCAAACTAGTTGGAAATCCGGTCAAATCTTAGGTCAGCATGCTTGAGAATCTTCTGCAGAACTTTTCAGCATAAAAGTTCTGGAAAATTTATGCAATGTTGTTCTCTGTCTCTAGTAGCTACCATAAAAATTTCGAAATTTTTAGAGCTCAGAGCTACCTCTAAAAATTCCCAAACCTTCTCGCCTTTTTTAAATCAAATTCCAAAGGTACTGCCTTCTGCCCGAACTCAACTCCAGCTCGAGTCCACTCCACAAGACTACTTGGCTTGGGCCGTCAACTAAACGTGATCACCCGAAGTTCAATCAATCGTGACCGTCACCGATGAAGATCGAACGATCCACGCCGCAGGCATTAACCGCACTGTCCATGCATACACCAACTTACACGGCCCATTTCGTGATCCAACGGCGGCCGCGTCGATCAAATCAAACCACCGGTCACACTACTTTGTCTGGCCGACGCATATGGGTCCCACTGCCAAGTTCTTCCTCGCCGACTGGCCGCTTCACCGGAGCTCGATCGGGCACGATCGCGCACGCAGCACGCAGCTCAAGTCGTCGCACGCCGTGGACGCGCGTCCGCCTCCGCAGGATCGCTCAAGTCCATCTACCTCATAGGGTCGCCCATTCCTTCTCGCAGCCATTCTTGCGCCTCCGCCCATTTCTTAGCTTCGGGAGAAAAACTCGAGCGTAGCGCTGCTTTCGAGCCGCCTGAGCCGCCGACCGCACTATCGTGGTTCCTCTTGCCTCGCCGCCTCCATTTTGCCTATTCCAGTCCTTGGCGCCCAAAGTGGATCACCAAGAGCGTATTACTGTCGTCGCCTCCCGCGATCTCGATCCGCTGAGCCTGCTTGCGACCGGTGAGTTTCGGCCCGACTTAGTCCCTTAGGATCGCATTGGCGACCGAGTCTAATCGGTGCGCTTGTTTTCGCCTTTTGTGCATCGCTGCGCGCGTATGACACCATTCTTCTCCAAGCACGGTGTTCGCCGCCGGAAATTCCGGTCACTCCTGCTTTCGTCGCTTGGCGTTATCGCGGTGCTTCTTGCTCCGGTGTTGAGGCGAGCTTAAGCACACCTTCCGGAGTCTTCTAGAAGTCCGTGACGCTTTTCTCCGCGTGGGCCGTGCTTTTTCTCCGCCTCCAGTGCCGTGAGCTCAACTCGTGACTATCGGACCGTGCCGCCACCACTGGTTCGCCGAGTCTCTCGTGGAACCCGGCGTATCACCCGCCGCTTTGAAACCCACTAGTTCGCGAGATTCATCACGCGCGCTGCCACGCGCCCCCGCGGCGCGCCGCGAGCCGGTGCATGCTCGCCTAGTACTCATTATTTGTTTAGTTATGTCACCGATTTGTGGGCCCTCTCGGTAATCGTGTTTAGTAAACTCTAATCCAACCGTTATATTTCCCTCTCGAGTCACCGCCATGTGGGCCCATGATGTCGCTTAGTGGGTGTGTAACCCTTGGCGTATATGTTTTCCGCTTGTGCGCATGATCCGCGGAGTATGTGTTAGAAGTATACTTTGATATGTCAAAGACGTATTCTTAGAATACGCCTTCGACGCCACTTTCGGCAAGTTGTCCCTGTCAAGCACTGCCGCGGCCCGCTCGGCCGCTGGCATCCGGGGCTAGATAGTCGGTAGAAAAAGGATTAAATGCTTTAGTAAATCAGTAATGCTTTCTCTTGTAATCGTTAATTCAATTAAATTTGTAAAATGCATAACTAATTCAATTTTTATCCAAATTGTATGAAACCAGTGCTGTTACTTTTCATTTTAAGTGTACTATTTGATAAAATTAACTTCACCCATGTCTCAGAAAGTAAAAATCTGTTAGCTAATAAAATGATGTCTTATGTATCTTCTAAATTAGAAAATGCATATCTCTTCCAATAATTGTCCAAATTAAATGAATCCAATTCTGTAAAATTTCATTTTCAGTATACTAACTATTAGGATAGATTTTATACATCGTTCTGTTCATGAAAATTTGTTAAGTAATTAACTAGTGACTTGTTGTGTTTTTAGCTTAGAAAATTCATAGAAAATTGCTAATAACTTCTAAAATGATGGGTTCTCTGCTTCTAAAATTCTGTTATTTCATACTTAGGCTCGTGTGAGTTTTGGCTTGTTTGATGTTGTTGAATGTTTGAGTTTTGCTCTGTTATTCGCTCTTATTTGTCGTTATGTTCGATCGTTAGGCTCGGAGTATTTCATGCAACCCCGAGGACGATCCTCCGCGACCATATTGAGCAACAAATGTGCAGTGCGCTTTGATCATGATAATCCCAAGACTTTAAATTCTAATATTTTGTTTCAAATTGTGATGTATGCATTGCTTAATTTGTGTTAAAATGGATTAGTTAAACCAGAGTAGTGCATATTCTGTCAGACAAATATTGATCTCTACTAATTGCCGAGTGTTCTGTGTGTATTTGTCGATTAGAGATCTGGATGATTTCTTGTCACTTAGTAGATACGATTTCAGCTTGCTTAGATATGCTTAGTATCTAGAATCAAGTGTTATCGACTTTTGCTCAGGTAACCTTGATCACACAAAATTTACTACAACTTTATGTTTCAAAGCATTCTGCTATGTTTAATTGCAACACTAAAAATGAAAACAAAATGATTTGGACGGACGCACAATGGTAAGATTGGTGTGATCTTTGGGTGTGATCGAAAGGTGCCCGGCCAATTAAGGACCTAACATCTTGAGAGTGAATTTTTATCCAGCATTTCTGCTATAACTACACTAGAGTATATGGGACTCTCTTGACCTAGTACTTTGGCGTGTATTGGCTCCGGTCGCAGGAGGTCGCAGGAGGGATGGAGGTGGGAGCATGGTAGTTGTCTCAAAAGCTTTATCCTGAGCGGGTAGTTGTCTTTCTGGCTTTACCATGTAAGCGCATGGGTTTCTATCCATACGAGCTGCTCAGTAGTTAATACATAATATTGGAAAGTCTCAGAGGACTTAGCTGTGCGAAGATATACCTCGAAGTGTGCTTTGGCTTAAAGGCGGTCCAAGTGTGGGCACGTGGTACACCCTCACAGGTTAAAACTATTCGAATAGCCTCGTCCTAGGTGATGGACACGCTTGGGTAAGCTTTTCAAGAGTTAGACTACAACATTTAAATTAAAACTTGATGGGTGGTACGAACTGGGACTCGTGTTATTGTTGGGGTGACTATTGGGATAGTCACTTCTAGGTTGTTTATCTTTCGCTTTGCTATTAATATCCGCATCAGTATTTCAATCTTAAAAATGAATTGCAAACTTGCCTTTAAATCTGTAGATACCTTATTGCAAACAAAAATTGGCTTGTGCAAATAAAACATATGGCCTCCACTAAACAAGCCCGCATGTAGCATATGAACAAAGTGCCGCTAGTTCACACGTCTGCCTTTGCGCGTACAAAGACAATCTTTGTACTTTGTGTGCTTTGTTTAATGTTTTTGGTTGCGGAGGAAGAAGGTGAGCCTCGTGGTCCTCACTTCGTGAGTCAGGCCGTTGCTTCCGTGGGTGACGACTAGTCTTGGCGGTCCTGGCAGATGCCTGTGGTGAAGGCACACCGATTGGCTTTGTTTATAGCCATCTTATGGCACTTTTTGCTTCGGGCCACTGCTTTTGTCTATTTGTGTATCTTGTGTCCGCTCTACCATGTCCTGTAATATTGTTACTATTTGTTTATCTTCCGCTTGTAGTGTAATGTTTGGACTCTATGTTTTGAATGGAGTTGATGTCTAATTTGTAACGAGGTGCGTATCTCGCTCGGGAAGTATACATATCTCGAGGATCAGCTTATTTGATTTGTGATGCTAGACTGTGGTTGGTTAACATTACAAGCCAAATAAACCTGGGTCCTCACACCCTCCAGAACCTCTCATGTCTATCCTCATCCTCGCTATGTCCACTGAGCGTAGCGAAGCGAGCTGGGATTGAACTCGCAAATATTCGCTATCGAAGCGATTGCCCTGACGGAATGCGTGGAACTCTTTCTTCTTTAGGGTCATCATCCTAGCGGGATGTGGGCGTGGCTAAGCTCGCACAAACTCATCCCATGAGATGGCTTGAGCATTGGTGGGAGATACGGTTATCCCACCACTGGCGTAGGGACCATTGAGTCGTGAGAGGTAAACATGACTCTCTCATGGGCTCGTCATCGACTGGAAAACGCCGGAGACGATGCGCATAAATTCGACATCGCTACCTCCGAGGAGGTTGCGTTGCGCAGCGTGGCATTGCGCGGGCCGCCGTGGCCTCGCATATCTGGAGTTGCTAAGGATCGGGCCGAAGTCAATCGATGAGTCCGGTTGGCCATCATTTGGCACCAATCGTGCCCTTCGGCATGTGGGGAGGATGTCAGGAGTCGTAGCTCCTGGTAGTCGGCGTGCTCATTGCCTTGGCCTTGATACTACTACACTCCAGGTGGGTGGTCACCATCTCGTTAAATTTTCCAAAGACTTAGAAAAGAAGAGAAAAAGATAGTGCTATGGGGGAAAATTTATAATAGCCCAAAACACACAAACACTAGACAACGAACATAATTTTTTTTTTCCAAAGTGGTTCTTTATTTTATTTATTGATTATGGCTACCATTAAAGGTTAGTAGCTCATAATTGCGAAAACTAACAATGAACTAAGGGAAATGATCTATGGGGTAGATGGGGTGTAACTGGGAGTTATTGTAATCGGCTTGGCCCGCCTTATAGAGAGCCGCTTTTCCTTAGTCGCTTTCAGCCTTCTTCCGCAGCCTTCCAACCTTCCCGAATGAGTGGCACTCATCTAAGGTGTTGCCATAGTAGTCCATCGCCTTGGCTAGCTCTACCCGATGGGTGATCTCCGCGAATCCTCATTACCTACCGAGCGCAGCACCGCCTAGTTGGGTGGGGATGTGCATCGTAGTAGTGGAATCCGTGTCTTGGAGGCGATGGTCATAGGTGTATCGAAGTCCGCATAAATACCTCCCTGGCCGCACCCCGATGCCATCATAGAAGGTGTCCCGACGCATTGGGGCGCAAAAATATGGAACACCGTATCGCGCGATTGGAGTAGAGGATAACCTCCACCATCCAGTTGTTCTCGTTGTCCCACTATATACTTATAGCCTTGATATGTGGGTCTCTTCTGAAGTCTAAATGTCGCATCATTTTCCATAGTATGTCGCCCATTCTCCAAATAAGACTCCGCGTAGATGCAAGTGGGTCTCTACCAACTACAAATTTGGAAAAGACAAGAGTTTAGAAATCCTTTTAATAGAGAAGAGGATAAGTAAGACTGGAAAGACAAGTAAATACTTTTAAATTTTTGAAAATAGTCCTTAATGGTTTTGCCATTCCTACCTAAGGCCACGACCTACAATCGATATGGCTTTGATACCACTTTTGTCGAACCTGTGAAGGAAGGATCCCGAATTCTCGTGTTCATACACTAGTCCAGATTTCCAGCAGTACATAGTCTCACAAAATTGATATCACAATCATATCACGGAATCAAATTAACATTAAATATTCATAGTGTAATACAACTGAGTTTGATAAACAAATAACAAATAACATAGCGGAAGCAAAAGAATGCAAAGCCACATGATTCGCCTACAGCAATCGCTTAGGAGCGCTGGCCTAAACGCCCTAGTCCTCACCATCCGGATAGAAGTCTTCCCTCGAATAAAAATTATTCAAGAGATGAGCACTACTACCGTGCTCGTAAGTTACACCCAATATGGAATGAAGATGCATGCATAAGGTAACAATTGAATATGGCAGGGGTTATTTTAAGTAAAGCAAAGATTTCAGCTTAAATACCCATAGTAATTTCCAAGACCATTTTATACTATATCTAAAATCAGATTTTAAAATGACAACGTTATAGTATGGATAACCTCCAAATGAACAAAGAAGGATACCCTCCTATCACATGGTCGATCGCCTATTTCCACAAGGATTAACCATCCTCAAACCATTTGATAAAACATTTTGAAAACCAAAACAAAGTCTAACTTTAAGTGGCCTTGCTAGCATGTCCATGACCGCGGACGTGGCTATTCGAATAGTTTCTACTCGACAGAGTTTGTATAGCTTTACCCACAAGAGATAACTTGCTCTTTATGTTGGCCAATACACGCCCGTAGGCGCAAGCGACCGAGCAAGCTTATCGTGAGGCCTTATACAATGCCGCCTTAATGTGCTTATGCCCGCTAAGGTTTCGCCCATTGGACTAACTGCCCTCCGGGAGCCCCTCACGCTGTGTGGGAATAAATGTCTACCCGACACCCACACAATCAATATGGCACAAATAACACTTAAACATTACAAATTATTCAGCCAAATCCTGCCCATACAGGACATGTGGTGGTACGGTAAGGCAGAGCAAAAAGCGGCTCAAAGATCGGTCCTCAATTGACTTGGGCGTCTTTCAAACAAACCCTGGGCCTTAATCTTAACCAGATTAAACCCTGCATAAACTTGCACCCACCATTCAACCAATTCGCCAAGTCCAAACCCATTTTTGATTTTGTTTAGAGTAAACCTCTTTGTAAACCTTCTGTGACAAAAGAATACCACAGTGTCAATTTTAAACCAAGTTTGTAAAGAATTTCGCTAAACCTTCCCAAAATCATATGACTATTTTTGTAATCATTCTGTCTAATGGTGACAAGGTAATCATACTCAACATTCAAATTGGCCATACAATGAATATGGGAATAACTATGTATTAAAACATAGTATTGAAATAATTGTATGAACATATGCATGCATTAAATAATTTAATAACTGAAAATAACTTTAAAATACTGGGAGCAAAATGATCAATGGTATAACTTGCCTTCGTTAAAGTCCTGAAATTCTAAGTCCCTGAATGGTCAAACTCTCCTGAGTCGTCAAGTTCTATACGCAAAAATACGACAAATTTAATTCAAATTCAAATAAATTAAAAAATACAGTTCAAATTAACTACAAATTGAAATATTTTGTTTAGTTAGCTAGATTACAATTTTATAGAAATTGTGCAAGTTGAATCACCCAAATAGGAGTTTAGATGCACAAGATATGTATTTTTGAAGTTTAAATCTATTAAAACACTAAATCTGAATTTACTGGATTTTTCCTTAATTATTTTTCTAAAGAAAATCCTTTATTGGCGCAAGGGTGATGTCACCGAGATTTTTGGAATTTTACTAAATAGAACTATTTTTCCGACGCAGGGACCCTTGTGTCATAGATGCGTTCACGTGGACTAGGCTCACGGGCTTTGGCCTGTAGTGGTGTAACAAGCGCGAGGTCGATGGGTCGCCACGCGGGCAGCCACGCCTACTCGGGCCGCCTGGTGGCCGACTGGCTGTGTCGTGGCCGAGCCTCGTAGGCCCAATGAAGCGCGGGCCTCGGTGACAGCGCCGCCGCGCGCACGCACCACGGCGAGGGAGTGGATGGTACGGTGCGAGAGGGAAGTACGGGATCCCGATGCGCACTGGGCGGCGAGGCGAGGCGCTTTGGTCGCCAGGCGATGTTTACGGCGTGTGTCTTGCAGCCCGCTGGCGCAGCCGCCCAAGGTCCTCCGTGACGGAAGGTGCGCAAAGCTTCGCAGTGACACAGTTGATGACGCATGCGAGGACGGGCAAAGTTCCACCGCCGACAAAAACCTGCATCTCAGCGCCATCGAGCAAAAGCGTGGTAATGGGTGACGGCGCGGATTGTGAGGGAGATTGCGCACCGGCCTCCTTTATAGGGTTTGGGAGGCTCCGTGGCGGCGTGAGGAGGCGGGGGGGATCATGGTGGCGTTGCGGCGATCGTGGGCGAAACCGGCGCGAGAAGGAGGGAGAACATGGGGAAATGCGGCGAGGTGGACACGGTCATCCGCATGTACACGTGAGAAACGGAGCGCTGGAAATTAGGCCGCTTATGTTTTTAAGTTTGCGAAATGGCGGTTGACTCGAGCGACGAAGACGTCAGATGACGACACTATAGTGCGGCCTACATGCTGGATGTTAAAAGAAAAGGAAAAAGAAAAGAATGTAAGTGAGGTTGATTGTGGCCGCTAGATGTAAATCGGGCGGTCCACAATGAATGAGCTTTTCAAAGACATGCGCGAATCGCCGTTAGATGTAAATCGGGCGCCCACAATGATTGGGCTGTTCGACCTCCGGTCTCAACAAACTCGCCGCCCATCTTAGATCGGACACTACAAGCATTGGGCTGTTCGAGTTAAGATATGTATTGAAGGGTGTCACGCGGCCATTGGATTTAGATCGCATTTACCACAATGAGTGGGCCGCTCGAATCGCCCTGCAGGTCTCAATGGATCATGGTCGTTGATTTGCGATCCAATGGTTGAGGTGCGCCGATGTAGTTTTTACACGCGGTGCAAAGCGGGCCGACAGTGGGGTCATGGTGGAGAGGTCGGACACGCGCCCCGCGGTCGCTGAGGGAGAGGAGAGCGCAGCGAGCCAAGCCGCGGCTACATGCGGGAAGGGGTTGGATCGATTTTGGGTTTCAGCCCAAACACGATTTTGAGTTTGTAAATTACTTTTCCAATTAAGCTTCATCATAATTCATTTAAGCTTTAGAAAATAGCAAATAAATCCCAAAATTCCAAAAATTCACAGAAATTCTCGAGTTATCTCAGACTTAAATAAAATATTTCCAACTATTATTTGGTAAATAATTTTGCAAATAAATTTGTTTTGACTTTGAAATAATTATGAAGGCTTTTTAAACTGTAAAATTCCAAAATCAATTAAATTTTATTTTCCGAATTTAAAATTTGGCTATGTTACACACCACAACATAGGATGAATTCCCAATTCGTATCAACCATGTCAAGTTTTAATTTAAAAGGTTATAGTCTAACTCTTGCAAAACCTAACCAAGCGTGTCCATAACTGTGAGGACCCCAATTTATTTGGCTTGTAATGCTTAACCAACCACCTGGTCCTAGCATCACAAATCAAATAAACTGATCCTCGAGATATGTATACTTCCCATGTGATACACACTCGTTACAAAATTAGACGTCAACTCCATTCCAAACATAGAGTCCAAACACCACACTACCAAACGGAAGATAAACAAATAGAAGAGGTTATTACGCACACAGTCGACCGCCCAAAAGATACACAAATAACAAGAACGACATGAAGCAAAAGTGCCATAAGATGGCTATAAACAAAGCCAATCGCAGTGCCTTCAACCCACAAGGCATCTCCGACCGACCGCCAAGACTAGTCGTCACCCACGGCGACAAAGACAAATTGCGTAAGTGAGGCCCCGAGGCTCACCTTCCTCCTCTGCAACAAAAACATCAAGCAAAGCACCCGGAAGTACAAAGATTGTCTTTGTACCCGCAAGATCGACGTGAACTAGCGCACTGCTCATATGCTACATGCAGCTTATTTGGTGGAGGTCATATGTTTCATTTGCATAAAGCCAATTTTCATTTGCAATAAGGTAATACAGCTTTTAAAGGCAAGTTTGCAATTCATTTTAAGATTGAAATAACAAAGAAAGATAATAATAACAAAAGGAAAGATAAACAACCTAGAAGTGACTATCCCAATAGTCACCATTAACAATAGCACTAATCCCGCATTCGCACTCACCCATCAAGTTTTAATTTAAATGTTGTAGTCTAACTCTTGAAAAGCTTACCCAAGCGCTGTCCATCACCTAGACGAGGCTATTCAATAGTTTTTAACCCCGCAGGGTGTACCATCAGCATCCACACTCGCATCGCCTTTAAGCCAAAGCACACTGAAGGTATGTCGGGCACAACTAAGTCCTACGAGACTTGTTCCAATATTGTGTATTAACTACTTGAGCCGTCGTATGGATAGAAACCCATACGCTTACATGGTAAAGCCGAAAAGACAACTACCCACTCAGATAAAGCTTTTCTGACAACTACCATGCTCCCACCTCCATCCTCTCCGCGACCTCCTCGCACCCGAGCCAATACACGCCAAAGTACTAGGTCAAGAGAGGTCCCATATACTCTAGTGTGGTTAGCACGCTAAATGCTCGGATAAAAATTCACTCACAAGATGTTCGGTCCTTAACTGACCTGCACCTTTCCACCACACCCAAAAGATCACACCAATCTTACCATTGTGCCCAGCGCCCAAATCATTTTTGTTTTCATTTTTAGTTTTGCAATTAAACATAGCAGTAAATGTGAAACATAAAGTTGTAGTAAATTTTAGTGATCAAGGTTACCGACTAAAGTCGATAACCGCCTGGCTCACCGATAGCTAAGCATGTTCAAGCAAGTTGACCGGATCTACTAAGTGACAAGAGATCATCCAATGATCTCTCTAATCACAAAGCAAATAACCTAAGCTCAGTAGTAGAGATCAATATTTTGTCTACTGTGATATGCAACACGGATTTAACTAATCAATTTAACACAAATTAAGCAATGCATACATAAAGTCAAAACAAAATATTAATCTTTAAAATATCGGGATTAAACATGATCAAACTGCTTGCCTGCCGCTGTTGCTCGTTGTTGCGAGGATCGCCCTCCGTGGTTGCCGCAAATATCAAGCTTCAACGATCGAACATAACGTTAAATAAGAACGAATAACACCGACAAAACTCAAACATACAACAACATCAAAACAAGCCAAAACTCACACAAAAGCCTAAGCATGACATAACAAAATTTAAGAAACAGAGAACAAATCATTTTAAGTTATTAAGAATTTTCTATGAATTTTCTAAGTTATAAACACATCAAAGCACTAGTTAAATACTTAACAAATTTTTATGAACATAACAGTGTATAAACCTATCCTAATAATTAGTATACTGAAAATAGAATTTTATGCACTGGGTTCATTGCATTTGGACAATTATTGAAAGAGATATGCATTTTCTAATTTAGAAGATACATAAGACATCATTTTATTAGCTAACAGATTTTTGCACAGAGACATGGATGAAGCTAATTTTATCAAATAGTACACTTAAAATGAAAATTAATAAAGACTGGTTTCATGCAATTTGGATAAAAATTGAATTAGTTATGCATTTTCTAAGTTTAAATGAATTAACAAAGGCAAATAGTAAAACATTTTACATGAAATACTAAAGCATTAAATCCTTTTTCTACCCACACCAACTAGCCCGTGACATCGATAAATGGCTCACGGCTGAAAATGCTTGACTGTAACACCACTGGCTAAAGTGACGTCCGGCGATTCTAAGAATACGCCTTCGCCACCAAAGTGCAAACCTAACATACTCATTGCAGAAATACGCCCAACAGAGGAAACGACACCGTAACTACACAAACCTAATCGACAACATGGACCCACATGGCAATGAGTCGAGGGAAATATAACGGTTGGATTAGAGTTTACTAAACACGATTAACCCGAGAGGGACCCACATGGCGTTGATCGAACTAAACATGGTTTAGTGTTAATCGAATGCCACCGCATACGCTCGCGGCGCCAAGACGGGGACGCGGCGCTGCCGCAGCGGGATCTCGCGAACCAACGGGTTTCAAAGTGAGCGAAGGATACCTTCGGTTCACAGACTTTGCGAACCCGACGGACGCAGGTTGACCCACGAGATGCCGGCGATGAGTCGGCGACGAACGGAGGCGAGAAGAAAGTGCGCTCATGAGAAGACGCCACAGCGAAGAGAGGCTTCGAGAAGTGCGCACTCACCCGCCTGACTCGTGAAGGATAAGCCCACGACCACGACGGCACGGCGGAGCTCGCGGCGCGAAATTGCCGGCGCGCGAATCACCGTATGCTGGGAAGAAACGCCCACACGCCCACCATGATGTACCAAGGCCGAAGGAGCTCACGGCAGACTCGTAAAGGGATTGCGACATGACCAAGCGCCGAGGTGAGGGACTCACCAGTAGCGCAAATGAGTCTCGGAGCCGAGATCAACGGAGGCGGAGACGACGAACTAGCTCCCGGCGATACATCGGATGCCGAGGCTCTGGGATGGGCAAAATGGATGCGCGAGGAACAAGGAAGGCGGCGAAGGTTGCAAGCACAAGCGCAACGAGGTAGGCGCCGCTTCTCCTTCTTCTCCGCCAAACCGAAGTGGGCGGAGGGAGCAACAGAGCGGGAAAACGATGCGGAGTGATCGCGTGAGGTAATGAAGGTCCGCGACACTTCGAGAAGGACACGCGCAAACAGGTGGCAGCCGCGAGGTACGTGGCGCGCATGCGACGCCACGAGCTCCGCGAGGTGCGGAGAAGACGAGGTGATATCGACTGGTAGGGTCCACCGTCCGATCGACGGTTGCGCGCGAGACGATGGTTGACTCGATCAAGATCGCATCGACCGCTGGATCCAAATGGACTACCGAGATTGTGTATGCATTCGACAGTCGGTTGCAAGACGCAACGCGGATCGCTCGATTTGCATCTGACGGCCACGATCGATTGGACTCGACGCTGTGCAGCCAGGCGGTGCACCGAGTCAAGTGGTGCGGTCTGGTTTGAGTCGACTCGTTCGAGCCCGACAAATGTTGTTTTCTCGATTTTTGATTTTAAAAGTCGAGAGAGTTTAGGGAATTTTTAGAGATAGATCCTGAGCTCCAAAATTCCAAAATTTTTATGGTAGTTACTTGAGACAGAGAACAACACTGCATAAATTTTCCAGTACTTTTTATGCACTGAAAAGTTCTGCAGAAAATTCACAAGCATGCTGACCTAGGATTTGACCAGATTTTCAACTAGTTTGACTTGGCCATTTGAAATAGCAAATAAAATCTAAAAATTGTGAAATAATTCAGGAGGTAGATAGGATGATCAAGATGATAGGAAAAATAATTTCAGAGGATGATCACAAGTTTGAAAGCTAAGAATTGATAACAACAATTTCCAATCACAAGAATTAAATTCTAAAAATTGAAATTGCTAGAAAATTGTAGAAACTTTCAAATGATTTGAAGAGACAACAAAAGTTTTTATTTCTCCTCAAAATACCTAGGACGAGGCTATTCGAAAAGATCAAACCCTGCAGGGGTGTACCAATGTACCCACATTTCAGACCGCCTTTTTGCCATAAGATTAAGCACACTTTAGAAGGTATGCCGGCACGGCTAAGTCCTACGACACGTTTCCAATATTGTGTATCAACTACGAGCCGCTCGTATGGATAGAAACCCATACGCTACATTGTAACGCCGAAAGTCAACTACCCACAAAGGGTAATGCTTTCGGACAACTACAATGCTCCCGAACATCTTCCCTCCTACACAACCTCCTATGAATCGGAGCTAACACACGCCAAAGTACTAATCAAGAGAGGTCCCATTTCCCTCTAGTGTGGTTAGCACGCAAAAATGCTTGGATAGTTGTGAGGACCCCAGTTTATTCGACTTGTAATGCTTAGCCTTCTATTGACCCTAGCATCACAAATCAAATAAACCAAGCCTCGAGATATGTATACTTCCCAGAAATGCAGTATACACACCCCGTTACAAAATCATGCATCAATTCCATACAACAGGTCTAACAAAAGACATACAATAGAGATTTACTACAAAAGAGAGGCCAACCGGCCAAAAGACAAACAAATAATTAAGTAAACAGCGGAAACAAAAATGCCATAAGATGGCGATAAACAAAAGCCATTTAGTGTGCCTTTACCCACAAGGCAACCAACCGGGCCGCCAAGCTAGTCGTCAAACCCGCAGCGTATCTCACAAAGGGGAAGCCCTTGGGGCTCACCTTCTTTCTCTGCAACAAAAACATTAAGCAAAGCAACTGAGTACAAAAATTATTTTTGTACTCGCAAGACTGACGTGTAAGGGTAACAGAACTATAATTAACTACATGCAAGCTTTATTTAAGTGGAGGGGGCTCTGGACTTACTTTTAGCATAAAGCCAGTTTTCTTTTGCAATAATGTAATAGTTTGAAGGCAGTTTTAACAATTCAAATTTTATTTGCAGAAATAACAGCGATACAGAGAGTAGTAACATAAAGACATCCTGGAGATGACCAACCCAATGGCCATCACAACAATAGTATGAACACCAGTTCATACGAACCCATCAAGTTTTAATTAAATGTTGTAGTCTAGTTCTTGGGGGGCGTATCCGAGCGTGTCCATAACCTAGGACGAGGCTATTCGAATAGTTTTAACCCTGCAGGGGTGTACCAATGTACCCACACTTTAGACCGCCTTTCCACCAACCACGGTTAGCATACTTCCTTTGGTATGCAGGCACGGCTAAGTCAAACAAGACGTTTTCTAATATTGTGTATTAACCACGAGCCGCTCGTATGGATAGAAATCCATACGCTTACATGGTAAAGCCGAAAAGACAACTACCCACTCAGGATAAAGCTTTTCGGACAACTACCATGCTCCCAACACCATCCCTCCTGCGACCTCCTGCGACCCAGAGCCAATACACGCCAAAGTACTAGGTCAAGAGAGGTCCCATACCCTCTAGTGTGGTTAGCACGCAAAATGCTCAGTACGGTGGCGCAAGTAACTCGGTCCTTAAATGACTTGGGCACCTTTCCAGTCACACCCTGCACACCATCTCACCATTGTGCCCAAGTCCAAATCATTTTGTTTTCATTTTTAGTTTTCACAATTAAACATAGAAAAAATGCTGAATCATAAAGTTATAATAATTTTGTGTGATCAAGGTTACCGACTAAGTCGATAACCGCCCAATTCTACCTAGATTCTAAGCATTGCTAAGCATCATATCGCAAAGACAAATAAAAGGCTCTAAATCATTCACCGGCTCTAATTCACGGTGAGAATAATATTCCTAAGGTAGTGGCAGGGTGAACAATTTCATGACAACAATGCAATGGGATTAGCTACCTCTAATCGACAAAATTAATCATTGACACAAAAGCATGCATACGCATTTAGTAAAACAAAGTATTAGATTTTAAAAGTAATGGGATTGAGTGGATATGATCAAACCGCTTGCCTTTGCCTTGTTTGAGATATTCGACTTGCTGCAGAGGATCACTTTCGATAATCAACGTCATCTAACGATAAAAACTGCCAAGGCAAAAAAAAAAACAGCGAATAAACACCAAAATGCCAAAAAAGTCCAAAAATCAATAACACAGAAGATAGATTATGAATATAGGAACAAAAAATTAGTTGATTCGGAGTTTATTTAAATTAGTTAGGATTTCTTCTTACTGTTCTTTCCAAACTTACTTATTTTCCACGATAATCATACAGTCAAAATCAATCCTCTTATATATTCTCCTCTTTCGGCATACTATGATGGTGATTGCGTGCACATCTATTATCCGTAGATGGGCTCTAGTTACCTACTTACTATTCTAGCCTAACAATTAAATGAATTACTGACAACTCCACCTACACAGTTAAAAGCATATCTGACCAAACTGAGAAGCCTCATGAAAATATTTAGACAACTTACAACAGCACAACTATATGAACTAAAGTGCTACTACAAACATAGTTCCACTTTCAGATTATCTATTTCCATTGTATGACCTAGATGAGAAACACAAAAATTGCTATCATGAGATGAGCTTTGGCATGCGGGTTACATTGAAAATCCAAAATTGCTTTCTAATCATCTTTTCTTTTAGGACTAACACTTCAACAAACATAGATAATTGCTCAATGCTGAAATTCGGAACTTCACATTCTTATGGATTTTCATATTTAGAAGTTGTTGTTAGATAATGGCTAACTAGTTGCCTAAAGACTAAACGAAGGGAAGACATCTGGATCTATTGTTTTAACCATGCAAAAAGCTTATGGACAAACAGAGCATTTTCAGTGACTACTCAAGGAACCTACAAAGAACAAGTTTTCAACTACAAAGTTTTAACTAAACTTCATCAATCTTCCAGCTTTGTTATCTTATCAAATGACCTAATTGGCATTCAACGATTGATAGCAAAAGACATGAGGTTTTGTATGTGAGTGCCAAAGACAAACCAAATTTTGTACAAATCCCTTTAAGCAATCCACTATCATCCAGACTACTACCAAGCACCACCCAACAAAGACTCAGCTACTATTTGAATCATCTATTAGCTAAGTAACCTATTATCACATTCTGAAAAGCTAACTATCCTTTGCAACCTTCGCTAGATATAAGTTCATCCATTCATACTAATTTGCATCATCCACAATAAACATACTGATCAATCATCCTGCCAAATGAATCTTGCTAATCACACAAACACTCACCTAAACATGCATACACAGCGAGACATCTCCGCACATATCGAGGGGAAACAGGGAAAACCGGCGCGCGCTATATGCCAGCTAGAGGCAATGGTCACCCTACGGATGCCTAACGAGTTGTAGAGAGGGAGGCGGTGTCGACACAGTCGGGGTCGACGTCGATCTGGCTGTAACATCCCAATTTTAGGCTTGTGTTTCAAATGTAAGAAAATGAGTAGAAATTAAAACTTTTTCTTACATTTTGTATTTCCTGTTTGTACTGAGCAGCTTTTGTGCAAGAAGTTATGGAAATACAAAGTAACAAGTCTTTGATTCAAATCTTGATCCTTCAAAAACATTCTGGTTCCATCTTGTAATAATCTCCTAGAAATATTTTTCCTAAATTCTTGGGTTGGTATGTGACTCCTCTGGAAAATTCCACAATTTTTAGAAATTGTTTGAATGCTGTTGGAGGAAAGTCAACCCAATTCAAAATCTGGTCAAACCTTGGACCAGTACCTTGTTAAATTTTTGGAGGAAAATCCACAGCACCAAAGCCTCTGAAAATTTTATGCTAGGTCCTCGTTTGAGTCATCCAGCTCCTGTAAAAATTTCGTAATTTTTGGAGTCGGTTTGCTGCCTCAAACAATTCTCCGAAGGGCATCTCCTTCTAAAACCGAAAAACTAAATCGGTTGAGTCGAGACTGGGCTCTGACCGAGCCCAACTCAACCGACTTGGTTGGACCACGCCGCCAACGCGCACTCGGCTCAAGCTTTTGCGCGCGCAAGCTGAGCCATTGATCTCAATCCAACGCTCACGACCTCCCCATCGACCGAGGAGCTCTTGAGCGCCCTCGCCGCCTCGGGTGGTCCAAGCCACCGATCTCCATCCGGCGGTCCACGACCTCCCAGACCTCCTCGCGCGCAAGACCTCCCCACCTCGGGTGATGCGGGACGTCCAGACCTCCCGAGCACATCCGGGACGTCCAGACCTCTTCCTCGGCTTTGTTTCTCTTCCTCACGACCTCACGGAGGTCCGGTCATCATGGTTTTCCCGCACTCGCGTGTGTCGTGGTCGAGCGATTGGGGGCAAAAGAGATGTCACCTTTGCCTCTTGTCAACGGCTCTTCTCACGACATGCATTTATTGCCGCCGCCTTTAACCTCCAAAGTCTCCACCCGCTCGCCCTACCTACCCTTGTCAAATCCAATACCCATGGCAGGGCATGGTTCATGCTCACGTGAGGCTTTTGCCCACACCATTGCCAAGCTCCCGTGCTATGTATAGCCCGACAACTTCCTCTCCTTTTCTTTCTTCGTTCTTGGTTGTGCTTGAGCTCCTCGCTTGAGTTGGTCCTCAAACTCAAGCCCCAAGAACACCACCTCCTCGCCATTGTCGGACCTTGAGCTCCCCTCGCCAAGCTCGAGCTCCAGTGGTTCCATCGACGTTCTTGCCAGTTTTACTTGTCGCCTCGAGCACCTCGAGTATTCTCTAACTTGCTATGGTTATCCATCGCAGAGGTGGACGAGTTGGGGAGCTGTTCGTGGTCGGGACCACTTTCTTCCTCGTCTCCGGCGAAGTTCCTAGTCATCGGAGCGTCTCCTTCGGTTTCCTCCTCTCCTCCGGGCTGCTCTGGACCTTCCCTGCACTCGGGTGAGTTCATTTAGTCCCGTAGGGCTCTAGGTTTTAGTAGCTTAGCTCGTAGCGCCAGCTTGTGTCGTTTTGATTTTTGCCAAAAGCTTGTCCTCCGCCATTCTCGGCCGCGGCGCTCAAGGCCGTCGCCGCGCCGAGTGCTCCGCTAGGTGCGCGACACTATTGTGAGTATATCGGTGTTCTTGGTCGGCGCCGCGAGGTGCCCATCGCCGCGAGAAGCCGAGTAGTCGCCGGAGTTTTGCCTGCAAACTCCGTGCTCATTTTCTTAGGACAGCATTAATGCCCAATCATTGCTAATCATTGGCGCATTAATCTTGTCTTAATCTGCGCCATAGTGTCTCTGCATGTGGGCCCTAGGCTTGGACCGAAATCAAGTCATTAAAGTCCCTTTAGGTTCCTTTATTGCCAATCATCAATGAGATTTAAGTTGTCCTTAGTCGCCACCTTTTAGTCGCTTTCCTAAGGACCCGCACCATTAGAAGCACCTTGGACCTCCTCGGGTTCATCGTGGTTGTCCCCGACCACCCCATGTCGATCTCGGGCCGTAGAAGGTTTTCCGTGTAATTTCTAAGTCCCGTGACCTCCCTAGTTCTACCTCGCCTTTAAAGACCTCCCGGGATTAGCTCTTGGCCGTTAGATCCGCTCGTGTAAGATCTTGCGCGCTTGGACCTCTCCTTGGGCTGATCCTAACCGCCTAGGACCACCCCGATAGATCTTAGCCGCTTAGGACCACCTCTCGTGTTTCGCAAAGACCACCCGTGTCGTGTTGTCAAAACCACCCCTCGACCTCCACCGAGGTCCTCTTTGCAAAAGACCTCCTTGGTCATTTTGCAAAGACCATCTCAGACCACCTCAGGTCGTCTTTGTAAAAAGCCACCCCGGCCTTTTACAAAGAAAACCCCGCCAGACTTTTGGCTCGATCCTAGCTGTTCACGACCTCCCCGGTTTAGATCTGAGCGTTAGATCTCTTTTTGTAAAATCCTTAGCGCTCAGACCTCCCTCCACGTCGATCTAGACCGTTTAGGACCTCCCTAGGTCTAACCCGAGTCGTCCAGATCTCCTCCGATTAAAACCCTTCCGCTTAGGACCTCCCCGAGTAGATCTTGGCCATCCAAGACCTCCTCGTGTCAATCTCAACCATCAAGACCTCCTCCGAGATCTTGACCGTCTAGGACCTCCTCCTTTAGATCCGTAGCGTTAGGACCTCCTCCTCCTCTGGTCAAACCGTTAGATTTAGATCTAACGGGCTAGACTCCTTTCTCGACTTAAAGCCTTAGGACCTCCTCGCTCAATCTTGATCGCCAGACCTCCTCACTTGATCGTGTCCGCAAAGACCTCCTCCGGAGATCTAGACCATTGAAGACCTCCTCCGTGAGATCTTAGCCGCCCGCACTCCCTCCGTAGGTTTACCCTTAGGACCTCCCCTAGTGCTCGGGACCGCCAGATCTCGATCCGACGGTCCACGACCTCTGCTAGCGCTAGGACCTCCTTTGCGTCGCTGTGCATGCACCGGTCGTGGCCGTTGGATCGATCTCAACGGTCCAGCACTCCCAATGCGGAGGAGGTCTTCCGTGCGCGCCGCGCTTCGAGGTTCGTGGCCTCGCGATGCAAGATCAACGCCCACGACCTCTCCTTATTCGCTCGGATCGCTGGACCTCCCGAGAGCTCAAATTTTCTAAGTCCTTTAATGTTTCAAATTTCAAAAGTGCATAACTTTGTCATTTCAATTCCTTTTGAATGATTCCAGCTCGTAGCTCATTGTAGTATGAACTTTAATCTGAGAATGAATTTAGACATCTGTTATATAATAGGAAATGACTTTAATTGCATGATCTTGTTTAGTGAGGAATGATGTCTAGAAATTCATTGAAAATTTGTAAAATGCACAACCTTTCTCTCTCAGAATTGCAACCTCGAGCAAACTCAACTTGGTAAAATTGGTCTCAGACGTGCGATGCTCGTAGGCGTGCTTTAATATGAACTAGGCCTTGTCTTTATTTATGTTCATAAAAAAAATGATATATGCCAGATTTAGAGCTTAGAAAAATCATAACTAATTCATTAGAACTCCTATTTGTGCAAACTCAGTTTTGCTGTTGTTAGGATACTAATATCTACCTACCATAAAAATTTCAAGTTCCAGATCATTCTAGAAATTTTCGTTATGAACAGTAACTCTAATTAATTTAATTAGGATTTTTCAGGCTGAGCAAAATTGTGTAATACCCTGATAGTGTGAAAAGCATTTGAATCTGGAGAGATTATTTATTCGGGAGAGATTAATTAATCGGGAGGAGGGTTCTTTTAGAAAATCGCCAAATCAGGAATTGAGGGGGGGGGTTCGCGTTTAGTGGGCAACCTGGGCTTGGGCCTTGGCCCAAGAGGACCAAGGGTGGCCGGCCAAGGAGAGGGGGTTGCCACTTCCACCCCAAACCCTAGTCGCCTCTCCCATCTCTCCTCCTCTCCACTCCCCACCTCCCTTTCGGCCACCACCTCCTCCCACCTCCTCCACACCTCCCCTCCACCCTTGCGCACCTCTCCACCTCCCTCCACCTCCATTGCTGCTGGCCAAAAGAGAAGAGGAAGCCCTTGCACCGGCCAAGGAGGAAGAAGAAGGGAAAAGAAGAGAAGGGAAGAAGGAAGAGAAGAAAGGAGAGGGAAGAAGGATCCGCGAGGGAACTCGTGGTGATCATCATCTGCACAACGTGCCTTCGCTGCGTTCGGCAAGGGTAACCCGTGATTCTTTGTTTTGGGGTCGTTTTCTAGTTGTACATTTTCGGATGTCGGTTACGTCGATATTCTCGCAGCATAACGAAAATTAGGCTAATCCTCTTAGCTTTCAGAAAACTAAAGATCACTAAATTCGACAAACATAGAGAAAGTTATGATAGTTTCTTTGTCGCTGTCCGTAAACCCGACGTGAAATGTTTGCTCGATTAAATAGATTGGTAGGACTGGTAGATGGCCGAATCGGAGGGTCTCCCCAACTAAGTTTATTTAGACATTTTAATTACCTTTCCGTAATGTCCAAGATCATCCTATTTGGACTCCTCGAGCGAAGTTATGAATTTTTGAAGTCTGCTATTCGCATTGACTGATCGCTAGAAATTAGAAGAGTTAGAAATGATAAGAAGTTAGCGATTTCGATTGTAATGTTGTGTATGCTTTTGGTCCAGATGTTGGTCTTAGATTGGGATATCTTTATGTTCAGGTGGGAGCGTGATCCCGGCGCGCATCTCTTTGCGCCCACCGCCTCGCACTGTCAAAGGCAAGTATTCGGTTATAGCGTATTTTCTGTTGTATGATATGATTGTTGTGATTGCTTGTTGTAGCCTTGCACGAATGTTAGTGTAATGAGTTTTCCTTATATCTTGATGAATGCAAGCTATGGTTAATGTTTCCCTTGAGCGTGGCCAAATCTTACATGTTGTTATGTACATGTTAAATTCTTGGGTATGAAAGACGTGGGCATGGAGCATTTGCATGTTTCAAACGTGTTGGAGACTTGGTCATGTATGCATGTTTTTGATATATGATAGCGAAGTAAGGTTGCTTACATGATAATGAGAATATGATGTATTCCTGTTTATAAATATGTTATCATGATGCATATGCATGTTGAGAGCATACAGGTGCCCTGGTTACGTGGTGATCAAGCACATTCAGTTGAGGTCCCCGTTATGTAGATGACGGGCTTGAGGTCCCCACATTCGTGGAATGTGGGCTATGAACAAAAGAGGTCCCCATCATTAATGTGATGGGCAAAGGTCCCTATACATGTGGTGTATAGGCTTTTGGTCCCTGTGCCAGAGGGCACAGGCAAGGGTATACAGCGACGGTTGTATACCTCACATTACCGGTAAAATGCGAAAAGAGATAAAGTTAAAAAGGCGCATTGCATTGGTTGCATTCACATGAGCATGAAGGCTATACTTTGGTGCATTGTTTATCTTGGATTATTGATGCTATGAATAATAACTTGCTTAGCCTTGTTGGTACTTGCTGAGTCTTTGGGCTCACTCTTGCTTTGATGTGTTTTAGGTACAACTGGCAAGACCGGCATGCATGGGAGGGAGTAGATGTTTGGATGCACACACTGCCACTCCATCTTAAGAATTACTTATGGATAGTTTGAGTTTCAGATTAACTGTAATGATGAGAATAGCAAATTTTGGTTATGTTTATGAGATTATCCTGCACGCTTGAATGAACCTGATTATGAATATATTGATAAATACCTTGATTAATTGTTGGAACCTCGGTATAGTTGACTATACAAAGGAGGTTTTGTCGAGATTTTGTAATTGGTCTTGGTTTAGCCTAGTTTAATTTAATTTTAGTAGCATTCCAGGCTCAATGCTGAGCTGGGGTGTTACAGTTGGTATCAGAGCGGGCTGTAGGTCCGTGGTGACTAGGTTATAAAAAAAAATTGCTAATGTTAATCAACTTAAAAGTTTGACACACTGGTGCACCTGAGGGATGGGGATGGGCCAATCATTGCATTTACGTTTCCTTATATCGTTTTGATTATTGCTGATATGAATTGAGTTTGGCTGCTTATTAATTAATTATTATGATTATTATGAGTGGGATTAGTCGTTGTTGAGAGGTTAAGGTCGTGGTTGTGACCCAGGGCTTTACAGTTACACCACCGCTCGTGGAGTGGGAATAGAGAAGTGCTACCCCGATATCTTAGTATAGGTGTCGATGGCGAGAATCTTTAGAAGAGTTGTTCTCTTCCTTGAATTTGAATGTTGGTCAACCCTTATCCGTTTGCGATTGTTGGGTTGCTTTGAAATTATTGGTGTTTCCATTGGCTTAATTTGTCCGTAAATCAATTATTGTTTTTCCCAACCGTTGAGTTATTCTTGCGATTGGTGAACTTTGCTAATTGTCAAGATTGACTTTTGTAGGGGAGTTTTGTTTTTCTTATTGGAAAGCATGACCTATTTATTCGCTTGATGTTTTTGGTTAATGAAAGTTTCCTTTTTGCAAGTCCTTTAGTTCATGAAGGCTTTGACTCAATGTATCTCTTGGGTATTTTGAGCGTTGAAGATTAATGGTTGTGTTATGAGTTTCAAGTTGAGTCCGTAGTGTGTGCATGCTCGATCTTAACTAAAGTCCTTATCAAAGAAAGTTGAATGAGTGGAGGTTGTCCCCTAGTGGTTCTTGATGAGCTGTGACTATGAGTATGACAATATTTAGTTGGAATCAATAGAGTTATTAAGAGGTGTGGTATTTTGATGAATTGGTCTGATCGTTAGGATTGTGGAATCAGGTAGATTTATTGGATAGCATGGAGTAATGTATCTCTATGGATTAGCTTACCCATTAGCGATGGTTATGTTAAGAATGTGTTCGAACGGTGCTTTAGAGGATATCAAATTGGAAATTTTTCGTAAACTAGTTACTTGATGGTCATACATAATTGTTAGATTGAAACATGTATATTAGATTAGACGAACGTTGAGGTAGCATGTTGTGAAACCACATTGTATGCAGTGCGATGAGATTATTAAATGTTGTCTTTGTGTTTATAGATGGTTATGTGACTACAAATGAAGTAGGACCCTATTTGTATACATGATACATACAATTGACAATTGTTAATGACGCTTGGAGGTGTGAGTAACACTAATGGTTGAGTGGGTGATTGAGTATGTGGCCTCTGATAGTGTGCTTTGCGAAAGTATCATTTGATAGTATGAACTAGTTAAAATAGGTTTGTTTCAACCTTGTGGCTTGTGTTTCTTTTGGAGAAATTTATGATGGGATAAGAGGCTATGATGAGTCTCGCTAAGAGTGTATTATTACGTTACTAATGTGATTGTCAGTAAGGGATTATGATGATAATATTGAATGTTTTGTATAAAGGAACTGGATCGCTCGCCAAATGTTGATTAATTGAATATGTTTCTAGTTCGCATTTGTGATCTTTCAGACCTCATGTTGATGTGATAGCCGAATTTGTTTAGAGCAAAGTGACGTGTTGAGAGGTGTTATTAGTTCCTAAGTGGATTAGGTGTTGTGATCTTCAAATACTCTTCGCCGAATTGCCATGGTGATGCGGTAACCAACAAAAGTCGAGTAAAGTAGAAGTGTTTGAGATTGAAGTAAAGTTTCATAACTTGCGATTATTGAGGATTGTCTAAAACTTTTGTTCTTGCCCATAAGAGTTCTCCCGAATTCTAAAAGCAGTGTTTTATTCTCGTCTGAGGTTTGATATTCTCTGATTGTGGGACGTGTGCCCTCAACTTTGATCATATCTTTTGGTTTTCGAGAACAGTTTCATCTGATTGTTTCTCTTGATCTTGTAACTACTGTAAGTGGTAACGTTTTCCTTTGTGCTGAAATTTATTTCTATTTGCCTCTTCTTCTAAGAAAGGGTTAACCGATTGCATTGTAAAGTCTCGTAGGTGGTGTTTTGGCATCTAGACAGTGGTGGTCTAGTAGATAGTTTGGTGAACCCTTAGGTGTCAGGTTGTCCAAGAGGCCTGGAGTAATAAATCAATTTATTAGAATAACCCTTGGAGAGGATTTGAGTTAAAAAAATAATTGTCTTTGGAGCTAACAGATTCGTTGTCGCAACTAGTAGGACCTATAGCGAGATGTAGTCCAAGATTTGGTGTTCTTTTGACCGAGCATTAGAATTAGCAAGTATGGAAATCTGGATCAATTTATTAGAGTATCGCAATTTGGTAGTATTGCGAGGCTATGAAAGTTATTCTTGATGATGTGGTTTAATGAGAGTGAGATTACAACGTAATCGAATCGCCATGTCAATTAATGGGATAATGGAAAATGTTGAGTAACGTCAAGAGTGATTTGGCTTTAAATGAGTAACCTTCTGAGAGTTATAATCTTTGTAAAGGTAAACTGGTCAAGAAAAGATTTTCATGATGATGTTAATGAGTGAGTATGTTGGAATTGTGGGATTTTACGGATTTAATCTGAGGATTTCCCTATATTTTTTTATGAGAAGTTCGTTGTAGGAGTCTTGGAGTTTAATTTGGGCTTTGCATTTTTATGCTAGGACTTGGGGCACCCAATGATTATGTGTAGAGGAGGTAGATTAAGTGTGGGTTTCGAACAGTGAGATGATCATTGATAGAGCCCTTTTAGAGAAAGTATATGAATGTGAGAGCTGTGAATTCCAAGTTGTTTATTTCTAAAAGATTAAGGAGATGTGATTGCGTGTGTAATCTATTTTGAGATGCATTGAAGTCACTGTCAAATTAATCATGTCGATAGAGGAGTTGTTGAGAGAAAGTTTTGGTGGCGTCGATAGAGCCTTTATACTAATTGTGGATGATGTATTTCAACTTGAGTGTAACGTTGAGATTGTCAAGTTAAGAGAGATGAGTTAGTGTGTTTTGCAATGAACTCAAACTCCAAAGTTGAGAGAGATTTATTCTTAAAAGAGATATCGAGAAATTGATACTTCCTCAAAGGAGTGAATTGTTTCGATTCTCGCTTGAGTTTTGTGTCGTTGACCAATGTCTTTCGTAAGTTGAGTTTGACTCGATTTTGGTACGCTTGGTTCTTATCTGTTCAGAAGAATAAAGAAAGTTTTGATTTGGGCATTTAAAATGATCCCTCCTTTGGTTTTCGTGATGTTTATTCGCAAACCGCCACTTGGAAGGTTGAAGGGTTTTCGTGATGAAATTCGATTTTGGATTTGACTCTTAGCACCGCTACCGTAACGCTTAGTTGCGGTATGAATTTTTTTGAGATGGGTTTTGTTGGTCAAAAGTTTGCTTAAAGAGAGTTTTGTCGTTTGATTCCTTAAAGGAGGTGGTCCTTGCTTTAGTGAGGAGTTTATTTGAGAAGGTGGAACACGAGTTCTGTGGTTCTATGTGCATGTCGTGGTGGTTCGTATCCTTGGGAAGGTTAACCCAAGTTACATTGGGTTGTTCTCGCTAGATGGCGTATCACCAGGACTGTCTCGAGTCCGTGCGCGGAGTACGTAACGTCTTGTATGTTTTAGTGTTGAGTGAGTACCTGGGAGATCCAGAGTTTGAAGCTTCGGTTGCACCGTTGACCATCGAGTGAGATCTTACCTTCGAGTCTTGACCGGTGAGTGTACCTGGAAGGTTGGGTCGAGTGTTAGATCAGACGTTGTATCCCATCTTTGTGTTGTGGTCCTCAGTCCAAGAGACAGACCACTTGGGAAGTTGGAGTTTTGCGTGCCGGAGCTTTAACCGGTGTTGTTCCCAACGGGTACGTGGTTACCGTTGTTCGTTCTCAATCGTGGTTGTTCTTTCGCTTAAGCGTGTTTAGATTCGGGGTCGAATCCTGTTAAGGGGGGTAGAATGTAATACCGATAGTGTGAAAAGCATTTGAATCGAGAGATTATTTATTCGGGAGAGATTAATTAATCGGAGGAGGGTTCTTTAGAAAATCGCCAAATCAGGAATTGAGGGGGTTCGTTTAGTGGGCAACACTGGCTTGGGCCTTGGCCCAAGAGGGACCAAGGGTGGCCGCCAAGGGAGAGGGGGCCACTTCCACCCCAAACCCTAGCCGCCTCCCATCTCCTCCTCCACTCCCCACCTCCCCTTTCGCCACCACCTCCTCCCACCTCCTCCACACCTCCTCCACCCCTTGCGCACCTCTCCACCTCCCTCCACCTCCATTGCCGCTGGCCAAAAGAGAAGAGGAAGCCCTTTGCACCGGCCAAGGAGGAAGAAGAAGGGAAAAGAAGAGAAGGGAAGAAGGAAGAGAAGAAAGGAGAGGAAGAAGGATCCGCGACCGAACTCGTGGTGATCATCATCCGCACAACGTGCCTTCGCTGCTTCGGCAAGGGTAACCCGTGATTCTTTGTTTTGGGGTCGCTTTCTAGTTGTACATTTTCGGATGTCGGTTCGTCGATATTCTGCAAAGATAACGAAAAATTAGGCTAATCCTCTTAGCTTTCAGAAAACTAAAGATCACTAAATTCGACAAACGTGAGAAAGTTATGATAGTTTCTTTGTCGCTGTCCGTAAACCCGACGTGAAATGTTTGCTCGATTAAATAGATTGGTAGGACTGGTAGATGGCCGAATCGAGGGTCTCCCAACTAAGTTTATTTAGACATTTTAATTACCTTTCCGTAATGTCCAAGATCATCCTATTTGGACTCGAGCAGAAAGTTATGAATTTTTGAAGTCCATGCCGTCGCATTGACCGATCGCTAGAAATTAGAAAAGTTAGAAATGATAAGAAGTTAGCGATTTCGATTGTAATGTTGTGTATGCTTTTGGTCCAAGATGTTGGTCTTAGATTTGGATATCTTTATGTTCAGTGGGAGCGTGATCCCGGCGCGCCTCTTTGCGCCCACCGCCTCGCACTGGCCAAGGCAAGTATTCAAGTTATAGCGTATTTTCTGTTGTATGATATGATGGTTGTGATTGCTTGTTGTAGCCTTGCACGAATGTTAGTGTAATGAGTTTTCCTTATATCTTGATGAATGCAAGCTATGGTTAATGTTTCCTTGAGCGTGGCCAAATCTTACATGTTGTTATGTACATGTTAAATTCTTGGGTATGAAAGACGTGGGCATGGAGCATTTGCATGTTTCAAACGTGTTGGAGACTTGGTCATGTATGCATGTTTTGATATATGATAGCTAAGTAAGGTTGCTTACATGATAATGAGAATATGATGTATTCCTGTTTATAAATATGTTATCATGATGCATATGCATGTTGAGAGCATACAGTGCCCCGTTACGTGGTGATCAAGCACATTCAGCTGAGGTCCCCGTTATGTAGATGACGGCTTGAGGTCCCCACATTCGTGGAATGTGGGCTATGAACAAAAGAGGTCCCCATCATTAATGTGATGGGCAAAGGTCCCTATACATGTGGTGTATAGGCTTTTGGTCCCCTGTGCTGAGGGCACAGCAAGGGTATACAATGATTGTTGTATACCCCATGACACGGAAATGCGAAAGAGATAAAGTTAAAAGGCGCATTGCATTGGTTGCATTCACATGAGCATGAAGGCTATACTTTGGTGCATTGTTTATCTTGGATTATTGATGCTATGAATAATAACTTGCTTAGCCTTGTTGGTACTTAGTGAGTCTTTGGGCTCACTCTTGCTTTGATGTGTTTTAGGTACAACCGCAAGACCGGCATGCATGGGAGGGAGTAGATGTTTGGATGCACACACTGCCACTCCATCTTAAGAATTACTTATGGATAGTTTGAGTTTCATTAATCGTAATAATGAGAATAGCAAATTTTGGTTATGTTTATGAGATTATCCTGCACGCTTGAATGAACCTGATTATGAATATATTGATAAATATCTTGATTAAATGTTGGAACCTCGGTATAGTTGACTATACAAAGGAGGTTTTGTCGAGATTTTGTAATTGGTCTTGGTTTAGCCTAGTTTAATTTAATTTTAGTAGCATTCCAGGCTCAATGCTGAGCTGGGGTGTTACAAATTGTTTAGGGCATAACTTTTTCATGCCAAGTCCAATTGGAGTGATTCTTGTTTCTAAAATTGTCTAAAATCAACCTCTAGCTGCTGTATAAATTTCATTGGATTTGGATGTTCTTTGCTGTTGAGTTTCTTTTGGTGTTCTTCGTTCTTATTGGTTTTTATCGCCTTTTCGCGTTAGGTTCTGAAGAATTTATTGAACCTGGGCACTCCCCTCTGCAGCAAGAACAAATCCAGCAAGGCAAGTAGTTTGATCATGTTAATCCCAGTATTTTAAGTATTTATGTTGTTTACAACTTCTATGTATGCATTGCTATCTTGTTTTAACTATTGTCGATAGATGGCCTAGTAGATGCATTTCCTTAGACAAATGATTATCCTCTACTACTATGAGCCTAGGTTATTGCTGTGATTTAGAGTTCGTGGATGAGCTCTTGTCACTTAGTAGTTTGCGAATTAATTGCTTAGCCATGCTTAGCTTCGGTAGAAATGGGCGGTTATCGACTTGTCGATAACCTTGATCACACAAAACTTATTATGATTTATGATTTCCACCTTGTGCCATGTCTTCTTATAAAAACTAAAACTGAAAACAAAATGATTTAGACTTGGGCACAATGGTAAGATGGTGTGATTTTGGGTGTGACTGGAATGGTGCCCGAGGTCAACAAGGACCGAACATCTTGTTACACTAAACCAAGCATTTTAGCGTGCTAACCACACTAGAGGGTATGGGACCTCTCTTGACTTAGTACTTTGGAGTGTATTGGCTTCGGGTCGTAGGGAGTCGCAGGAGGATGGAGGTGAGAGCATTGTAGTGTCCGAAGGCTTCCCCGTAACGTGGTTGTCTTTCACTTGCAATGTAAGCGTATGGGTTTCGATCCATACGAGCGCACGTGGTTAATACACAATATTGGAAAGCGCCTCAGGACTTAGCCGTGCTGCGGCATACCTTCTAAGTGTGCTTCGTGGCTTAAAGGCGGTCTCAAGTGTGGGTACATTGGTACACCCTGCAGGTTAAAACTATTCAAATAGCCTCGTCCTAGGTTATGGACACGCTTGGCAAGGTCTTTCAAGAGTTAGACTACAACCTTTTAATTAAAACTTGATGGGTGGTACGAATCGGGGATTCGTGCTATTGTTGTGGTGGCTATTGGGTTAGTCACTTCCAGGTGGTTACTTGTATGTATCTTTATTACGCTTCTATGTTGACAACAAAATACATTTGCAAACTTGCTTTCAAATGTATTACATTATTGCAAATAAAGTTGACTTTGTGCAAAATGAGACATACAACCTCCACCTAAATAAGCTTACATGTAGTTATGAATAGGTCTGCTATTCCATACGTCAGTCTTGCGAGTACCTTTGTGTACTCAGTTATCTTGCATAAATGTATTTGTTACAGAGGAAGAAGGTGAGCTTGAGGGGCCTCACTTTTGTGAGTCAGGCTGTGGTAGTCTTCGTATGCCTAGTCAAGGTTCCCGGTCGGTTGCCTTGTGGGTGTATGGCTAACCTGTCGACTTTTGTTCTAGCCATCTTGCTTCCGCTGTCTTTCTTGTATATTGCTCTATTTGGCCGGTCGGCTCCTTTGTAATAACTTTACTTTATGTATGTCGTTATTGAACTTAGTGTTGTATGTTGTATGGAAATGATGTGTAATTTTGTGATGATGTGCATATGCTGCAATTCTGGGAAGCATATGTCCATCGAGGCTTAGAATGTTTAATTAGTAACGCTAGAACCAATTGGAGGTTAAGTGTTACTAGTTAAATATTCCGGGTCCTCACAAAGTTGCTATCAGAGCCATACTGACCGTAGAAACCCCTAGCTTGGTCGCCTTTAGGATATTTTGAAAACTTACTTTCAAATAGTTTATGAAAACTTAAGTAAGTTCTCTAATTTTACTCCTTACCTATCCTAGCTTGCTCATCTCACCTTACTCTCACTTAAGTTTTGCAAAAGTTGTTCCTCTCTTCCTTTCAAAAATTAGCCTCTATCGATTAACTTGGTTTTGGGAGAACCATGAGAGCTTGGAGAAAGAAATTTGGACAGCTAGCTAGTAGTTAGTAAATAAGGTAGGAGATGAGAGGTAAATTCAACTAAAACTTGTGGGAATAAAAGGGTAAGAGGCGATATGAAATTAGCTAAATGCCTATACTCTTTTAGGTGGTTATACCTTGACTTTTGGACTGTTTTGAGCTAGAAGTTAGTTCTGAAATTTTGGGTCTTCTCAAACGATTACTGCTCTTCCATACGGATTAGTCGCTTCGGAAGTTGATTTGGTAACTTGTGGTCCTATGTTCTCTTGTGGCTATTCTTTGGTCATTTTAATTGAGTTTGACTTCCGTGCTCTTGGTCTTGAATCAGATCTAACTTGTCTTAGTGAAACAGATGGTCGGTGGGACCGTGAGTGGCCGGAATCACCGTAGTCCCGATGAGGAGCTTCCTCCTCCGACCATGGCGGAAGTCTCATGCAAATCGAACGCAATCGTCGGAGGACCGCAGGTGTTGGAGGTTATCGCCAGAACACCTCCACTCTCTCGTGCCTCTCGATCCGGAGGCGCCACCGGCCTCGTGGGGACTTGCAGAGTTCCTTCGCACGCAGCCTCCCACCTTCTCCCGGTCCGAGGATCCTTGGACGCAGACGACTAGTCGCGCTCGTTGAGCGAAGCTCAACGCTGCTCGCTGCCGTGAGCAGAGCGCACTTTCGCATCCCATCACCGGAGGGTGCGTGACTCATGGTGGGAGAACTTCCTCGCCATGCACCGCGGACACGTGGTCTCGTGGGAGGAGTTCCGGTCGCTTTCCGTCGGGCCCATGTCCCCGCCTACCCGATGAAGCTAAAGAAGAAGGAGTTCCTGCGCCAAACAGGCACAAGTATGTGACGAGTACCTCCACGAGTTCAACCATCTAGCGAGGTACGCCCGCCGAGGTGGCCACCGATGAGGCCAAGCAAGAGAAGTTCATGGAGGGCTTGTTTGAGGAGTCGCAGGACAAGCTCTCTATTGTGGACTTCCCGACTCCGCACCTTGGTGGACAAGGCCATCGCCGCCGAGCACAAGGCGAGAGCGCCGGGCGAGTCCCGCAAGCGCAAGTGGGAGGCCCAATGCCGTCCGCACAGCCGCCTCATTCGCCCCCGAGTTGGGCCCGCACCAGGCCCGCTTCTTTGGCTTCACCATCGCCGAGGCCTTCGGCACCAGCTCCACATCCTCCGCAGCCGTGGACTCGGGCCACGCGCGCCGCGATTCAGAGCAAAGTTGCTCACCGCAACCCCGCGCCGACGCCACCGCTTCTACTACCACAACAAGGGTCACTACGCGAGTAGTTGCCCTAAGAAGATCGAGCGCCCTCGCCCTAATGGAGGACGCGGCAAGGGAGTGGTCACCCACCGACTGTAAGACCCTGTGCTTGGGAGCGCCGAGTCAACCATATCTCTACCGAGGAGGCACAGAGGCGCCGACGTGGTGTTGGGTACGCTTCTTGTTAATATACATCCTGCTACGCTTTATTTGACTGGGCCTCGTGATTCTTTTATTTCGAGGTTGTTTGTCGTTGATTGTGGACTTAACGTGTTCCTTTGGGGTTCCATCGCTTATTCGCTTCTCCGGTTCGAAATGAGAGTCGACCAAGTATGCGGGATGTTCCTATCCACATCGAAGGAGTGGGATTCTTGGCGAGTCTTATCCTACTCGACTCATCGCGCTTGGATGTGATTCTTGGCATGGATTGGTTGTCCCAACACTTGGGGCAAATCAATTGTGCCAGAAGATTGTCTACCTCACCACCCTTCAGTGAACAGTTGGGTTTTCGCCAGCTATAGAGCCCCATCTTTATGCCCTTGAAGCAAAGCCAAGATTGGAGATTCGCGATGTCCCTACTGTGGGTGACTTCATGATGTCTTTCTTGAAGACTTGCCCGATGCCTCCCGCTCGAGACCTGGAGTTCGTGATAGAGTTGCTGCCCTGCATCGCCCCTATTTCAAAGAGGCTATACGCATGCCTCCTAATGAGTTGGAGGAGTCAAGAAGCAACTTGGTGAGCTGCAAGAGAAGGGTTTCATTCGCCCTAGCTCATCCCCTTGGGGCTGTCCAGCTATTTTTGTGAAGAAGAAGGACAAGACCTCGCATGTGTGTTGATTACCATCCGCTTAATGAAGTGACGGTGAAGAACAAGTATCCTTTGCCCCGTATTGATGATCTTTTCGATCGCTTGACCGAGCGCGTGTCTTATCCAAGATTGACTTGAGATTGGGCTATCATCAAGTCGATCGTGGCCGAGGATATTCCAAAGACGGCCTTTGCTACTCGTTATGGTCTTTACGAGTACACCGCCATGTCTTTTGGTTTGACTAATGCTCCCGCTTATTCATGAACCTTATGAACTCGGTATTCATGGAGTATTTGGATAGGTTTGTGGTGGTATTCATCGATGATATCCTTATCTACTCCAAGAGCGAAGAAGAGCATGCCGAGCATCTTAAGCTTGTGTTGGGCAGCCAAGAGCACCACCGTATGCAAAATTCAGCAAGTGTGAGTTCGGTTGAAGGAAGTGGCATTCTTGGGCCATGTTCTTTCAGCAGGAGGTGTGGTCAGGATCCTAGCAAGGTTAGCGATGTGCTATCTTGGGGTCACCAAGTCGGTCACCGATGTGCGGAGTTTTCTTGGTTTGGTGGCTACTATCGCCGCTTTATCGAGAATTTCTCCAAGATTACGGCTTCTATGACCGAATCGCCAAGAAAGACAAGAAGTTTGAGTGGTCCATCGCTTGTGATGTGAGTTTTCAGAACTCAAGAAGCGGTTGACCTCACCCAAAGGCTTGTTCTCCCCGATATTCACAAGAGTTTTGATATCTTTTGTGATGCTTCTCGTCAGATCTTGGTTGTGTTCTTATGCAGAAGGCAAGGTTGTGGCCTATGCATCGCGACAGCTTGAGGCCTCATGAACTCAACTATCCTACTCATGACTTGGAGTTAGTCTGTGGTTCATGCACTCAAGATTTGGCGGCATTATCTCGATTGGTAAATCTGAGGTGTATTCTCACCACAAGAGCTTGAAGTACTTGTTCACCCAACCAGATCTGAACCTCGTGCAAAGGAGATGGTTGGAATTGATCAAGGACTATGATATGGGTATTCAAGATCACCTGCAAGGCCAATGTTGTTGCAGATGCGCTTAGTCGAAGGTGTAACATCCCAACTTTGGACTTGTGTTTCAAATGTAAGAAAATCAGAGAATTTAAAACTTTTCTTACATCATGTATTTCCGTTGTACCAAATAATTCTTGTACAAGGGATTATGGAAATACATTATCACAAATCTATTTGATCCAAACTATGATATCCCAAAACAATCTTGTCAAATTTTGTGATCATCCTCTGAAATATTTTTCCTAAGTTCTTGGGATGGTATGTAGCCCTCTAAAAATTTTCACAATTTTTAGAAATTGTTTGAATATTTTTAGGGGTACAAACTTGTTTGACTTTTAGTCAAACCTCAAAACAGAGCCTTGCAGAATTTTTGGAGATTTATTCACAGCATAAAAACCTCTGAAAATTTTACACAAGGTTAATATCTTAGTTAGCAAGCTCCTGTAAAATCTCATAATTTTGGAGTTAATTTGCTACCTCAAATAAATCCTCCAAAGTCTCTCGTTTCTAATTTAGAAGTCAAACCTAGTCTCACTGCGTGCCTTGGGCTCGAGTCGACTCTGCTCGAGCAATTGACTCGGTCCACCAACTAATCGCACTGAGCCTCTCTTTAAAGACGCGCGCCCATTCTCGACCGCTGATCTTGATCGCGCGCCCACGCGCGTGTAACCATTCGGACCTTCCGCTTGCTTAAATGAATGTCAACCGTTAGATCTCCATCCAACCGCTCGCATCCTCTCGTGATGTTCGACCCTCCGGGTTGTTGGTTTGAACTCAGCCGCTGGATTAAGATCCAACGCCGCTTGCCCCCTCCAGAAACCATGTTCGCAACGGGGCAACTGAGCCGCTCATTTCTAATCCTAGGCTCGCGATCTTTCGTTGTGTTTTAAAGCCCGAGGCGTGGCGCAATCTTAGCCATCCGATTTAAATCGTAGGGCTCGAACGCCCGAGCCTTTCCTCCGGTCATCTTCAACCTCTAGCCGCGCGAGCATAGTGTAGGGCATGGTAGTGTCTTTCATGCTTCCCGCGCCACCCTAGTCAAAGTGAGGGGCGGGAGAGGTATTCGCCGAGCCATACCCAATTGCACGCCTACTAGCTTTTTCCTTGCCTCGCGCACCTTGTGCTCAGGCTTTGTCACCGAAAAACTTGTGGTGCAAACCCTAATGCCTCCAAGGCCTTATAAGCACCCAAATCACCTCCTGGAGTTTCTTTAGACCACCATCAAGCTCCATTCACGATTGGAGCTTAGCACCTCAAAAATGGCAAGTCGCCATTATTGACCAAGAGCTCCATTGGTGTTCTTGGTGTTCCAGTTGGTTCTCCTTCATGTTTCTTTGCCCTATCCTTATCTATGTACTATCTTGAACATTTCCTCACTTAATTTTGGATTTGATTCTCGTGAATTGTCCAATTTGGGGTTTGTTCAAATTCGCCAAATTGGTCACCTTCTTCCTCACTCTGTGAGTGCTCCATTTCCTAATTACTTGCTCATGTAGCTTCAGGACCTTAATGAAGCTATATTGATGCTTTGGTATCACTCATTTGCTCAGGTGTCATTTTCAATCCTTCTTCTCCAAGTCCGCGAGCTTCCGTGATCAAGCATCTCCGCCATCTTTGAAGCTTCCTTCATCAAGGTAGCTTATTAGTCCTTAGAGGCCTGCACCCGCTTCCTTGACCAGCAGCTTTTCGCTATTTTCATGTTTAGCAAGAAAGCTCTCATTTTCATTTTCCTGGCTAGCTTCTGTTCTTGTCCTCACCGCGGCAGAATGCCACCATTAGGTTCTAGGCGTATTGCGATTCCATTTTGTTCTTGTTCGCGCCGCCACGCCGTTGTCGCCACGACGAGCCGTTGAAGTCGCCGACTTTGCCTACACGTAACTCCCGCTGCTATTTGGTTAGGCACATTAATTGCCAATCATTTGTTAATTAATTGTGTCTTAACCTTTGTCGCTGAGCCATCGACCGATGGGCCCAACATCCCTAAATCACTACCGGCGCATCCACACTGCTCCGACATCATTAATACCGATCATTGGTTAATTAATATGTTGGCATTAATCGCCGAAATCACCTCGATCGACTTGTGGGCCCGTGGGGTTATAATCCAAATCTCGGAGTCATTAGTGTCTATTTAATAATAATCATTAGAAGCGCACTCGCCCTAAACCGCCACTCTTAGTCGCTGACATGTGCCCAAAGGCAATCGTGCACGTGGGTTAAACGCTTGCGTTGTGACTTGGGGTCACCGACATGCGGTCCCACGTGTCAAGATCTCTTTGAACTTCGATCTATAGCCACCGCTCGCTTTCGACCGCGCCCGCATCGTGAGTGCATTCGGACTCTCCGATGCCTTGATCATTCTCGACCGCCGATCTTGCGAACAACGGCCGGATCTTGTATGCAATCGACCTTCCGACCGTTGCGCGCTCGACCGCCCATCTCGCAGACCGCGGCCGATTGGCCCAAGCAACCGCACCGTCCGAATAAATACACTCGTGCGCCGCTGATCGTGATCCAACGGTGGGCTCCGATTAGGTTTCGCGCGCGGCGCTTTCCGCGCGTGAGCCGTGAGGATTTTAGATCAAGGGTGGTTAAGTGTCCACGCCTTATTCTATTATTTGAGTTTGTCTCGTATTTCTAAGTAGTTATTTAACAATCAAAATGATATAAAACTTTAGAAACTCATAACTAATTCATTTTAATCGCTTAGATAATTCCAATCGTAATAAATTTTGTTATTACTTAAGTTTATTATAAAATGGATTTAAGCATATTTCAAGAGCGTAAAATTGCGTAACTAGTAATAACTTGAATTCATTACTTTGAATATTCCAAAATGGATTTAATCTTGAAAATGCATATCTTTTCTCAGATAAATCCAATTTGTGCAAAATCAATTTTGTTAAATTCATCTCGTTAGTATACTTTCATATGGAATAAGATTAGAGCATGTTCATAATTCAGAAATGACTTGCATTAGATTTACAACTTAGAAAAATCATAAGTAAATGTGTATAACTCCAAATTTAGTAAATTCAACTTTTGTCATATTGGGATGTCATAATCTACCTGCTATAAAAATTCCGCACCTTAGATCATTCTAGAAAATTTCACATTAAATGTGCTAATTATTAATTAGGTTGATGTAAGGTATCGAGAAAGAGCATTTTGTCCATATCTTTGTATGTTAAGTCCAAATTGCATAATTCTTGTTCCTATCATTGTCTTAGATCATTCCCTAGCTGTTGTGTAAATTTCATTAGATTTGGATGTGTTTTGTCGTTGGAGTTTATTTGGTGTTCTTCGCTCTATTTGCTTATCGCCTTTCGCAAGTAGGTTCCAAGATAATTTTATTGTCGATATTGAGCCACAGCAGACCATCGATCCTCGCACTCAAAGAAGGCAAGCAGATGTAGCATTCATTTGATCATATTGTTCCTACTATTTTCAAATTCTAATATGTTGTTTGCAAATTCTATGTACGCATTGCTATGTTGTTTTAAACTATTGTCGATAGTTGGCCCAAGAGTTGCATTATCGTAGGAAATGTGGATTCTCTACCATCGAGCCTAGGATTACTTGTCGATTTGGGGTTCACTGGATGAACCCTTGTCACTTAGTAGTTTACGTGTCATTATGCTTAGCCATGCTTAGCTATCGGTAGAAATGGGCTGTTATCGACTTTGTCGATAACCTTGATCACACAAACTATTATAATCAGATACTTCAGCCTTGTGCTATGTCTAAATTGCAAAACTAAAACTGAAAATGAAAACAATTTAGACTTGGGCACAATGGTAAGATGGTGTGATCTTTGGGTGTGATTGGAATGGTGCCCGGTCAATTAAGGACCGAACTACTTGTGAGTATCTCATATCCGAGCATTCTGTATGCAAGCAACCACACTAGAGGGATATGGGACCTCTCTAGCCGAGTACTTTGGGTTGTGTTAATTAATGAGTCGCGTGGTGGGTTGCATATTTGATTATATGCAACATGGACACGCTTAGGAGAGGAACACCCGCCGAGGCCGGCAGGTCCCGCTCCACGATGGGTCCTTGTGATCCATATTTCGTCGGCAGATCACTAAGGATTAACCCCATACGTATGCCTCTTTGATTAGCATATTCCATTGAAAGGGTTCAGAGGACTTAGCCGTGCCAGATACCAAAGGAAGTGTGCTTAATAGCTTGGCAAAAAGGCGGTCTCAAGTGTGGGTACATTGGTACACCCTCGCAGAGATTAAAACTATTCGAATAGCCTCGCCCTAGGTTATGGACACGCTTGGATAAGCTTTTCAAGAGTTAGACTACAACCTTTTAAAATTAAAACTTGATGGTGATATGAATCGTGATTCATGCTATGTTGTGGTGGCTTTGGGGAAAGTCACTTCTAGGTGGATACTTGTTACTTATGTTTACTCACGTTATTTAAATGCTTAAAAACAGATTTTACAAACCGTTGTTCAATCTATTACAATATTACAAATGAAACTTGCTTTGTGCGCCCAAAGAACCATATAACCACATTCCTTTGAATACAGCTTTCATGTAGCTATGTATAGGCTTGTTACTCGTAAGTCTTATGAGTACATTTTTTGTACTCACCGCATTGCTTGTGTTGTGCAGAGGATGATAGTGAGTCCGATGGACCTCACTTTTGTGAGTTGTGCTGTGGCGCTTAAGGGCGATTAGCTTGGCCGCCCACGGCTGCCCTGTGGTGTTATGTGGCTAACTGGTCGTCTTTTGGTTTAAGCCATCTTATGGCAACTTTTGCTTCCATTGTTACTTATTTGGTACTTATGTCTTTTGGCCACTACTGTGTTGTAATAACTTATATTATGTATGTCTTTTGGTAGACTTGTTATATTCGTTGTATGGAAATGATGCATGCTTTGACTTGATGTATGTGTCGCTTGTTCGGGAGGCACATGTTCATCGAGACGCTGGATTATTCTATTTGTGATACTAGAACCAAGTGGAAGGTTAAGTATTACAAGTTTAATAAACCTGGTCTCACAGATTTTGGTATCAGGGCCATACTGACCGTAGAAACCCCTAGCTTGGTCGTCCCTAGTATATTTTGAAAACTTACTTTCCAAATATCAAGTGCTTTCCTGAAAATCTTAAGTAAGTTCTCAGATTTTACTCCTTATCTATCTTAGCTTGCTTATATCGCCTTATTCTGAACTGAATTTGAAAGCTGAGTTTTCCTCTCATCTTCTTCCAAAAGATAGTTGTTAACCGAGTAGATTGGTTTTGGGTAAACCATGAGAGTTGTAAAATGAAAGTGTTGGCTGTCTTGAGAAGATTAGGAGCTACTGGAAGTACAAATTTCGGCCAGAGGTGTGAAAAAGAAAATCTGGACAACAAGTAGGAATTTCTGGACAGCTAGCATTTAATTAGTAGAAGGTGCTGAAATGAGAGGTTAAGTCAACTAAAATTTGTGGGAATGAAAGGGGTAAGAAGTGATATGAGTTAGCTAAGTGTCTAACCTTTCTTTAGCTAATTCTTCACCCTGTTTCCTAGCTGTTTTCGAACAGAAGTTAATATTCTGAAATTTGTCTTCCTGAAAATTGATTACTGCTTTTAATACGAAGTTAGTCATAATGGGAAGATGGATATTATCTTTGTGATCTTGCTGCAGCTTTTATGTTGTTACTTGAGCTTTTAAAGGTTGTTTTGTAGAGCGGTCATTGTTTTCTTTGTCTCCTGCTCCAGCAGTTGTGTTTAACCTATTTTATGGAACAGATGGCAAGAACCACCCGCAATAATACCACCGTTCCGATGAGGAGCTTCTCCTCCCACCATGGTCGCGGTTCGCTCGACGAGCGGAATGGCATGGACCGCACCGGATCTTGAGGTCATTGCAGGAACACCTCCACTCCGCCGTGCCGGTCCGGAGGTGGTGGCCACCGCCTCGTGGTGGGCTTGCGGAGTTTCTCCGCACGCAGCCGCCTACTTTCTCACGATCGAGGACCCATTGGACGCAGATGATTGGCTGCGCTTGTTGAGCGAAAGCTCAATATCGCCAGGCCAGAGCGGAGGGGCACTCTTGCATCCCATCGCCTGAGGGTGCAGACTTCTTGGTGGGAGAACTTTCTCGCCATGCAGCCCGCAGCCACGTTGTCTCGTGATGAGTTCGATTCGCTCCGTCGAGCCCACATTCCCGATGGCCCGATGAAGCTCAAGAAGAAGGAGTTTCTTGCGCTAAACAGGGCGCAAGTCCTGCCTTGAGTATCTTTACGAGTTTAATCACTTGGCTCGTTATGCTCCGGGAGAGGTGGCCTCGATGAGGCTAAACAGAGAAGTTCATGGATGGTTTGTCCGAGGAGCTGCAGGACAAGCTATCTATAGTGGACTTTGTCGACTTCCGTGCCTTGGCTGACAAGGCCATCGCCGCCGAGCACAAGGCAAAGGCGCTGGGTGAGTCCCGCAAGCGCAAGTGGGAGGCCCATCGGCCCGCATGTGCCGGGCCTCACTGCCCCCGTGTTGGGCCCGCACTGTGGGCTCGTGGCTTTGGCTTCACCACCACCGAGGCCGCTGGTGCGCTTGCTCGTCCCCGCAGTCGCAGCCACCCACGCACTGCGACCCGCCAGCAGTTGCGCCCGCAACCCGCCGCCGATGTCACCGCTTCGCCGCAACAAGAAGGGCCACTATGCTAGCGCTGCCCTCGAGGATTGGAGCAGCCCTCGCCCCAATGGAGGACGCGGAATGGTCACATACCGACTGTAAGGTGATCCGTAAGACCCAGAGTGTCGGGAGTGGTCGAGTCAACCACATCTCGGCCGAGGAGGCTCAGAGGCACCCGACGTTGAGTTGGGTACGCCTTGTTAGTTATCGCCCGCAGCAGATTATTTGACTCGAGCATCGCATTCTTTTATTTCGAGGTCATTTGCTGCTGATTGTGACCTTCACTTTGTTCCTTTGGGGATTCCTTTGCTTATTCGCCTCCGGAGCGGAAATGAGAGTCGATCAAGAATGCCATGCTCTCCATCAATATTGAAGGAGTGGAATTTTGGCGAATCTCATCTTACTTGACTCGGGCGCTCGGATGTGATTCTTGGTATGGATTGGTTGTCCCAACACTTGGCGCAGATTGATTGTGCCAGAAGATGGTCTTCCTCACTAGTCCTCAAAGTAGCAAGTTGGGATTTCACCACCATAGGGGCCACATCTTTGTGCCCTTGAAGCTAAGCCACCATGGAGATTCGTGATGTGCCCATAGTCCTGTGACTTTGTGGATGTCTTCCCCAAGATTTGCTCGTATGCCTCCGCCGAGACTTGGAGTTTGTGATTGAGTTGTTGCCCTGCATCGCCCAATTTCTAAGGCGCTGCATCAATGCCTCCTAATGAGTTAGAGGAGCTGAAGAAGCAGTTGGGTGAGCTTCAAGCAAAAGGTTTCATCCATCCTAGCTCATCTCCTTGGGGTTGTACGGTTATTTTTGTAAAGAAGAAGGACAAGACCCTGTGTATGTGTGTTGATTACCGTCCGCTTAATGAAGTGACGGTGAAAAACAAGTATCCTTTGCCTCGTATTGATGATCTCTTTGACCAGTTGACTGGAGCTTGTGTGTTCTCCAAGATTGACTTGAGGTTGGGGTATCATCAAGTCCGGATCAGGGCTGAGGATATTCCAAAGACGGCGTTCACTACTCGTTATGGCCTTTACGAGCACAATCGTCATGTCTTTCGGTTTGACCAATGCTCCAGCTTTGTTCATGAATCTTATGAACTCGGTGTTCATGGAGTATTTGGATAAGTTTGTTGTGGTTTTCATTGATAACATTATTATCTACTCCAAGAGTGAAGAAGAGCATGCTGAGCATTTGCAGATTATTTTGGGCAAGCTTCGTGAGTATCAGCGGTATGCCAAGTTCAGCAAGTGCGAGTTCGTTGAAGGAAGTGGCATTCTTGGGCCATGTTCTTTCAAACAGTGGTGTCGCAGAGATCCTAGCAAGGTCAACGATGTTCTATCTTGGGGCAGCCCAAGTCACCACCGATGTGAGGAGTTTCTTGGTTTAGCTGGCTACTACCGCCGCTTTATCGAGAACTTCTCCAAGATTGCTAAGCCCATGACCGAATTGCTCAAGAAAGAAAAGAAATTTGTGTGGTCTTCTGCTTGTGAATTGCGTTTTCAAGAACTCAAAAGGCGATTGACTTCGGCTCCAGTGCTTGTTCTTCCTGATGTGCATAAGAGCTTCGATATCTATTGCGATGCCTCTCGGCAAGGACTCGGTTGTGTTCTTATGCAAGAAGGCAAGGTAGTGGCCTATGCATCGAGGTAGTTGAGGCCTCATGAACTCAACTATCCTACCCATGATTTGGAGTTAGCTGCAGTGGTTCATGCACTCAAGACTTGGCGGCATTACCTCATTGGTAACCGCTGTGAGGTGTATTCTGATCACAAGAGTTTGAAATATTTGTTCACCCAAATGATCTAAACCTCAAATGAGGAGATGGTTGGAATTGATCAAGGATTATGATATGGGTATACAAGCATCATCCGGCAAGGCTAATGTTGTTGCTGATGCACTCAGTCGCAAGGTATATTGCAATACCTTGTTACTTCAAGAGCAACAACCTGCCCTTCTTGAAGAATTTCAGCGGCTTAATTTGGGTTTGATTGAGCATGGTTCTCTTACTACCCTGGTTGTGCAACCAACTTTGGTGGATCAAATCAAGGCGCCCACAGATGATGATGTTGGTGTGATCCAAATCGCGTAACATCAAGAATGAGACATCTAAGTGCTTTTCGAGGATGAGCACGGTGTTGTGTGGTTTGGACAACGCTTTGTGGTTCCAAAGGTCATGGAATTGCGGAGTTGATTCTCCGCGAGGCCCGTGACTTCTTTGTCTATCCATCCCGGAGCTACCAAGATGTATCAAGATCTTCGACAGAGATTCGTGGACTCGCATGAAGCGCGAGATTGCCAAGTTCGTGAGCCGAGCGCGACGCGTGTTGTCGGGTCAAGGCCGAACATCGCTCAGCAGCTCGCATACCTTTGCCGCACTGAGTGGAAGTGGATTCCGCTGGTATGGATTTCATCACCGTCCGCCTGCATTTTTCCGGGAAGGATGCTATCCGTTGTCATTGATCGCTTGAACAAGGTAGCACATTTTCTCGCCAAATGCGCATCAATCTCAGCAGTTAGTCACCGCGACTCTATGTGTCTCGTGATTGTATGTTTGCATGGTGTGCCACTTAACGATTGTGTCGATCGTGGTTCTCTTTTCACCTCTCGCTTGGCATAGTCCGCAAGAGGCGATGGGCACACGCCTTTCTTTCACTTCACTTATCATCCTCAAACTAATGGTCGACGGAGAGAGTTAACCAAGTGTTGGAAGATATGCTCGCGCCGTGTTCTCATCTCTATGGGAAGAAGTGGAGAAGTGCTTGCCGCTTGCGAGTTCTCCTACAACAACAGCTTCAAGCTAGTCTTGGTATGGCACCGCTTGAGGCTTTGTATGGGAGGAGATGTAGAACCCTTTGAACTGGTCGAATCGTGAGCGCCAGCTTCTTCGCCGATTCCATCAATGAGGCCGAAAGTCGTTCACCGATTCGTGAGCATCCGCGCGTGGCCCACCCCAGCAAAAGAGCTGCGCCGATCGCCGTTGTCGAGTTGAGCTTTGAGCCCAATGACTTTGTTTATCTTAAGGTCTCACCTTGAAGGGCCATCGCCATGGCATCAAGGGCAAATTAGCTCTCGATATGTTGGGCCTTATCGCATCATCGAGAGGATTGGAGCCGTTGCATACGATTGAGTTGCCACTTCACTTGAGGGTGCACGACGTGTTTCATGTGTCACACTTGAAGAAGTGCCTCTGTTCCAATTGAGGAAACTCCGTTGGAAAATCTCGATGTGCAAGAAAATTTGACCTATCATGAGCATCCTGCTCAGATTCTCGAAGAATCGAACGAAGGACAAGGAACCGTGTCATCAAGTTCCTTAGGTTCAGTGGTCAAACCATTCTCAAGATGAGGCAACTTGGGAGCGCAAGATCGCCTTCGCGTGCATTACCCATCCTTCTTCTCCGAGTAAACAAATCTCTAAGAGATTCTTGTAAGGGGGAGGTTTTGTAACATCCCAACTTTGGACTTGTGTTTCAAATGTAAGAAAATCAGTAGAATTTAAAACTTTTTCTTACATCATGTATTTCGTTGTACCAAACAATTCTTGTACAAGGGATTATGGAAATACATTGTCACAAATCTATTTGATCCAAACTATGATATCCCAAAACAATCTTGTCAAATTTTATGATCATCCTCTGAAATATTTTTCCTAAGTTCTTGGGATGGTATGTAGCCCTCTAAAAAAATTTCATAATTTTTAGAAATTGTTTGAATATTTTTAGGGGTACAAACTTGTTTGACTTTCACCAAACTCAAAACAGAGCCTTGCAGGATTTTTGGAGATTTATTCACAGCATAAAAACCTCTGAAAATTTTACACAAGGTTAATATCTGAGTTAGCAAGCTCCCGTAAAAATCTCATAATTTTTGGAGTTAATTTGCTACCTCAAATAAATCCTCCAAAGTCTCTGTTCTAATTTAGAAGTCAAACCTAGTCTCACTGTGCCTTGGGTTCGAGTCAGACTGCTCGAGCAATTGACTCGGTCCAGCTTAACTAACCGCACCGAGCCTCTCTTAAAGACGCGCGCCCATTCTCGACCGTTGATCTTGATCGCGCGCCCACGCGGCGCGTAACCATTCTGCACCTTCCGCTGCTTAAATGAATGTCAACCGTTAGATCTCCATCCAACCGCTCGCATCCTCCTGAATTGTCGTAACCTGTATTAATACTCCTGCATCCTTCAGGTATAATCGAACTAGTCCTATGATCGTAGCTAGTCCACACAAGAAACAAAATGATAACAAATTCATATCACAACTTTATTGATAAATAACAAATGAGTTGATTACAAAGGAGGCTTACGTGCCAACAATAAAATAAACACGGCGAAGACGAAGAAGTAGTAGGGTCCAGCGACCGCCACGTGCAATCGATCGGGAAGCGCCTAGTCGCCGAGATCCACATCGGTAACAAAGTGCTTCTCCTCTCAAATTTGTTTGCATAGCAAGAATGAGCACAACTTCCGTGCTCGCAAGTTACACCCGCCAAGTAATGTAATGACATGCATATATGGATGTAACAAAGGGATGGCTTATAAAGTTATTTGCATAAAGCAAGATTTTCTTTAAGCACTCGTACTAGATTTCAAAGCGCTTATTCTATAACTAAAGTTTATAAAATTTCAATTTTATAGTCGATAACGCTCACACATGAATGGTGAAGGATATCCTCCTATCACATGGCTGTTTGCCTAATTCCCAATTGATAAACCAGCTTTGAAGAAGTTTGTTTTCAAACAAAACCAAAGTCTAACTTGAGTAGTTCTCATTAGCATGTCCATAATCGCGACACGGCTATTCAATAGTTTTACACTCGCAGAGGTTGTACACCTTACCCACATGACAAGACTTCTAGTTTGTCCGCATATATCTATGCCACCGCTCACTACCTTTGGTAAGCGGTCTAGAGCACGTGTCGAGGCCTTTACAAAGCGCCATTCCACCGTAGTTACCCTCGCTAAGGTTTCGCCACCTCCTTTGGAATAAAGACCTCCTGATTCGGCCCTCTTGCGCTAAGTGGGATTGATATAAGTCGAACATGACTACCCAATACATCCAGAGGAGCGACTATGGTGGAACATTGCAAATTATTTAGCCAAGTCCCGCCATACGAGACATGTGGTGGTACTAAGTTAGGCGTAGCATCATGCGCCAAGACCGGTCCTTAATCGACTTGGGCAACTTTCCAATAAAACCCATGGGACTTAACTCGACTAAATTAAGCCTGCATGAACTCCGCACTCCACCAATCATCCATTCCGCCCAAGTCCAAACCATCATTTTATTTTATTTTCCAAGTCATTTGTAAAACTTCCATGACACACAGATGCCAAGGGTACAATTTAATCAATAATTGATTGATGGCTGAAATTCCACAAAAACAAGTTTGGTCTAAAAGCATGGCTAAGCAATACGTTTAAATGATCCTAGTTCATACTATTGTATCAACCAGGTTTGATCTAGGGTGACAATGTGTTTGATTCAATATCAACATTGGCCATACAAAGGATTTCTGCATAACTATAGATTTAAAACAGAATTTAAGATAATCGATATAAATAAGCATGCAAAGAATAATTTAAAACAGAATATAAATAATTTAAAATAGTAGGATGAATATGATCAAGGGTATAACTTGCCTCGCTTGATGAGGTGACGTTGTTTTTCTTAATGCACCACCTTACAGTAACTTCCGTGTTGAGGTGACGTTGTTTTTCTTAACAGGTCACCTAGTACTCACAAGTACTATCTTCAGGTAGTCCAAGTGTACGATCACGATGATCATACAGTCAAAATCAATCCTCTTATGTTGCTCTTCGATGCTGTCGAAATCGATTCTCCAAGTCGTCGAACTCTAATCGCAATACAACCAAATCAATTCAAATTCAAATAAATTAAAAGGACAAATCAAATTAACTCCAAATAGAAATATTTTACTTTAGATAGCTAGATAATAATTTTATATGAATTTACAAACTTGAATGGATTAAAACGGAGTTCGGGAGCAAAAGATATGAATTTTAGAAGATTGGGAATACATGGAATGATAAACTAGGGTTTAAAGGATTTGCAGGTCAAATGAACCCAAAATCAAATGATTTTTGTTTAGATGGCTAGATCTTGATTTTATAGGAATATAGAAATTTGAATGGACTAAATCGAGTTCGTATGAGGGAGAACGAACCTCTGAAGTTTTTAAATCTAAATAAAACCTAAAATCAGATTTTATTGATTTTCCCGAATTATTTTTCTAAAGGAAAATCGATTTATTGCGCAAGCATGACGTCAGCGAGGGAAATGATTTTCCCGGCCGAATTATTTTCCTAAAGAAAATGATTTGTTTCACTGATAAGTGGGGTCCAGGTGTCATAGACACGGCCTCATGGACCAAGTCCATGGACTTCTGCCGTTGGTCAGGGGTTGAGGTGGCAGCGATGCGCAGTGTGGCAACCACGCCTACCGGGATGGTGAGGTGGCGGCACGTGGGTCGTGAGGTGGCGCCAACGGGAGGTGCCATGTCACCTAATACCGGCGACGCTCGGCCGCGTGAGCTCGCCGGCGAACGGCGGCGTAGGCCGGCGGAAGGTACCAAATGGAAGAGGAACTACGGGATCTCGTGGCTCACCGTGGTGGCGGTTGGGTACGAGGCGATGATCGGGCGCGACGCTGGCGGGCGGCGCGCTGCGCACTTGTGGCGGCGATGGGGCTCGGCGTGCTCGGCATGGTGAGATGCGCACGGGACGGCGGGGTGACGGCGATTCCGCTGGGAGGTCTGGTGGCCGGAGAGTCGGCGACGGCGGCGCTAGAGGCGGCGGCGCGTTTGCGTCGACGGCAAGAATATTGCGACTCCGCGATCGAGGAGAGGTGAATGGCGCGGCGAAGTTATGGAGGAAGAAGCGCACCGGGCGTGCTTTATAGGGGAGGAGGCACGGAGGAGGAGATCGTGCAGCGGCGCGGCGGCGCGCCGACAGTGCTCGCGCGAAACGGCAAACCGACGCGAATAAAAGAAGATCATGGGCGGAGTGGAGGCGGCAAGACGGGGGTGTTAATGCCCGATGGCGAGGAAAGCGGGAAAAGAAACGGCCGAGGAGAAGCTCCCGTGGGCGCGTAATGGCGGAGCGCGCGGTTCGCGTGGAGAAGAAGGCGGGGGAAGAAGAGAAGGTGCGGCCGTGCGATCCGGATCCTACTGCGGAGAGGAGATGGTGGCGTGGAGTTTGCTCACCGTCCGATCTAATCTGACGATGGAGAAAGGAGTAGGAAAGCGGATGAAGCCGTGATAGACAAACGCCGATGGCGATCGGAGGGTTCACAGAGGAGGACGCTCGAACCCCAAGGTGCTTTAAGATCTCGACCGTGAATTCTCGATCCAATGGTGCAAGAAAATGGGTGGCGGGGAATAGATGACCGCTTGATGGCGACGGTGCTGGGACGCGAGCGAGGAGAGAGAGGAGGCGCTACCGAGTGGGCTTGATTATGGGCGCGGTGAGAATAGAAGTGGCTGCGGAGGTTTCGCCAAAAGCTGTTTAGGTTTTTTTAAATTGATTTTTCTATTAATTTAATCCAAAATTCAAAAGGATTTTTAGAAAATAGTAAAATACATCCAAAATTCTAGAAAATTCACGTAAATTCCTAGAGTTATTTTGGACTTAAATAAAATAGTTCCAACTTTAAGTTGGCTTTTAATTTTGCAAATAAATTATTTTGGCTTGAAAATACTTAGAAAAAGCTTTTAAAAACTCAGAAAATTCTAGAAATTAAGTAAATTTTTATTTTTCAATTTAAATCCAATAAAGCTTCAATAACTTCAAATAACTTTCAAATTTGACTTTCAAAATTTCAAAGATTCAAATAAAGCAATCAAACTCGCAAATTCTCAGAAAATCCAATTAGAACAATAACTTTATTTTAATTTATTTTGGTAACATAACTTTGGGATGTTACAAACTACCCCCCTTAAAAGGAATCTCGTCCCCGAGATTCGGAGAGGCTAGAGAGAACGAAGACGGACAAAGGATAAATGAATTGAGAGATAGAGAGTCTATCTTCAAGTTGGCTTTACATCCAGGGATTTTGAGTTGTCTAAATTTTTGAAGTGTCGATTCGTCCTTCATCTCCATTGTACATTGAAAGGTTAGGTTTTCCAATGGATTGTTAGAGAAGAGGCAAAAGCAAAGGATGAGAAAGATAGAGAGCTATGAGATGAGAAGTCTACCCCTTTAAAGCAAACGTTGTACACAAGATCAAAAGATCTACATACGACGTACAAAAGAAAACATACGATACAAGTTAGAAACAATACAACTTCTACTCGATCGATACTGTGAGTCGTGAGACGACTCAATACACGTAATGAGTCTTGGCACACTTAAACTATATGGCTTGGCCGACAAAACGATCTTCTGATATCTTGTCCGTTGTCCTGGATGGTGCAGATTTACGATACTTTCTCGATGGCTCCATGTCTTGTAGTCTTGAACGTAAGGGTTAAGAAACGTGTTCACCAACTATAGAAATTTATAAGGGAAAGAGAATCCATTTATCATTATAAAATGGTGAAGAAAGAATTAGGTGAGAAGAAATTTTCTATAAAGAAGCTATAGATAGATGACCAAGATGAGGAGAGAACAATTTTTTCTTGTTATATAAAATAAGTTTTGAAGTATTCTACTAACGGCCATTCTAACTAGGTCACGACATACAATGATATGGCTCGATACCACTTTGTCGTAACCCGGTATTAATACTCCTGCATCCTCTCAGGCATAATCGAACTAGTCCCATGATCGTAGAGCTAGTCCACACAAGAAACAAAATGATAACAAATTCATATCACAACTTTATTGATAAATAACAACAGAGTTGATTACAAAGGAGGCTTACAGCCAACAATAAAATAAACACAATGAAGACGAAGAAGTAGTAGGGTCCAGCTTACCGCCACGTGCAATCGATCGAAGCGCCTAGTCGCCGAGATCCACATCGTAACAAAGTGCTTCTCCTCTCAAATTTGTTTGCATAAGCAAGAATTAGCACAACTTCCGTGCTCGCAAGTTACACCTGGCAAGTAACAGAATGACATGCATATATGGATGTAACAAAGGGATGGCTTATAAAGTTATTTGCATAAAGCAAAGATTTTCTTTAAGCATCGTACTAGATTTCAAAGCAGCTTATTCTATAACTAAAGTTTATAAAATTTCAATTTTATAGTCGATAACGCTCACACATGAATGGTGAAGGATATCCTCCTATCACATGGTCGTTGCCTAATTCCCAATTGGATAAACCAGTTTTGAAGAAGTTTGTTTTCAAACAAAACCAAAGTCTAACTTTGAGTAGTTCGCTTAGCATGTCCATAACCACGACACGGCTATTCGAATAGTTTTACACTGCAGAGGTTGTACACCTTTACCCACATGACAAGACTTCTCTAGTTTGTCCGGCATATATCTATGCCACCGCTCACTACCTTTGGTAAGCGGTCTAGAGCACGTGTCGAGGCCTTTACAGCGCCATTCCACCGTAGTTACCCTCGCTAAGGTTTCGCCACCTCCTTTGGAATAAAGACCTCCTGGATTCGGGCCCTCTGCGCTAAGTGGGATTGATATAAGTCGTAACATGACTACCCAATACATCTCAGAGGAGCGACTATGGTGGAACATTGCAAATTATTTAGCCAAGTCCCGCCCATACGAGACATGTGGTACGTTAGGCGTAGCATCATGCGCCAAGACCTGGCCTTAATCGACTTGGGCAACTTTCCAATAAAACCCATGGGACTTAACTCACTAAATTAAGCCTGCATGAACCCCGCACTCACCAATCATCCATTCCGCCCAAGTCCAAACCATCATTTTATTTTATTTTCCAAGTCATTTGTAAAACTTCCATGACACACAGATGCCAAGGGTACAATTTAATCAATAATTGATTGATGGTCAAATTCCACAAAAACAAGTTTGGTCTAAAAGCATGGCTAAGCAATACGCTTAAATGATCCTAGTTCATACTATTGTATCAACCAGTTTGATCTAGGTGACAATGTGTTTGATTCAATATCAACATTGGCCATACAAAGGATTTCTGCATAACTATAGATTTAAAACAGAATTTAAGATATCGATATAAATAAGCATGCAAGAATGATTTAAAACAGAATATAAATAATTTAAAATAGTAGGATGAATATGATCAAGGGTATAACTTGCCTCGCTTGATGAGGTGACGTTGTTTTTCTTAATGCACTCACCTTAATGTAACTTCGTGTTGAGGTGACGTTGTTTTTCTTAACAGTCACCTAGTACTCACAAGTACTATCTTCGTAGTCCAAGTGTACGATCACGATGATCATACACCAAAATCAATCCTCTTATGTTGCTCTTCGCATGTTGTCGAAATCGATTCTCCAAGTCGTCGAACTCTAATCGCGCAATACAACCAAATCAACTCAAATTCAAATAAATTAAAAAGGACAAATCAAATTAACTCCAAATAGAAATATTTTACTTTAGATAGCTAGATAATAATTTTATATGAATTTACAAACTTGAATGGATTAAAACGGAGTTCGGGAGCAAAAGATATGAATTTTAGAAGATTGGGAATACATGGAATGATAAACTAGGGTTTAAAGGATTTGCAGGTCAAATGAACCCAAAATCAAATGATTTTGGTTTAGATGGCTAGATCTTGATTTTATAGGAATATAGAAATTTGAATGGACGAAATCGGAGTTCGTATGAGGGAGAACGAACCTCGGGAAGTTTTTAAATCTAAATAAAACCTAAAATCAGATTTTATTGATTTTCCCGAATTATTTTTCTAAAGGAAAATCGATTTATTGCGCAAGCATGACGTCAGCGAGGGAAATGATTTTCCCGGCCGAATTATTTTCCTAAAGAAAATGATTTGTTTCACTGATAAGTGGGGTCCAGGTGTCATAGACACGGTCCTCATGGACCAAGTCCATGGGACTTCTTCGTTGGTTGGGGTTGAGGCAGCGCATGCGTGTGGCGCCACGCTACCGGGATGGTGAGGTGGCGGTACGCGGTCGTGAGGTGGCGCCAACGGGAGGTGCCATGTCACCTATACCGGCGACGGCCGGCCGTGAGCTCGCCGCGAACGGCGGCGCTTTGTGGCCGGCGGAAGGTACCAAATGGAAGAGGAACTACGGGATCTCGTGGCTCACCGTGGTGGCGGTTGGGTACGAGGCGATGATCGGCGCGACGCTGGCGGCGCGCGCGCGCGACTTGTGGCGGCGATGGGGCTCCGCGGTGTTCGGTGGCGCAGGAGATGCGCACGGGACGGCGGGTGACGGCGATTCCGCGGTGAGGTCGGGTGGCCGAGAGTCGGCGACGGCGGCGCTAGAGGCGGCGGCGTGTTTGCGTCCGACGGCAAGAATATTGCGACCCGCGATCGGAGGAGAGGTGAATGGCGCGCGAGTTGCGGAGGAAGAAGCGCACCCGGCGCGTGCTTATAGGGAGGAGGCACGGAGGAGGAGATCGTAGTGCGCGTGCGGCGGCGCCGACAGTGCTCGCGCGAAACGCAAAACCGACGCGAATAAAAGAAGATCATGAGCGGAGTGGAGGCGGCAAGACGGGGGTGTTAATGCCCGATGGCGAGGAAAGCGGGAAAAGAAACGGCCGAGGAGAAGCTCCCGTGGGCGCGTAATGGCGGAGTGCGTGGCGTTCGCGTGGAGAAGAAGGCGTGGGAAGAAGAGAAGGTGCGGCCGTGCGATCCGGATCCGCCGGGAGAGGAGATGGTGGCGTGAGTTTGCTCACCGTCCGATCTAATCGGACGATGGAGAAAGGAGTAGGGGAAAGCCGGGTGAAGCCGCGGATAGACAAACCGCGGATGGCGATCGGAGGGTTCATGTGAGGAGGACGCTCGAACCCCAAGGTGCTTTAAGATCTCGACCGTGAATTCTCGATCCAATGGTGCGAAGAAAATGGGTGGCGGGGAATAGATGACCGCTTGATGGCGACGGCGCGGGACGCGAGCGAGGAGAGGGAGGCGCGCGGCCGAGGGCTTGATTGGGCATGGCGCGCAGTGAGAATAGAAGTGGTCATGGAGGTTTCGCCCAAAAGCTGTTTAGGTTTTTTAAATTGATTTTTCTATTAATTTAATCCAAATTCAAAAGGATTTTAGAAAATAGTAAAATACATCCAAAAATTCTAGAAAATTCACAGAAATTCCTAGAGTTATTTTGGACTTAAATAAAATAGTTCCAACTTTAAGTTGGCTTTTAATTTTGCAAATAAATTATTTTGGCTTGAAAATACTTAGGAAAAAGCTTTTAAAAACTCGTAAAATTCTAGAAATTAAGTAAATTTTTATTTTTCAATTTAAATCCAATAAAGCTTCAATAACTTCAAATAACTTTCAAATTTGACTTTCAAAATTTCAAAGATTCAAATAAAGCAATCAAACTCGCAAATTCTCTAAAATCCAATTAGAACAATAACTTTATTTTAATTTATTTTGGTAACATAACTTTGGGATGTTACAAACTACTTCTTAAAAGGAATCTCGCCCCGAGATTCTGAGAGGCTAGAGAGAACGAAGACGACAAAGGATAAATGAATTGAGAGATAGAGAGTCTATCTTCAAGTTGGCTTTACATCCAGGATTTTGAGTTGTCTAAATTTTTGAAGTGTCGATTCGTCCTTCATCTCCATTGTACATTGAAAGGTTAGGTTTTCCAATGGATTGTTAGAGAAGAGGCAAAAGCAAAGGATGAGAAAGATAGAGAGCTATGAGATGAGAAGTCTACCCTTTAAAGCAAACGTTGTACACAAGATCAAAAGATCTACATACGACGCATAAAAGAAAACATACGATACAAGTTAGAAACAATACAACTTCTACTCGATCGATATCTGAAGTCGGTGAGACGACTCAATACACGTAATGAGTCTTGGCACACTTAAACTATATGGCTTGGCGACAAAACGATCTTCGGTATATCTTGTCCGTTGTCCTTGGATGGTGCAGACGACGATACTTTCTCGATGGCTCCATGTCTTGTAGTCTTGAACGTAAGGGTTAAGAAACGTGTTCACCAACTATAGAAATTTATAAGGGAAAGAGAATCCATTTATCATTATAAAATGGTGAAGAAAGAATTAGGTGAGAAGAAATTTTCTATAAAGAAGCTATAGATAGATGACCAAGATGAGGAGAGAACAATTTTTTTTTCTTGTTATATAAAATAAGTTTTGAAGTATTCTACTAACGGCCATTCTAACTAGGTCACGACATACAAATGATATGGCTCGATACCACTTTGTCGTAACCCGTATTAATACTCCTGCATCCTCTCAGGCATAATCGAACTAGTCCCATGATCAAGAGCTAGTCCACACAAGAAACAAAATGATAACAAATTCATATCACAACTTTATTGATAAATAACAACAGAGTTGATTACAAAGGAGGCTTACAGCCAACAATAAAATAAACACAAATGAAGACGAAGAAGTAGTAGGGTCTAGTTAATCGCCATGTGCAATCGATCGGGAAGCGCCTAGTCGCCGAGATCCACATCGGTAACAAAGTGCTTCTCCTCTGAAATTTGTTTGCATAAGCAAGAATTAGCACAACTTCCGTGCTCGCAAGTTACACCCGGCAAGCAATGTAATGACATGCATATATGGATGTAACAAAGGGATGGCTTATAAAGTTATTTGCATAAAGCAAAGATTTTCTTTAAGCATCGTACTAGATTTCAAAGCAGCTTATTCTATAACTAAAGTTTATAAAATTTCAATTTTATAGTCGATAACGCTCACACATGAATGGTGAAGGATATCCTCCTATCACATGGTCGTTTGCCTAATTCCCAATTGATAAACCAGTTTTGAAGAAGTTTGTTTTCAAACAAAACCAAAGTCTAACTTTGAGTAGTTCTCGCTAGCATGTCCATAAATCGCGACACGGCTATTCGAATAGTTTTACACTGCAGAGGTTGTACACTTTACCCACATGACAAGACTTCTAGTTTGTCCGGCATATATCTATGCCACCGCTCACTACCTTTGGTAAGCGGTCTAGAGCACGGTTCGAGGCCTTTACAAAGCGCCATTCCACCGTAGTTACCCTCGCTAAGGTTTCGCCACCTCCTTTGGAATAAAGACCTCCGGATTCGGGCCCTCTGCGCTAAGTGGGATTGATATAAGTCGTAACATGACTACCCAATACATCTCAGAGGAGCGACTATGGTGGAACATTGCAAATTATTTAGCCAAGTCCCGCCCATACGAGACATGTGGTGGTACTGTTAGGCGAGCATCATGCGCCAAGACCGGTCCTTAATCGACTTGGGCAACTTTCCAATAAAACCCATGGGACTTAACTCGACCAAATTAAGCCTGCATGAACTCGCACTCCACCAATCATCCATTCCGCCCAAGTCCAAACCATCATTTTATTTTATTTTCCAAGTCATTTGTAAAACTTCCATGACACACAGATGCCAAGGGTACAATTTAATCAATAATTGATTGATGGTCAAATTCCACAAAAACAAGTTTGGTCTAAAAGCATGGCTAAGCAACACGTTTAAATGATCCTAGTTCATACTATTGTATCAACTGTGTTTGATCTAGGTGACAATGTGTTTGATTCAATATCAACATTGGCCATACAAAGGATTTCGTGCATAACTATAGATTTAAAACAGAATTTAAGATAATCGATATAAATAAGCATGCAAAGAATGATTTAAAACAGAATATAAATAATTTAAAATAGTAGGATGAATATGATCAAGGGTATAACTTGCCTCGCTTGATGAGGTGACGTTGTTTTTCTTAATGCACCACCTTAATGTAACCTCGTGTTGAGGTGACGTTGTTTTTCTTAATGTGTCACCTAGTACTCACAAGTACTATCTTCGTAGTCCAAGTGTACGATCACGATGATCATACAATCAAAATCAATCCTCTTATGTTGCTCTTCGCATGTTGTCGAAATCGATTCTCTAAGTCGCCGAACTCTAATCGCAATACAACCAAATCAACTCAAATTCAAATAAATTAAAAGGACAAATCAAATTAACTCCAAATAGAAATATTTTACTTTAGATAGCTAGATAATAATTTTATATGAATTTACAAACTTGAATGGATTAAAACGGAGTTCGGAGCAAAAGATATGAATTTTAGAAGATTGGGAATACATGGAATGATAAACTAGGGTTTAAAGGATTTGTAGGTTTGAAATGAACCCAAAATCAAATGATTTTGGTTTAGATGGCTAGATCTTGATTTTATAGGAATATAGAAATTTGAATGGACGAAATCGGAGTTCGTATGAGGAGAACGAACTCTGAAGTTTTTAAATCTAAATAAAACCTAAAATCAGATTTTATTGATTTTCCGATTATTTTTCTAAAGGAAAATCGATTTATTGCGCAAGCATGACGTCAGCGAGGGAAATGATTTTCCTACCAATTATTTTCCTAAAGAAAATGATTTGTTTCATCGATAAGGGGTCTGTGTCATAGACACGGCCTCATGGACCAAGTCCATGGACTTCTACCGTTGGTTGGGGTTGAGGTGGCAGCGATGCGCGTGTGGCGCCCACGCTACCGGGATGGTGAGGTGGCGGCACGCGGGTCGTGAGGTGGCGCCAACGGGAGGTGCCATGTCACCTAATTCCGGCGACGGCTCGCCGTGAGCTCGCCGCGCAACGCGCGCGCTTTGTGGCCGATTGAAGGTACCAAATGGAAGAGGGAACCACGGGATCTCGTGGCTCACCGTGGTGGCGGTTGGGTACGAGGCGATGATCGGCGCGACGCTGGCGGGCGCGGCGCTATGCACTTGTGGCGCGATGGCTCGCGTGCCCGGTGGCGAGAGATGCGCACGGACGGCGGGTGACGGCGATTCCGCTGGTGAGGTCGGGTGGCCGAGAGTCGATGACGGCGCGCTAGAGGCGGCGGCGTGCTTGCGCCGACGGCAAGAATATTGCGACTCCGCGATCGGAGGAGAGGTGAATGGCGCGCGTAGTTGCGGAGGAAGAAGCGCACCGGGCGTGCTTTTATAGGGGAGGAGGCACGGAGAGGGAGATCGTGTGCGGGTGCGCGCGCGCCGACAGTGTCGCGCGAAACGGCAAAACCGACGCGAATAAAAGAAGATCATGGGCGAGGGAGGCGCAAGACGTGGGGTGTTAATGCCCGATGGCGAGGAAAGCGGAAAGAAACGCCGGAGGAGAAGCTCCGCGGGGCGCGTAATGGCGGAGCGCGCGTTCGCGTGGAGAAGAAGGCGGGGAAGAAGAGAAGGTGCGGCCGTGCGATCCGATCCGCCGTGGAGAGGAGATGGTGGCGTGGAGTTTGCTCACCGTCCGATCTAATCTGACGATGGAGAGCGCGAGTAGGGAAAGCCGATGAAGCCGTGATAGACACCGTCGGATGGCGATCGAGGGTTCACTGGAGGAGGACGCTCGAACCCCAAGGTGCTTTAAGATCTCGACCGTGAATTCTCGATCCAATGGTGCTAAGAAAATGGGTGGCGGGGAATAGATGACCGCTTGATGGCGACGGCGCGGGACGCGAGCGAGGAGAGAGGAGGCGCGCTACCGAGGGCCGGATTGGGCGCATGGTGAGAATAGAAGTGGTCATGGAGGTTTCGCCCAAAAGCTGTTTAGGTTTTTTAAATTGATTTTTCTATTAATTTAATCCGTAAATTCAAAAGGATTTTTAGAAAATAGTAAAATACATCCAAAAATTCTAGAAAAATTCACAGAAATTCCTAGAGTTATTTTGGACTTAAATAAAATAGTTCCAACTTTAAGTTGGCTTTTAATTTTGCAAATAAATTATTTTGGCTTGAAAATACTTAGGAAAAAGCTTTAAAAACTCGTAAAATTCTAGAAATTAAGTAAATTTTTATTTTTCAATTTAAATCCAATAAAGCTTCAATAACTTCAAATAACTTTCAAATTTGACTTTCAAAATTTCAAAGATTCAAATAAAGCAATCAAACTCTGGCAAATTCTCAGAAAATCCAATTAGAACAATAACTTTATTTTAATTTATTTTGGTAACATAACTTTGGGATGTTACAAACTACCCCCCTTAAAAGGAATCTCGTCCCCGAGATTCGGAGAGGCTAGAGAGAACGAAGACGGACAAAGGATAAATGAATTGAGAGATAGAGAGTCTATCTTCAAGTTGGCTTTACATCCAGGGATTTTGAGTTGTCTAAATTTTTGAAGTGTCGATTCGTCCTTCATCTCCATTGTACATTGAAAGGTTAGGTTTTCCAATGGATTGTTAGAGAAGAGGCAAAAGCAAAGGATGAGAAAGATAGAGAGCTATGAGATGAGAAGTCTACCCCTTTAAAGCAAACGTTGTACACAAGATCAAAAGATCTACATACGACGATAAAAGAAAACATACGATACAAGTTAGAAACAATACAACTTCTACTCGATCGACACTGTGAAGTCGGTGAGACGACTCAATACACGTAATGAGTCTTGGCACACTTAAACTATATGGCTTGGCTGACAAAACGATCTTCGGTATATCTTGTCCGTTGTCCTTGGATGGTGCAGACGACGATACTTTCTCGATGGCTCCATGTCTTGTAGTCTTGAACGTAAGGGTTAAGAAACGTGTTCACCAACTATAGAAATTTATAAGGGAAAGAGAATCCATTTATCATTATAAAATGGTGAAGAAAGAATTAGGTGAGAAGAAATTTTCTATAAAGAAGCTATAGATAGATGACCAAGATGAGGAGAGAACAATTTTTTTTTCTTGTTATATAAAATAAGTTTTGAAGTATTCTACTAACGGCCATTCTAACTAGGTCACGACATACAATGATATGGCTCGATACCACTTTGTCGTAACCCGGTATTAATACTCCTGCATCCTCTGGCATAACCGAACTAGTCCCATGATCGTAGCTAGTCCACACAAGAAAACAAAATGATAACAAATTCATATCACAACTTTATTGATAAATAACAACAGAGTTGATTACAAAGGAGGCTTACAGCCAACAATAAAATAAACACAATGAAGACGAAGAAGTAGTAGGGTCCAGCTTACCGCCATGCAATCGATCGAAGCGCCTAGTCGCCGAGATCCACATCGTAACAAAGTGCTTCTCCTCAAATTTGTTTGCATAAGCAAGAATTAGCACAACTTCCGTGCTCGCAAGTTACACCCGCAAGCAATGTAATGACATGCATATATGGATGTAACAAAGGGATGGCTTATAAAGTTATTTGCATAAAGCAAGATTTTCTTTAAGTACTCGTACTAGATTTCAAAGCGCTTATTCTATAACTAAAGTTTATAAAATTTCAATTTTATAGTCGATAACGTCACACATGAATGGTGAAGGATATCCTCCTATCACATGGTCGTTGCCTAATTCCCAATTGGATAAACCAGCTTTGAAGAAGTTTGTTTTCAAACAAAACCAAAGTCTAACTTTGAGTAGTTCGCTAGCATGTCCATAACCGCATGACACGCTATTCGAATAGTTTTACACTGCAGAGGTTGTACACTTTACCCACATGACAAGACTTCTCTAGTTTGTCCCAGATATATCTATGCCACCGCTCACTACCTTTGGTAAGCGGTCTAGAGCACGTGTCGAGGCCTTTACAAAGCGCCATTCCACCGTAGTTACCCTCGCTAAGGTTTCGCCACCTCCTTTGGAATAAAGACCTCCGGATTCGGCCCCTCTGCGCTAAGTGGGATTGATATAAGTCGAACATGACTACCCAATACATCCAGAGGAGCGACTATGGTGGAACATTGCAAATTATTTAGCCAAGTCCCGCCCATACGAGACATGTGGTGGTACTTAGGCGTAGCATCATGCGCCAAGACCGGTCCTTAATCGACTTGGGCAACTTTCCAATAAAACCCATGGGACTTAACTCGACCAAATTAAGCCTGCATGAACTCCAGCACTCCACCAATCATCCATTCCGCCAAGTCCAAACCATCATTTTATTTTATTTTCCAAGTCATTTGTAAAACTTCCATGACACATGATGCCAAGGGTACAATTTAATCAATAATTGATTGATGGTCAAATTCCACAAAAACAAGTTTGGTCTAAAAGCATGGCTAAGCAACACGTTTAAATGATCCTAGTTCATACTATTGTATCAACCAGGTTTGATCTAGGTGACAATGTGTTTGATTCAATATCAACATTGGCCATACAAAGGATTTTAGGCATAACTATAGATTTAAAACAGAATTTAAGATATCGATATAAATAAGCATGCAAAGAATAATTTAAAACAGAATATAAATAATTTAAAATAGTAGGATGAATATGATCAAGGGTATAACTTGCCTCGCTTGATGAGGTGACGTTGTTTTTCTAATGCACCACCTTAATGTAACTCTCGTGTTGAGGTGACGTTGTTTTTCTTAACAGGTCACCTAGTACTCACAAGTACTATCTTCAGGTAGTCCAAGTGTACGATCACGATGATCATACAGTCAAAATCAATCCTCTTATGTTGCTCTTCAGACAGTGTCGAAATCTGATTCTCCGAAGTCGTCGAACTCTAATCGTGCAATACAACCAAATCAACTCAAATTCAAATAAATTAAAAAGGACAAATCAAATTAACTCCAAATAGAAATATTTTACTTTAGATAGCTAGATAATAATTTTATATGAATTTACAAACTTGAATGGATTAAAACGGAGTTCGGGAGCAAAAGATATGAATTCTAGAAGATTGGGAATACATGGAATGATAAACTAGGGTTTAAAGGATTTGCAGGTCAAATGAACCCAAAATCAAATGATTTTGGTTTAGATGGCTATATCTTGATTTTATAGGAATATAGAAATTTGAATGGACGAAATCGGAGTTCGTATGAGGGAGAACGAACCTCGGGAAGTTTTTAAATCTAAATAAAACCTAAAATCAGATTTTATTGATTTTCCCGAATTATTTTTCTAAAGGAAAATCGATTTATTGCGCAAGCATGACGTCAGCGAGGGAAATGATTTTCCGCCGAATTATTTTCCTAAAGAAAATGATTTGTTTCATCGATAAGTGGGTGCAGTGTCATAGACACGGTCCTCATGGACCAAGTCCATGGACTTCGCCGTTGGTTGGGGTTGAGGTGGCAAAGATGCATGTGTGGCAGCCACGCCGGCCGGGATGGTGAGGTGGCGGTACGTGGTCGTGAGGTGGCGCTAACGGGAGGTGCCACGTCACCTAATACCGGCGACGGCCTGGCCGCGGAACTCGCCGGCGAACGGCGCGCTTGTGGCCGGCGGAAGGTACCAAATGGAAGAGGAACTACGGGATCTCGGGCTCACCGTGGTGGCGTTGGGTACGAGGCGATGATCGGCGCGACGCTGGCGGGCGCGCGGCGCTGCATTTGTGGCGGCGATGGGGCTCGCGCGCTCGGCATGAGGAGATGCGACGGACGACGCGGGTGACGGCGATTCCGCTGGGAGTCGGGGTGGCCGGAGTCGATGACGGCGCGCGGTTTGCGCCGATGGCAAGAATATTGCGACCCGCGATCGGAGGAGAGGAGAGGAGAGGTGAATGGCGCGCGAGTTGCGGAGGAAGAAGCGCACCGGGCGTGCTTTATAGGGGAGGAGGGCACAGAGGAGGAGATCGTAGCGTGCGTGCGCGGCGCGATTAGTGCGCAGTAATGGCGGAGTGCGCGGCGGTTCGCATGGAGAAGAAGGCGGGGAAGAAGAGAAGGTGCGGCCGTGCGATCCGGATCCGCTATGGAGAGGAGATGGTGGCGTGAGTTTGCTCACCGTCCGATCTAATCTGGACGATGGAGAAAGGAGTAGGGAAAGCCGGATGAAGCGTGATAGATACCGTCGGATGGAGATCGGAGGGTTCATGTGAGGAGGACGCTCGAACCCCGGGTGCTTTAAGATCTCGACCGTGAATTCTCGATCCAATGGTGCGAAGAAAATGGGTGGCGGGGAATAGATGATCGCTTGATGGCGACGGCGCGGGACGCGAGCGAGGAGAGAGGGAGGCGCGCACCGGAGTGGGCTTGATTGGGCGCGCGGTGAGAATAGAACTGGTCATGAGGTTTCGCCCAAAGCCGTTTAGGGTTTTTAAAAATTGATTTTTCTATTAATTTAATCCGTAAATTCAAAAGGATTTTTAGAAAATAGTAAAATACATCCAAAAATTCTAAAATTCATAGAAATTCCTAGAGTTATTTTGGACTTAAATAAAATAGTTCCAACTTTAAGTTGGCTTTTAATTTTGCAAATAAATTATTTTGGCTTGAAAATACTTAGAAAAAGCTTTAAAACTCGTAAAATTCTAGAAATTAAGTAAATTTTATTTTTCAATTTAAATCCAATAAAACTTCAATAACTTCAAATAACTTTCAAATTTGACTTTCAAAATTTCAAAGATTCAAATAAAGCAATCAAACTCGCAAATTCTCGTAAAATCCAATTAGAACAATAACTTTATTTTAATTTATTTTGGTAACATAACTTTGGGATGTTACGTTGATGTTCGAACCTCCGCTTGTTGGTTTGAACTCGAGCCGTTGGATTAAGATCCAACGCCGCTTGTCCGTCTGTTGTAAACCACGCTCGCAACGCGGGGCAACCGAGCCGCTCATTTCTAATCCTAGGCTCGCGATCTTTCGCTGTGTTTTAAAGCCCGAGGCGTGGCGCTATCTTAGCCATCCGATTTAAATCGTGGCTCGAACGCCCGAGCCTTTCCTCCGTCATCTTCAACCTCTAGCCGTGCGAGCACGTTGTAGGGCATGGTAGTGTCTTTCATGCTTCCTCGCGCCACCCTAGTCAACAAAGGAGGGGCGTGAGAGGTATTCGCCGAGCCATACCCTATTGCACGCCTACTAGCTTTTTCCTTGCTCTGGCCGCACCTTGTGCTCTATGCTTTGCCACCGAAAACTTGTGGTGCAAACCCTAATGCCTCCAAGGCCTTATAAGCACCCAAATCACCTCCTGAGTTTCTTTAGACCACCATCAAGCTCCATTCACAGTGATTGGAGCTTAGCACCTCAAAAATGGCAAGTCGCCATTATTGACCCAAGAGCTCCATTGGTGTTCTTGGTGTTCCAAAGGGTTCTCCTTCATGTTTCTTTGCCCTATCCTTATCTATGTACTATCTTGAACATTTCCTCACTTAATTTTGGATTTGATTCTCAGAATTGTCCAATTTGGGGTTTGTTCAAATTCGCTAAATTGGTCACCTTCTTCCTCACTCGTGTGAGTGCTCCATTTCCTAATTACTTGCTCATGTAGCTTCAGGGACCTTAATGAAGCTATATTGATGCTTTGGTATCACTCATTTGGCTCAGGTGTCATTTTCAATCCTTCTTCTCCAAGTCCGCGAGCTTCCTCCGTGATCAAGCATCTCCGCCATCTTTGAAGCTTCCCTTCATCAAGGTAGCTTATTAGTCCTTAGAGGCTCGCACCCACTTCCTTGATCTGCAGCGAGCTTTCGCTATTTTCATGTTTAGCAAGAAAAGCTCCTGCCATTTTCCGCTAGCCGGCGTTCTAGTCCTCACCGCGAGAATGCCACCATTAGGTTCTAGGCGTTATTATGATTCCATTTTGTTCTTGTTCGGCGCCGCCGTCGCCAGAACGAGCCGCTGAAGTCGCCGACTTTGCCTACACGTAACTCCTGCTGGCTATTTGGTTAGGGCACATTAATTGCCAATCATTATTTAATTAATTGTGTCTTAACCTTTGTCGCTGAGCCACTCACCAATGGGCCCAACATCCCTAAATCACCACGCGCAACCACTACTGCTCCGACATCATTAATACCGATCATTGGTTAATTAATATGTTGGCATTAATCGCCGCCTGAAATCACCTCCGGTCGACTTGTGGGCCCGTGGGGTTATAATCCAAACTCGAGTCATTAGTGTCTATTTAATAATAATCATTAGAAGCGCACTCGCCCTAAACCGCCACTCTTAGTCGCTGACATGTGGCCCAAGCACCGCGCACGGGGTTAAACGCTCGCGTTGTGACTTGGGGTCACCGACATGCGGTCCCACGTGTCAAGATCTCTCTTTGAACTTCGATCTATAGGCACCATTCGCTTTCGACCGCGCCCGCATCGCGGAGTGCATTCGACCCTCCGATGCCTTGATCATTCTCGACCGCCGATCTTGCGAACAACGATCGGGATCTTGTATGCAATCGACCTTCCGACCGCTGGTACGCTCGACCGCCCATCTCGCAGATCGCGGCCGATTGGCCCAAGCAACCGCACCGTCCCAATGCATACACTGGTGCGCCGCTGGATCGTGATCCAACGGTGGCCCGACAGGTTTCGCGCGGCGCTTTTCGCATGCGTGAGCCGTAGGATTTAGATCAAGGGTGGATAAGTGTCCACGCCTTATTCTATTATTTGAGTTTGTCTGTATTTCTAAGTAGTTATTTAACAATCAAAATGATATAAAAACTTTAGAAACTCATAACTAATTCATTTTAATCGCTAGATAATTCCAACTGTAATAAATTTTGTTATTACTTAAGTTTATTATAAAAATGGATTTAACCATATTTCAAGAGCGTAAATTGCGAATTAGTAATAACTTGAATTCTGTCACTTTGAATATTCCGTAAATGGATTTAATCTTGAAAATGCATATCTTTTTGTATAAATCCAATTTGTGCAAAATCAATTTTGTTAAATTCATATGTTAGTATACTTTCATATGGAATAAGATTAGAGCATGTTCATAATTCTATAAAATGACTTGCATTAGATTTACAACTTAGAAAAATCATAAGTAAATGTGTATAACTCCAAATTTAGTAAATTCAACTTTGCTATTATTGGGATGTCATAATCTACCGCTATAAAAATTCCAGACCTTAGATCATTCTAGAAAATTTCACCATGAACAAGTGCTAATTATTAATTAGGTTGATGTAAGGTCGAGAAAGAGCATTTTGTCCATATCTTTTGCATGTTAAGTCCAAATTGCATAATTCTTGTTCCTATTATTATCTTAGATCATTCCGTAGCTCATGTGTAAATTTCATTAGATTTGGATGTGTTTTGCTGTTGGAGTTTATTTGGTGTTCTTCGCCTATTTGCTTATCGCTTTTCAAGTTAGGGTTTCAAGATAATTTTATTGTCGATATTGAGCCACAAAGCCCATCGATCCTGCACTCAAAGAAGGCAAGCAGATGTAGCATTCATTTGATCATATTGTTCCTACTATTTTCAAATTCTAATATGTTGTTTGCAAATTCTATGTATGCATTGCTATGTTGTTTTAAACTATTGTCGATAGTTGGCCCAAGAGTTGCATTATCGTGAGGAAATGTGGATTCCTCTACTACGAGCCTAGGATTACTTGTCGTGATTTGGGGTTCGCTGGGTGAACCCTTGTCACTTAGTAGTTTACGTGTCATTATGCTTAGCCATGCTTAGCTATCGGTAGAAATGGGCTGTTATCGACTTGTCGATAACCTTGATCACACAAACTATTATAATCAGATACTTCACCTTGTGCTATGTCTAAATTGCAAAACTAAACCAAAATGAAAACAATTTAGACTTGGGCACAATGGTAAGATGGTGTGATCTTTGGGTGTGATTGGAATGGTGCCTGTGTCAATTAAGGACCGAACTACTTGTGAGTATCTCATATCCGAGCATTCTGCAGTGCGCATAACCACACTAGAGGGATATGGGACCTCTCTTAGCCGAGTACTTTGGGCTGTGTTAATTAATGAGTCGCGTGGTGGGTTGCATATTTGATTATATGCAACATGGACACGCTTGTAGGAGAGGAACACCCGCCGAGGTCGGTGTCCTGCTCCACGATGGGTCCTTGTGATCCATATTTCGCCGGCAGATCACTAAGGATTAACCCCATACGCATGCCTCTTGATTAGCATATTCCATTGGAAAGGGTTCAGAGGACTTAGCCGCAGCCGGCATACCAAAGAAAGTGTGCTTAATAGCTTGGCAAAAAGGCGGTCCAAGTGTGGGTACATTGGTACACCCTGCTGTGGATTAAAACTATTCGAATAGCCTCGCCTTAGGTTATGAACACGCTTGGATAAGCTTTTCAAGAGTTAGACTACAACCTTTTTAAAATTAAAACTTGATGGTGGTATGAATCAGGGATTCATGCTATGTTGTGGTGGCTTTGGGGAAAGTCACTTCTAGGTGGATACTTGTTACTTATCTTTACTGCTGTTATTTAAATGCTTAAAACAGATTTTACAAACTGCTGTTCAATCTATTACAATATTGCAAATGAAACTTGCTTTGTGCGTCCAAAGAACCATATAACCACATTCCTTTGAATACAGCTTTCATGTAGCTATGTATAGGCTTGTTACTCGTAAGTCTTGCGAGTACATTTTTTTGTACTCACCTGCATTGCTTGTGTTGTGCAGAGGATGATAGTGAGTCCGATGGACCTCACTTTTGTGAGTTGTGCTGTGGCAGTTTAAGGGGCGATTAGCTTGGCGGCCCGGTCGGTTGCCCTGTGGTGTTATGTGGCTAACCGGTCGTCTTTTGGTTTAAGCCATCTTATGGCAACTTTTGCTTCCGCTGTTACTTATTTGGTACTTATGTCTTTTGGCCGGTCGACTGTGTTGTAATAACTTATATTATGTATGTCTTTTGGTAGACTTGTTATATTTTGTTGTATGGAAATGATGCATGCTTTGACTTGATGTATGTGTGCTGCTTGTTCTGGGAGGCACATGTTCATCGAGACGCGGATTATTCTATTTGTGATACTAGAACCAGTGGAAGGTTAAGTATTACAAGTTTAATAAACCGGGGTCTCACAAAAGGTGTGTTGCAACATGTTGATGCTCCAAGAGCAAAGAAAATCAACCCTTATTTCGTAATTTCACGCCTCAATTTGGGTTTGATCGAGCACGGTTCTCTTGCTACCTTGGTTGTGCACCAACCTTGGTAGACCAAATCAAGGCGCACAAGCATGCATGATGTTGTGAGCGATCGCGTAACATCAAGGATGGATAGCCAAGCGCTTTTCGTGAGGATGAGCATGGCGTTGTGTGGTTTGGGCGCGTCTTGTTGTTCCTAAGGTCATGGAATTGCGGATTTGATTCTCCACGAGCCCATGATTCTCCTTTGTCTATCCATCCCGGCTACCAAGATGTATCAGACCTTCGCAGTGATTCGTGGACCCGAATGAAGCGCGAGATTGCCAAGTTCGCTGTCGAGTGCGACGTGGTGCAGCCGTGTGAAGGCCGAATCGCATCGGCCCAGCAGGTCTTCTTCACCTTTGCCCGTGCTGAATGGAAGTGGATTCCGCTGGCATGGACTTCATCACCGTTTGCCCCGCCGCCAAAGGGAATGATGCTATTTGGGTCGTGATTGACCGTTGACTAAAGTGGCACATTTCCTCCTATCAAGACTCACCGTGTGGGGCCTTGGCCGAACTTTATGTCTCGAGGATTGTGAGTCTTCACGGTGTGTCAAGACGATTATTTCGGATCGTGGTGCGCTTTTCACTCGCGGTTTTGGCATAGCCTACAAGAGGCTATGGGGACCCGCTTCACTTCAGAAAGCCTTTCATCCTCGGACTAATGGCCGACGGAGCGAGTCAACCAAGTGTTGGAAGATATGCTCTGCTTGTGTTCTTTCCTATGGGAAGAAGTGGAGAAGTGCCTACCGCTTGCTGAGTTCTCCTACAACAATGCCTATCGCCGCTTGGCATGACACCGCTTGAGGCCTTGTATGGGAGAAGGTGCAACCTCGTTGAACTGGTCGAGACGGTGAGCGCAGCGCCGCCCGAGTCGATTAATGAGGCCAAAGCCGTGTCCAGCTTGATTCGCGAGCACCGCAAGCGCCCACCCGCATGTAAGAGCTATGCGCATCGCCGCCGCCGTGAGTTGAGCTTTGAGCCCAATGACTTTGTGTATCTCAAAGTCTCACCTTGAAGGGCCATCTGCTTTGGCATCAAGGGCGTTGGCCTCGCCATGTTGGGCCTTATTGCATCATCGAGAGAGTTGGGGCTGTGGCATACAAAGTTGAGCCGCCAACGCACTTGAGGGTGTGCATGATGTGTTCCATGTGTCACACCAAGAAGTGCCTCCGTGTCCTCATCGAGGAAGCTCCGCTGGAGGTTCTCGATGTGTAGGAGAATTTGACCTATCCGCGAGCATCCTGCTCAGATTCTTGAGGAATCGAACGGAGAACAAGGAACCGTGTCATCAAGTTCCTTAAGGTTCAGTGGTCAAACCATTCTGAAGATGAGGCAACTTGGGAGCGAGAAGATCGCCTTCGCGCAGATTTTCCTTCTTTCTTCTCCGAGTAAACGGAATCTCGGGTCGCGATTCTTGTAAGGGGGGAGAGTTGTAACATCCCAATTTTAGGCTTGTGTTTCAAATGTAAGAAAATGAGTAGAAATTAAAACTTTTTCTTACATTTTGTATTTCCTATTTGTACTGAGCAGCTTTTGTGCAAGAAGTTATGGAAATACAAAGTCACAAGTCTTTGATTCAAATCTTGATCCTTCAAAAACATTCTGGTTCCATCTTGTAATAATCTCCTGGAAATATTTTTCCTAAATTCTTGGGTTGGTATGTGACTCTCCGAAAATTCCACAATTTTAGAAATTGTTTGAATGTCGTTGGAGGAAAGTCAACCCAATTCAAAATCTGGTCAAACATTGACCAGTACCTTGTTAAATTTTGGAGGAAAATCCACAGCACCAAAGCCTCTAAAAACTTTATGCTAGGTCCTCGTTTGAGTCACCAGCCTCGTAAAAATTTTGTAATTTTTGGAGTCGGTTTGTCGCCTCAAACAATTCTCCAAGAGCAGCTCCTTCTAAAACCGTAAAAACTAAATCGTTGAGTCGACTCGGCTCGCACTGAGCCCAACTCAACCGACTTGGTTGGACCACGCCGCCGCGCCGCAATCGGCTCAAGCATTTGCGCCGCAGCTGAGCCATTGATCTCAATCCAACGCCACGACCTCCCCATCGACCGAGGAGCTCTTGAGCGCCGCGCCTCTGGTGGTCCAAGCCACCGATCTCCATCCAGCGGTCCACGACCTCCCGTGACCTCCTCGCCCGCAAGACCTCCCCACCTCGGTGATCTGACGCCCGTGACCTCCCGAGCACATCCGGGACGTCCAGACCTCTTCCTCGGCTTTGTTTCTTCCTCACGACCTCCCGGAGGTCTGGTCATCATGGTTTTCCCGCACTGCAGCGTGTTTCGTGGTCGAGCGCTTGGCCAGTGAGATGTCACCTTTGCCTCTTGTCAACGGCTCTTTCTCACGACATGCATTTATTGCCAATCGCCTTTAACCTCCAAAGTCTCCACCTCGCCTCGCCCTACCTACCCTTGTCAAATCCAAATACCCATGGCAGGGCATGGTTCATGCTCACGAGGCTTTTGCCCACACCATTGCCAAGCTCCCGTGCTATGTATAGCCCGAGACCTTCCTCTCCTTTTCTTTCTTCGCTCTTGGTTGTGCTTGAGCTCCCTCGCTTGAGTTGGTCCCAAACTCAAGCCCCAAGAACACCACCCTCCTCGCAATTGCCGGACCTTGGAGCTCCTCGCCGGCTCGAGCTCCAGTGGTTCCATCGACGTTCTTGCCGTTTTACTTGTCACCACGAGCACCTCGAGTATTCTCTAACTTGCCGTGGTTATCCATCGCAGAGTGGACGAGTTGGGAGCCGCTCGTGGTCGGACCACTTTCTTCCTCGCCTCCCGCGGTTCCCGGTCACCGAGCGCCTCCTTCGGTTTCCTCCCGTCCCGCCGCTCGACCTTCCCCGCACTCGGGTGAGTTCATTTAGTCCCGTAGGGCTCTAGGTTTTAGTAGCTTAGCTCGTAGCGCCGCTTGTGTTGTTTTCGGTTTTTGCCAAAGCTTGTCCTCCGCCATTCTCGGCTCGCGGCGTGCTCAAGGCCGCCGCCGCGCCGAGTGCCTCCGCTAGGTCCGCGCACTATTGTGAGTATATCGGTGCCTCGGTCGCGCCGCGAGGTCCCCATCGCCGCAAAGAAGCCGTGTAGTCGCCGGAGTTTTGCCTGCAAACTCCCATTTTCGCTATTTTCTTAGGGATAGCATTAATGCCCAATCATTGCTAATCATTGGCGATTAATCTTTTCTTAACTGCGTCCGAGTGTTCTCGCATGTGGGCCCTAGGCTTGGTCCAAAATCTCAAGTCATTAAAGTCCCTTTTAGGTTCCTTTATTGCCAATCATCAAGAAGATTTAAGTTGTCCTTAGCCGCCACCTTTTAGTCGCCCCAAGGACCCACACCATTAGAAGCACCTTGACCTCCTCGCTTCATCGTGGTCGCCCTCGACCACCCCAAGTCGATCCGCCGTAGAAGGTTTTCCTGTAATTTCTAAGTCCTGTGACCTCCCTAGTTCTACCTCGCCTTTAAAGACCTCCCGGGATTAGCTTCTAGCCGTTAGATCCGCTCGTAAGATCTTGCGCTTGACCTCCCTTGGGCTGATCCTAACCGCCTAGGACCACCTCGTAGATCTTAGCCGCTTAGGACCACCTCTGTGTTTCGCAAAGACCACCCCGGTCGTGTTGTCAAAACCACCGGACCTCCACTGAGGACCTCTTTGCAAAAGACCTCCCTTGGTCATTTTGCAAAGACCACCTCAGACCACCTCGGTCGTCTTTGTAAAAACCACCTGCCTTTTTTACAAAGAAACCCCGCCAGACCTCTTTGGCTCGATTCTAGCCGCTCACGACTCTCCCGGCTTAGATCTCGAGCGTTAGATCTCTTTTGTAAAATCCTTAGCACTCAGACTTCCTCCGCCGACCGGGACTGCTCAGACCTCCTAGGTCTAACCTCGAGCCGCCCAAATCTCCTCCGATTAAAACCCTTCCGCTTAGGACCTCCCGATTAGATCTTGGCCATCCAAGACGCCTCAGAGTCAATCCCTACCATCAAGACCTCCCTCCGAGATCTTGACCGCCTCAGGACCTCCTCCTTTAGATCCGTAGCGCTAGGACCTCCTCCTCTGGTCTAAATCGTTAGATTTAGATCTAACGGCTAGACCTCCTTCCTCATACTTAAAGTCTTAGGACCTCCTCACTTGATCGTGTCCGTTAAAGACCTCCTCCGAGATCTAGACCGTTGAAGACCTCCTCCGTGAGATCTTAGCCGCCCGCACTCCCTCCGTAGGTTTACCCTTAGGACCTCCCTAGTGCTCGACCGCCGATCTCGACCGACGGTCACGACTCTGCGTAGGCGCTAGGACCTCCTTTGCGCCCGCGGCATGCACCGGTCGTGGCCGTTGGATCAGATCTCAACGGTCCGCACTCCCAATGCGGGAGGAGGTCTTCCCGCGGCGCCGTGCTTCGAGGTTCGCGGCCCTCGCGATGCAAGATCAACGCCCACGACCTCTCCTTATTCGTTCGATCGATTTGACCTCCCGAGCTCAAATTTTCTAAGTCCTTTAATGTTTCAAATTTCAAAAGTGCATAACTTTGTCATTTCAATTCCTTTTGAATGATCCCAGTTTCGTAGCTCATGTAGTATGAACTTTAACTGAGAATGAATTTAGGCAATCGTTATATAGTAGGAAATGACTTTAATTGCATGATCTTGTTTAGCGAGGAATGATGTCTAGAAATTCATTGAAAATTTGTAAAATGCACAACCTTTCTCTCTAAATTGCAACCTGAGCAAACTCAACTTGGTAAAATTGGTCCAGACGTGCTTTAATATGAACTAGGCCTTGTCTTTATTTATGTTCCTAAAAATGATATATGCTAGATTTAGAGCTTAGAAAAATCATAACTAATTCATTAGAACTCCTATTTGTGCAAACTCAGTTTTGCTGTTGTTAGGATACTAATATCTACCTACCATAAAAATTTCATGTTCCAGATCATTCTAAAATTTTCGTTATGAACAGTAACTCTAATTAATTTAATTAGGATTTTTCAGTCGAGCAACATTGTTTTGGGCATAACTTTTCATGCCAAGTCCAATTGGAGTGATTATTGTTTCTAAAATTGTCTAAAATCAACCTCTAGCTGCTGTATAAATTTCATTGATTTGGATGTTCTTTGTCGTTGAGTTTCTTTTGGTGTTCTTCGTTCTTATCGGTTTTTATCGCTTTTCGTTAGGGTTCGAAGAATTTATTGAACCTGAGCACTCCTCTCGGCAAGAACAAATCCAGCAAGGCAAGCAGTTTGATCATGTTAATCCCAGTATTTTAAGTATTTATGTTGTTTACAACTTCTATGTATGCATTGCTATCTTGTTTTAACTATTGTCGATAGATGGCCTAGTAGATGCATTTCCTTAGACAAATGATTATCCTCTACTACTATGAGCCTAGGTTATTGCTGTGATTTAGAGTTCGTGGATGAGCTCTTGTCACTTAGTAGTTTGCGAATTAATTGCTTAGCCATGCTTAGCTTCGGTAGAAATGGGCGGTTATCGACTTGTCGATAACCTTGATCACACAAAACTTATTATGATTTATGATTTCCACCTTGTGCCATGTCTTCTTATAAAAACTAAAACTGAAAACAAAATGATTTAGACTTGGGCACAATGGTAAGATGGTGTGATTTTGGGTGTGACTGGAATGGTGCCCGAGTCAACAAGGACCGAACATCTTGTTACACTAAACCAAGCATTTTAGCGTGCTAACCACACTAGAGGGTATGGGACCTCTCTTGACTTAGTACTTTGGAGTGTATTGGCTTCGGGTCGCAGGGAGTCGCAGGAGGGATGGAGGTGGGAGCATTGTAGTGTCCGAAAGGCTTCCCCCCCGTAACGGGTGGTTGTCTTTCGGCTTGCAATGTAAGCGTATGAGTTTCGATCCATACGAGCGGCTCGTGGTTAATACACAATATTGGAAAGCATCTCGTAGGACTTAGCCGTGCCGGCATACCTTCGGAAGTGTGCTTCTGTGGCTTAAAGGCGGTCTGAAGTGTGGGTACATTGGTACACCCCTGCAGGGTTAAAACTATTCGAATAGCCTCGTCCTAGGTTATGGACACGCTTGGCAAGGTCTTTCAAGAGTTAGACTACAACCTTTTAATTAAAACTTGATGGGTGGTACGAATCGGGGATTCGTGCTATTGTTGTGGTGGCTATTGGGTTAGTCACTTCCAGGTGGTTACTTGTATGTATCTTTATTACGCTTCTATGTTGACAACAAAATAGATTTGCAAACTTGCTTTCAAATGTATTACATTATTGCAAATAAAGTTGGCTTTGTGCAAAATGAGACATACAACCTCCACCTAAATAAGCTTGCATGTAGTTATGAATAGGTCTGCTATTCCACACGCGCCTTGCGAGTACCTTTGTGTACTCGCTATCTTGCATAAATGTATTTGTTGCAGAGGAAGAAGGTGAGCTTGAGGGTCCTCACTTTTGTGAGTCAGGCCGTGGTAGTCTTCGTGGCGTCTAGTCATGGCCCTGGCCGGTTGCCTCAGGTGTATGGCTAACTGGCCGACTTTTGTTCTAGCCATCTTATGGCACCTTTTGCTTCCGCTGTCTTTCTTGTATATTGCTCTATTTGGCCGGTCGGCTCCTTTGTAATAACTTTACTTTATGTATGTCGTTATTGAACTTAGTGTTGTATGTTGTATGGAAATGATGTGTAATTTTGTGATGATGTGCATATGCTGCAATTCTGGGAAGCATATGTCCATCGAGGCTTAGAATGTTTAATTAGTAACGCTAGAACCAATTGGAGGTTAAGTGTTACTAGTTAAATATTCCGGGTCCTCACACTGGCGGTAGGGGCGATGGAGACGGAGCCGAGCGGCGCTGAGGGGCGGCCGAGGCGAGCTCCACCTGTAGAGACACCAAGTCATTCTTTGAGGCAATAAGATAAACACGTAGAGGGCAACAGAAGAAACCGAAGATGGCTCGGCATGTGGCGTGGAGGAGGGCGCAGCTCGGGCGGCTGGTGGTGGTGAGCGGCTGCCGGGCGAGGGGAAGATCGGAGGTGGCGGCGGAGCAACTGGCCGCCGCAGGAGGAGCCGGGTGGAGCTGGACGAGCAGCCGGGCGTCGCGCACGGGCTCCAGGACGCGGGGCGCGTTGGTGGCAAGCGGAGGAGGGCGGCCGGCGTGGATCTGGTGGCACACAGGCCGGGAGGCGCGGGGTAGGAACCGGTGGCTCGTGGAGCGCGGCTGGCCGGGGGGCGGTGGACATGGCCGCCAAGGAGCTGGGCGGCGCGGTGGCACCAGAGGAGGAGGGGAGAGCCGCATGGCGTAGAGGCACCAGGGGGCGGTGGCTTTGCACTGAGCTGGGGTGAAGGGTCCAGCCCTTGGCTCATAGTAGAGAAGAGAATGAGGAAGGGGAGAAATGGCCAGGGTATGAGGCCAAGGGCTGCCTTTTCTATGTGGCAGGGCGATGCCCTCGGTGGTGGCTCGGCGGTTTGCTCAGATGCGAGGCATGGGTGCAGGTGGCTCGTGCATGGCCGAGACGTGGCAGCGAGCCAGAGGGGAGAGCGACGGAAGAGAGATAGAGGATGGCAGGGGCACTGGCTCTCCTGGAGAAGAAAGGAGATGGGTGCACAGGGCTCGGGCGATGAGGTTCACCTGAGCCAAATGCCAGAGCGGCTCGACGGAGGGGAAAGGGGTTGGGATGCAACCAATTGATCGGGTTGAGCCCAAGGAATGTTGAGAGGGAGAGGAAAATATGCTAAGGACCAAGGCAGGATTTTAGGTTAGCAAAATATTCTCGCATTTTTATTTGGTAATTTCTGCAAAGATAGATATAGTTTGATCTTGCGGACACTTTAAATTGGGCTTTTGACTCATTCGGTGATTTAGGTTCAATAGGTCTTCACCTAGGGTTTACTTTAGTAATATTTAACAGGCAACATCTTAGGTTAATCGCTTATAATTTCGAGTATTAGAGTTTTTTTATTTCTCATAACTTGTGCCGCAAAATAAATACAAATCAAATAACTCACAAAAGTTGTAGACAAACCGAACGACAATGTATAATCATACATAAAGTTTAAAAGTCTTGTATTTTTGCATTTTGGAAATTTTGGGATGTTACAAACCTACCCTCTTAAATGTAATCTCGCCCCAGATTCCGTAGTTCGGTAGTCGGAACGAAGGTCGTGGCAACCTAGGTGGGTTTGGTCACGGGGTCACTTTTCGGATTCCGCGCAAACCGAACTCAAATCCAAACCAGAGGGTTCTTCGTAAGTTTTAGGTTCTAAAGTGGAAGTTTTGTTGAATGATTTCTAATATCCTTCTGTTAAGTGCTTTAGGTGGTTCTTTCAACTCTAAACGAAATGCACCATCTGTTATCTTGATTTCCTTCAGAGATAGTGCTGGAAGGTCATGACGCAAAGATTCCGACGCTGTCGACACATTTTCCTTTCCATTGCTATGTTTAACCTTTCCTTTCTTGATTCAAGATAATTTGACATCATGCTTCACGTCGCCTTCGTAGTATGAAAGACTCGGCTCCACTCAGTCGACCGAAAGAGGCATCGATCAATAGAACGGAAAGACTGGTTAGATGGTAACCTAGTATCAATACTAGGGTTCAATGCAAAAAAGAGAAGGCAAGCAAGGTTTTAAGGTGGTCTCGCTTAGCCTCACTTCTCTAGTTCTATTTGCTTGGCTAGGAAAGGAAATGCATAGGATGAATGCACGAGGGGATGCATGTGTGCAATTTAGTCCTAAGGCAAATTTTAAATTTTTGTTAATGAGAGTGCAAATGCTTACATGCTTCTACCGAAATGCAAATGCTCACATGCATGCTTACATGCTTCTTGTTTTATGCAACTTGAGTAACATGACATGCTTAAATTAATTTAGAAACTATATGCATGATCAAAGTATAGGAATTAAGATGCCTAACAAGTATTTTGAGGTATCTTCTACCCCTTAAATATTTGAAGGTCCAGACCGTCAGATTTGGATTTGAAGGTCCAGATCTACAAGGGGAGGTCCGAAGGGGTAGGTCAAAGAGAGGTGCTCTGGTACGGCCAAGATCTACCAGAGGAGGTCCTGGACGGCCAAGATCTAGCCCAGGGAGGTCCTAACAGCTAAGATCTTCACAGCAGAAGGTCTCAAGGGAGGTCTTGAACGGCTCAAATCTCCAGGGGGAAGTTTTGAATGGCCGAGATCTACCCGAGGGTGGTCCTAAAGGTTATGATCTGCGAGGAGGGAGGTCCTGGGGTTTTCTTTACAAAAGACCAAGGGGTGGGCTTTTGCAAAGAGGACCCCGAGGGTGGTCCCGAGGGTGGTTTTTACAAAAATGACCGTGGGTGTGGTCTTTTTGCACAGGGGTGATCCTAACGGTCCAGATTAAACCAAGGAGGTCTTTAACGGCTAGGATTTGCCCTAAGAGGTCTTGACAAATAATGTTTTCACAGAGGGAGATCCTACGGTTAAGGTCTAACCCAAAGAGGTCCTTAACGGTTGAAGGTTGTCAAACTTACGACAACAGGGCAAGTACCGCGCTTTACCCGCCGGCTCGCCGCGGGCGACTTTAGTCACGACGGCGCAAACCATAAGTAGCAAAACAAGCACAATACAAATGCGAACATGATGGGAGCACTTTCGACGGCGGAGCTGGCCTAAAACGCTGGCGAGCCGGAGAGAGGCGGAGGAGCTAGTACGGTAAAAACCGAAAATGGCAAAAAGCTCTGTGACGGTCTAATCCAGCTGGTACTCAAGCACTAAGGGACTATAGCGAACGTACCTAGACACAGAGGAGGTCCGGAGGAAGTCAGAGGAGCTCTGGTGGTGAAGACCAGCGCTGGAACTGAGGACGACCATATGGACAAGAGATCCTGAGCAAAATGAGAGGCACAGAAAGGTGAGGATGTTACATCCCAATTTTCAACTTGTGTTTCAAATGTAAGAAAATGAGTAGAAATCAAAATTTTCTTGCATCTTGTAGTTTTTGAACTTTTCTGTAATTCTTGTAAAGGAAATTGTGGGAAATTAAAAACCTAATCTCATAATTGACCAAAGTCATGACCTTCCTTTCTCAAACCTTATCAAATCTTGTGATAATCCTCTGGAATTAAATTTTCCCTAGTATTAAGGATGGTGTGTGACTCCTCCAAAAATTTCACAATTTTTAGAAATTGTTTGAATATTTTAAGAGGTTAGTAAACCAGTTTGACCTTGGTCAAACCCTAAAACAAACCTTTGTAGAATTTTTGGAGAAAATGCTTTTATAAAAACCTCGAGAAAATTTACGCAAGGTTTGTCGTGGAAATAGTAACCTCCAGTTAAAATTTTAGAATTTTTGAAGTTAGTTTGCTATCTCTAAAAATTTCCCAAAGTTGTTAGCCCATTTCTAAAATCCTGTCAAATCGTTGAACTCGAGTCGACTCGAGCCCAACCTCTCGCTTCGTGTGACCCAACCATTCCCGTGCCCTCCCGAGCCCCTTCAAGCGCACAATCAATCTCGCCGTTGGATTTCCTCTCACACACTCTAGATCTAGGTAACATTCGACCTCCGATCCCGCCATCGCTTGCAAGCCATTGATCCCCATCGCGGTCCACGCTGTCGTGGAACTTTCGAATCCCCAAACGCGCCGCTTCTCACCATTGATTTGATCCAACCGCCGCGAAGCATACCCCTTCGCGCTCGGTCACTTTTTAACAACTGGCTTGAGCCACTTGGTTGGACCTAACCAACTAAATGCACCGCTCGTTTCTAAAGCGTGCGCATGTTTTAACCAATGGATCTTAATCGAACGCTCCATTTCTTTGAAACGCTTGGACCTCATAGTTGGAGGATCAATCTCGACCGTCCATTTCTAATCTAGTGGTCAAAAGGCTTTGATTCAAGTTAATTGGTTCGGCTCAACCCATTTGTGAGTTTCGGCCCGAGCCACTTTGAATTGTGTCGCTGACTGGTGGGCCCTCTTGTCCCCTACCTCTCACCCATGCCATTGCTAGCGCACGAACGTGGGAGAGGCAGTGCCTTGTCAATTCCATGGAGGACTTTAAACTACTCTTTGCTGCAACCATTTAATGCGCATCGAGCCCTTCCCCAAAGTCACTGGTCGCCACCGCCCCGCCGCCAAGTGGTCCATGGCAATGATTTAGACCAAGTTCACCGTGAGATGTTGTTTTGCTCCAAAACCCTAGCCCTTCGGCTATATAAAGCCAGTGAACTCCTCCTTAGTTTCCTTTACACATCCCCTTGCGAATCCTAGCTCCCTCTCTGCGTAATTGAGCTCAAATCACAGAGAACCCCAAAATCGCCATTGTTGGACTTTGGAGCTCCTCGGTGGCGACAGTGCTCCAAGGTCTTTTTGTAATTATTTTTGCGCCTCTTTTCATATTGAGCAAAACCCCTAACTTAATTTGTCTTGACGTTCATAGGAATTGTCAAATTTGGGGTTTGTTCAAATTCGGCCGAAATCACCCCATTTCTTCCTCAGCTTCGGTGAGTGCTTCGTTTCTCAATTATTTGCTCATGGAGCTTCTCTCAGCTATAATGAAGCTAACCCTACCATGCGGTCCCACTCATTTTGCTCAGCCCGTCATTTTCACTTCATCTTCTTCGGTGTCGGCGAGCTCCTTTGTCGCCGGAGCAACTCCGTCCACCTCCGTTCCTCTCCTGTGCTAAGGTAACCTCCTAGTAGTCCCTAGCAGCCTGGGCACTCGTTTTCTTGGACTGTTGGGGAGTTTTTCGCCATTTTCGCTTTTGATGATTTGTCCTCACTGTTCATCTCGGCTCACGGCGTTTCTAGGCCGCCGCCGAGATTATTTCCAGGTGGTGCGCAATGTTATTGCGAACCCATTTTGGCCTTTTGGTGGCGCCGCCGTGGCTGGAGCCGCCGGCGGCGAGCCTTTTTTTGCGCTTTGTTCTTTTGTCGGACGAAAAGCGCATTATAGCATTGTCATTAGGACACATATCCTGTTCATTAAATGCTAATCATTGTTAATCATTGCTAATTAGTGCTTAAGCAATAAATGGCTATCCCTAAATGACTTATTGCGCCACTGCCATGTGGGCTCAAATGACCTAAACACCCCTCTCGTGACGTGCATGATCGTTAGGAGATCATTAATGCTAATCATTGGCTAATCATTGTTAACCATTGATTAGTGATTAATGGCGGTCATAATTGAACCTTAGAGTCACTGACTTGTGGGCCCGCACCTTAATAAACCCCCTCGTGCGCGTAAACCCCCGCATGTGGCCCATGTGTCACTGGCAAGTGGGCCCTGCATCCTCGGCAGCTCTCGGGAGTGTGCGATACACTTATTTGATTGTGGACCGTCGATCTTGAGATCAACGGCCCTGATCAGTGCGAACGTTCGGACCGCCCGAGTTCCAAATCGCTGTGGTCCGCTCATCTCTTGATCTGTGGCCCAGATGGAGAGTGCATTCGAACTTCCGAACGCCATTTCAATCTCAGCCCTCCATATGTGGATCCACGGCCCAAGATCGATGGAGACGTTCGGTCCTCCAAACGATTCAATCAATGCCAATCAATGCGAGCCATTGGATCTTTATCCGACGGTGGGCACTGTGCGTGCGCGCGTACGCGTGCGCTGTGCTCCGTTCGCGTGGTCCGTTGGATTTGATCTCAACGGCCCAGGGTTTTCCTCATCGATTTAATTTGTTTAAAGGCTCGGTAAGGTTTATTTGTCAACTGAAAATTGTATTAAAACTTTAAAATTTCATAACTAATTCATTTAAACCCTTTTTCGGTTGGTTCAAATTTTGTTAATTTTGTTTCTAACTAAGGTTTCATCTAAAAATGTTTGTAGGCTTAGTTTTGCTCCAGAAAAATTTGTTAATAGATTTAATTCCTGATTAGCTTAATTTATGCTTTAAAAATTGTTTAAAATTTGTAAAAGACACAAGTAATTCCCTGTAGCTCCAAATTGAGCAAACTAAAAATTGTTAGATTCCTCTATTCCTATGTCAGAGTGTAGGGTAGGTTTTAATATTATCATTGTCACTGAAATTAATTGTGCCCTAGTGTTCTAACTTAGAAAAATCATAACAAATTCATTTTAACTCCAAATGAGGTAAACTCAATTTTGCTAACCTTAGGATGTCAGTATCTACCTGCCATATAAATTTCATGCTCAGAAGCTTTTTAGAAAATTATACCATGAACAGTATCAAAAAATAATTTAATTTGAATTTACGAGTCGATTGACAGTATTTAGGCCATAACTTTTGCATGCTTTATCCAAATCAAATGATTCTTGTTGCAACATTTATATAAAATCATGGTCTACCTACTGTGTAAATTTCATGGAATGTGGATGAATTTGAATTTTGAGTCTTTTTCGATGTTCATCGTTGTTATTGGATTTTCTCGTTTACGATAGGTTCCGATGAAAATATTGATTGTGAGAGCGATTCTCTGTAGCAAACAAGTGATATTCAACAAGGCAAGTAGATGTAGCACCATTTGATCATATTGCTCCTATTATTTTTAAAGTTTAATATCTTGTTTGCAAAAACTAAGTATGTATGCTTCTTGTGTCAAAGTTAATTTTGTCGATTAGAGGTAGTTAATCCTATTGCATTGTTGCCTTAAAACTGCTCACCCTCGCCACTACCCTAGGTTATTATCCTCACTGGTGAATTAGAGCCCTGAATGATTTATGCTCTTTATTGTCTTTATGATATGATGCTTAGCAATGCTTAGTTACCGTAGAATTAGACGGTTATTGACTTAGTCGATGACCTTGATCACATAAGAACTTATTATTACTTATGATCAATACCTTGTGCTTTGTTATTTGTGAACTCTAAAACTGAAAATAAAATATTTTAGACTTGGGCACAATGGTATGATGGTGTGACTGGAATGGTGCCCGGGTCATCAAGGACCGAGTTACTTGTGTCACTAAACCAAGCGATATTTGCGTGCTAACCACACTAGAGTGATATGGGACCAATCTTGAGTAAGTACTTTGAAGGTGTCAATTAATGAGTCGCTATTGGTAGTTGTTAGGTGTTCCTTATGGGATGAGAGGGTTGAAATCCGGTAGGTTCTCCATACCTGTGACACCCGCAGCTGTTTCCGGGCGGTGTTCCGACTCAACATATGGGTCCCTGTGATCTTTGTCGCCGGTAGGTCACTAAGGGTCAACCCCCATACGTGCGACTCTTAATTAATGCAATCCATTGGAAATGTGTTGTAGGACTTAGTCGTGCCGGCATACCAAAGGAAGTGTGCTTAATAGCTTGGCAAAAAGGCGGTCTGAAGTGTGGGTATATTGGTACACCCCTGTAGGGTTAAATCTATTCGAATAGCCTCGTCCTAGGTTATAGACATGCTTGGCAAGGTCGTAAGTACTAGACTACAACCTTTTAATTAAAACTTGATGTGGGTGGTACGAATGGGTAATTCGTGCTATTGTTGTGGTGGCTATTGGGTTAGTCACTTCGAGGATGTCTTTATATTACTACTTATTGTCTCGCTGTTATTTGAACAAATAAATTTCAGATTGTTAAAACTGCCTTCAATCTATTATCTATGGCAAATGAAATTTGCTTTATGCTGAAAATTAACCTTTAGCCTCCTCCTTTGATTAAAGCCTGCATGTAGTAGTATCTAGGTTTGTTACTCGTAAGTCTTGCGAGTACATTTTTGTACTCATTTGCATTGCTTATTTGTTACAGAGGAGGTTGATCCCCAAGGGATTGACTTTTGTGAGTTTTGTTGTGGTGTGAACGACTAGCTTGGCGGCCCGGTCGAATTGTCTTGTGGGTGTATGGCAAACCAGTTGGCTTTTGTTTATAGCCATCTTATGGAATTTTGCTTCCGTTGTTGATTATCCCTTTTTACATGTCTTGATCGGTTGGCCTCTCTTTTGTAATAACTTTACTATATGTCTTTTGCTTGTAAAGTTTAAGCTTTGGTTCTATGAGTTGTATGGAATTGATGCAATGTTTTGTAAAAGGGTGTGTATACTGTAATTTTGGGAAGTATACATTTTCCCGAGGCACGGTGTATTTTGTTTGTGATGCTAGAGTCAAGGGAAGACTAAGCATTACAAGCTAAATAAATCAGGGTCTCACAGAGGATAACTTCTCCAGGGTCTAGAGGAGGTCCACGAGCAGCCCATTGAGAGGAGGAGACCCCTTACCGGAGTTGAGGACGAAGGTGATGAAACACGGCCGAAGGAGGGAAAATCCAAAATTAGTTGCTCCCTGTTAAAGCAACCAAAATTTGATTAGGGGTTTTGATGGAGGTGCTGAGGGGCTCAAGGCGAAGTAAGAAGATTGCTTGCGGCCGTCAATGGGGGCTTTAGGTGCTCTTTGGCGATTGAGCTCAACAAGCAGCGAGAAGCTCAAGGGCACTAAAATGGTGCTGTAAAGGAACACCAGAAGCAGCTCTGGGGCCTTATACAGCCAGAGGAGGCAACGGTAGGCTAGGGCAAAGCTCCACTGTGGGCTTGGTCCACGCCTCCGCCCTGGACGAAATGGGCGCGATGGGAGCATGTGGAAGGAGACTTTTAGGGCAAAAGCTACTGACAAGCAATTAATGCCAAGGCTCAGAGACACCGAGGGTGACGCATAGGAGTTGACAGAGCACACCCGCCCTCTGCCATAGCGCGCATGCTTGTACAGGCAGGAGGAGGAAGGAGAAGAACAGAAAGGGGGAGGTCGTGGTGGTAGGATCTGGGAAGAACGGTCGGGATTGCTAAAGACCTCCGGAGGTCTGAAACGGCATGGGAGGTCTGGGGCGTTGGATCAAGATCCAGCGGCTGAAACACACCCGCCCCAACGACCATATAGCACGCATGCTTGTACAGGCAGGAGGAGGAAGGAGAAGAACAGAAAGGGGGAGGTCGTGGTGGTAGGATCTGGGAAGAACGGTCGGGATTGCTAAAGACCTCCGGAGGTCTGAAACGGCATGGGAGGTCTGGGGCGTTGGATCAAGATCCAGCGGCTGAAACACACCCGCCCCAACGACCATGCTCGGTACAGTTAGGTGGTCTGGCTCGACCCTGAGCCCGAGTCTGACCCAGACCTGACTGGTTTGACTAGGATTTTCGAAATAAGAATAGAAACTTTGAGGAATTGTTTAAGGTAGCAAACTATCTCCAAAAATTCTGAATTTTTACATGAACTTGCTAACTTTGATATTGACCTTTTATAAAATTTTCAGAGGTTTTCATGCAGTACAGTTTCCTCCAAATTTTTTGCAAGGTTCTGAGCTAGGGTTTGACTCAAAGTCAAACTTATTTGACTGACCTCCTAAAGTATTCAAACAATTTCTAAAAATTATGAAATTTTTCAGAGGAGTAACACATCATCCCTAGAACTTAGGAAAAATATTTCCAAAGAATGATCACAAGGTTTGACAAGGATTTAGAAAATGGATGGTCATGACTTGGTTAAAAATAACTTGTGCTTTTGAATTTCCACAATTCCTTTACAAGAATTTTCAGAAATTCCATACAACAACAAGATGTAAGAAAAGTTTTAATTTGTACACATTTTCTTACATTTGAAAGACAAGCCAAAACTTGGGATGTTACACTGGTCCGAACGGCTGAACCAATTTGGCCTGTTCGATTAAAATCCAACCGCTTCTGCTCCCCCCGCTTCTTATCCCGCTATCGCTTACCTCCCCTTGATTATATCTTGACTGTTAACACCTCCCCTTTGGAGATCTTAGTCATCAGGACCTCCTCTTTATTAGATCTTGACCGTTAAGACCTCCCCTTGGGGATCTTAGCCGTCAGGATCTCCCCTTGATTAGATCTTGACCGTTAAGTCCTCCCCTTTGGAGATCTTAGCCGTTAGGACCTCCTCCAAAAACTCTTTGGACCTCCTCTCCCCTAAGCCTCGAATCTCCTTCAGTGAGCTCCTAAGACCTCCTCAAAACCGACCAAACCACTCTGTTGGTTTACTTCAGCATTTTATTGGAGTTCTTTTGCTTCTTGCTTGAGCTTTTAATTGAGTTGCTTTGTTTTCCTCTTGTGTAGACTGTGAAGGCACTGAGGAACAAGAGTTCTCGGAAGAAGAAGAAGATGACACCCAAGCCTTTGAGCAAGGCAAAGTACACCCTTGATCATTTTGCACCCATTATTTCAATCTATGTATTTTTGTTTCAAGCTTAGTAATGCATGTGTACTTTACTTGATATTTCAATACATGTGTTTGCTCTCATAGTTAGACCTAGCTCTTTTGTATGGCCAATGTTGACATTACTCCTGATATGTTGTTGCCTAGATGAAAACTTGGTTGACACTTTAGTGTGACCAGTACCTCTGAAAAGAAATGCTTAGTTATGTTTGGGGAAGTTTTTCAACTACCAGACCAATTGTTTTTCCTCAAATGTTTTAACTATGACATTGGTGTGTCCTGGAGGTTGCAACCATGGCATTGGTGTGCCATGGGGGTTTCAACCATGGCATTGGTGTGTCATGGAGGTCGAAAAAAGCAAGGAAATGGAAAATGGTTTGGACTTGGGTGAATTTGGTTGTTTGGCTGGTGCAAGTCTATGCACGGGGGGTCATGTGATCCGATGCCCCAGGGTTGAGGTTGTCGTCTAGGTCAGTTAAGGACCGGTCTGCGAGTGTATTTTGCTAAGCCTTACCATGCATCCACATGTCTCAGATGGGTGGGACCTAGCCAACTGATCTACAAAGTTTCATCACGGTTGATCCGGCTGGGGTGTGGGTGGTCTTTTATGGCCTGTCTTTCATGACTGTGTAATTCCCACAAGCCTCAAGAGGGGACCCTTGATCTCTACGGGTTTCTACCCGTAGGGTGGGGTGAAACCTTAGAGTAGGGTGGATTGCGGTGGAACAATGCACTGTAAAGGCCTTGTGATAACCTCTTAGTCGCACACCTTCGGAAGTGTGTGAGCGGACAGTAAAAGTTGGTTATCTCTTGTGGGTAAAGCTGCACACCTCTGCAGAGTGTCAAACTATTCGAATAGCCGCGTCCACGGTTATAGACATGCTAGCAAAGCTGCTCAAAGTTAGATCTTTGGTTTGTTTTCAAAGGACTTGTAAAAATTGGTTTTGGATTTCTATCCAAATGGGTTTGGCAGGGAGCCTTGTGACAGTAGGGTATCCTTCACACTTTGTTGATGAATGTTATCCAACTGTAAAATTGATCTTTGCAAATGAAATTTCTAATTATTCATATATGCTTTGGAACCTACTAATTTTATTTGGAAATAAACATGTCTTTATGCAAATAAACCATATAAGCTCTCCCTTATGATATCCATGTATGCATGTCATGTTGCTATTGGATGGGTGTGACTTATAGCATGGTAGTTGTACTCACTCTTGCTTGAAATTAATCTTTGGAGCAGGAGAGGACTACCTTGAGGATGATGAAGACTGCACCAATTAGGCGGCACCCTCCAGCCAACTGCCTGTGGTGTGGACTTTACTTATTTTGTTTTCGCTGTGTAATATGTTCTCGTAGGCTTGTAAGCAAACCTTGTAACCAACTCTTTTGATGTTAAATGCAGTCTGTTGTGGATGTATGTTATCACTTGTATTTTGCTGTGCGAGCTAGCTGTTGATCCTTGGGACTGGCTCAGTTTGCACAGAGGATCCTGGGGATGATCCCACCCCTCCACGACCACCCTTCGGACTGGTCGTGAGAGGTCTTAGGGCAGTCTCAGCCCTCCACGACCACCCTCGGGTCTGGTCGTGGGAGGTCTTGAGGTGCCTCCAGCCATCCACGACCTCCCCTGGTCTGGCCGTGGGAGGTCTTTGGGGTGATCCCTAGCTCCACGACCTCCTCGGGTCAGGACCCTAGACCTCCAGGTGACCCTATCGGCCCTCCTGGGTGGTTCTTGTGGGCCTCTCGAGTAGTCCTATGGGACATCCCGGGAGGTCCCGTGGACTTTTCAGAGGTTTTGGAGGATCTCTCTGTACTCGTGCCTGGTCGCCACACCCCACTAGTCGCTGGTTCATACAAGGCTAAGTCGGAGCCTAGCTCGAGGCACATTTAGAGTGTTGGGTTTAATCAAGGCAAAGCGGTTCGCTTGTTTGGACCACAAGATTTGAATCGGATGGCCCGATCGCGTGAGGACGTTCGGATTATCCAAACGCATTGTCCGCTTGGACCACACGATTAAGGTCGGTCGTCAATAAAGGTTGGTTCCATTCGACTCGTCCGCTTGGACCGCACGATAGACCGCTGAATCTTGATCGAATGGTCCCGATTGGCTCTAGTCAAGCCAAGCCAAATAGGGTTGATCGAGATTCAAATCTAAACTTCTATTTTGACCAAGCCATTAAAAATAGCAAATAGAATCCTAAAAAAACTAAAATAAATCAAAGGGGTTCTTGGGAAGGTATAGTGTTCATAAAAATTCTTAAACCTTACTATTAATGATATAATTTGCTTTTTTTAACTTTAAACCTAGAATAGGTCATTGGAACGTGTTTGAATTTTCTGTGGTTTGAATTCAGTCCCAAAAATTTGGTAAAATTTATATTAATTCATGATAATTAATTTATTATTTTAATAAATTATTTCTAGAAGATTATCACAATTTTTTTATTCATGTTTTCATTTAGGAGTTCAAATTTGAAGTGTGGATTTAACTTTGAATAATATTTTCCAAGTGCAATAAATTATGAAATGCTTAAAAAACATGATGCATGCTCATGAGATGCATAATAATCCTATTTATTGAATTGGGGATGTGACAAACCTCCCACCTTACAAAATATCTCGACGTCAAGACTCGGTAGGTCGAAAGTTCGATAGGGAGGTTCAAAAGGAAGATCTAACATTTGTTGTCTTGATTTCCTTCAAGATAGTACCAAGATATCCTAACAAGGTTATAAGGAATGGGTATTACATTTTCTGTTCCATTGCTTTGTTTAACATTTCTTTTCTTATTCCAAAGGCACTTCAAGAAGAAGGAAAAGATCGGATATTCCGTCAGATTTGATGTTCACGCCCCAAGTTACTTCATCTTTAGTATGGTTGCTCCACTAAACTTTCAAGAACTAGATGTTGCGATTTCTTGTCTTATGCTCCGTCACTTCAAGAATACGACGTGCTCCCGATAAGTAAGATTGGGTTGAAAATCGAGGACTTCCAATGGAGTGGATTCGGTTGGAACTCGGAGGCACTTTTCTAGTTGTGAAACATGAAAAACATTGTGCACATCCGAAAGAGAGGGTGGCAATTCCAATTGATAAGCCACCGATCCTTGTTTCGCTAAAATTCGGAAAGGTCCGATGTAGCGAGGTGCCAATTTCCCTTTGACTTAGAAACGATGTGTTCCTTTCATTGGAGTGACTTTAAGGTAAACATGATCATCCACCTCAAAGCTTAACTCACGACGACGACGGTCAACATAAGACTTTTGCACCAAGTTTGCACCATAAAATGGATCAAGCGAACTTGCTCTTTTGCTTCTTGTACCAAGTTTGCACCATAAAATGTTCTTTCCCTAGATTCAGACCAATTCAATGGTGTCCTACAAGCTCTCCCATACAATACCTCGAAAGGTGACATTTGTAAGCTTCATTGATAGCTATTGTTGTAGGAAAACTCCGCATATGACAAATATTTTTCCCAATTCTTGCGTTAGGACAACACACAAGCTCGAGAAGATCTTCCAATATTTGATTTACTCTCTCTGTTTGTCCTCCCGCTTGTGGGTGATATGCGGTGCTAAAGGACAGTTGGTCCCCATTGCCCTGTAGACATTTCCAAAAGTAAGAGGTGAACTGAGCACCTCGATCCAAACGATCACCTTTGGTACACCGTGGAGACAAACAATTCTTGAAATGTACAGCTCCACAACTTATTACCATCGAAGGTGGTTTTGATAGGAATAAAATGGGCCACCTTCAAGTAGACGATCAATAACCACTCAAGAATCTAGACCCACCATTATGAGTTAATGGAGTATTTTGGTTATTAATGATAAATCTAATTGTGAGACTAACACTTCTATTGTTATAACTATTGTTTAGTCTCAATTGGATATAAATGTGAAAATCAAAGAGGTATGCCTTCGACATCTTATTTTATATCTTGTTGCATTTCTGATCCAAAATATAGGTTGAACTCCACCAAAAGTCTAACTTGAATATGTGCATATGATTTCATTATACATTCATGTATGCACACATTAAGTCTAACTTGAATACCAAAAGTTCACTCTATGTTTTGTAGTTTTATGAGTATTGATCCATATACCTTTGTCCACATATATTTGGGATCTCTATGTTGAAACAAATCCATTGAGTATATAAAACTTGTATAGTGCATATATACTCATATTTATCTACATTCAATTATTTGCAATTGAAGTGATTATCAAGTACCAATGAGGGAAAGATTGAAGTATCTTGTCCCACTATTATGAGTTAATGGTATGATGTGGTATTTAATGATAATCATATTGTGGAGCTAACATTTTTATGAATTGGATGAATAGGTTATGTTCCATGATGTTGAAGACTTTGATGACATCATGAGTTGATGGTCATCAAGTCAAGATTTGGGATAAAGAGAAAATTCATCATGTGATGATGATGTTCGAGTCAAGATCCCGAAGTGAAGAAAGTCATCATGTGTTAATGATATTGAAGTTAAGAGCTAAGGAGTAAAGGATGCATCATGTGTTGATACGTATCAAGATCTCGAACAAAAGGAAATCATCACGTGTTGATGATGTTCGAGAAGAAGAGATGATCATGAGTTGATCATCAAGTCAAGAGAAGGTCCATCATGTGTTGATAGAGGGAAAGTGAAGGATGCATCATGTGTTGATGCATATCAAGACTTAGGACGAAGGATGTCGTCATGTGATGATGAGCATCAAATCAAGATCCCGAAGGAAGTCATCATGTGTTGATGAGCTTTCAAGTTAAGAACCCGGACTTGAAGTGAGGATGTGTCATCAAGCTTCAAGAGGATACTCAAGGCAAAGGTATGACTAGCTAGGCTAAGGATGTGTTCCTAGTCTTTACCGGTCTTCGTGTTTGGTTCGAGACCGATTGATACTATAGGTTGCCGTACTATTAAGAGGGGTCTTGACTAGTAGCTTGAGTTAGTCATGTGTTGATAGCTCGTTGTGCTTGCTTTAGCTCTCGTTAACATGTTGCCGATATTTGCGAATGTGTTTTGCAAATGGTTGCAACTCATGTATAATCCTTGTAGCATGTGACTTTAGTTTGCGAATGTGTTTTGCAAACGGTTTAAGTCCATGTACCTTATTCCTGGTGATGTGATTCTAAAAGTTGGCAAATGTGTTTTGCAACTTGTTGAGAATCTTGCCGTTAATCTTTGTTTGCATCACGCATGAATTGGCAAATATATTTTGCAAAATAAATTGAAGCGAAATGCAACATCTCTCTCAACTCGCGGCTCGATCGCAGCCATTGGGCGCTCGACAAGTTTGTTCGGATCGAGCAACTCGGGAACCGCGCTTGATCGCCAGCTGCATCGGTCCGACTGGTAGTATCGGCCGATCGCCATGGGTTGGTGTCCGACCATTCCTCGTTACCGCAAGTTTTGTGTGGTAGTCCCACAGGCTTTGGAGCGATACTACCAGAGTGTGGTAGTACCGAATTAATTGGCGGTACATTTATTCCAGAGAAGGTGTTTTTCTGGATTGCCCGATTTTCAGTGGAGCGGTCAACCGCCTTTGGCGCTCGATCGGTTTGGTCCGGCTCGACTCACCATTGGTTGGCGGTCTGACCGGAAGTGAGTCCAACGGCTAGATTTATAGTCATTGGCAATTGGGCGGTCTAACTGGCCATTAGTTGGCGGTCTGACAAGTTTTTTCCTGTTTCTATGGAATCTTCTCTCCAATGGCTAGTTTTTTTGTGTGTGGGCTATATATACCCACCTTGGCCGGTTATGAGAGAGTTGCTGGTGCCATTATTCATCTCTAGAGCAAAGAGCAAGCCCTCTATACTCTTTTGTGCATGTGTTGCACTTAGTGAGCTTTGAGAGGCAAATCCTATTGCATGTTGCATTAGGTAGTGGATTATGTATCCACTTGAGCTTAGACACTTGATTGTTTCAAGTGAGCATCTTTGACCTGTTACTCTTGGTGTTTGCTGACACCTAGATGGCTTGGAGGAGTTGCGTCGGTGATCTTCTCAAAAAAGGTTGTGAGAAGACCCAAGCGGTTGTGAGTGGTTTGGTGCTCACCATCTCCGGAGTGGAGGAAGAGCAAACCTAGTGGAGCGAGGTGTTGGTTCGGTTTAGAATCGGTCCAAGTGGTTGGACTTACCTCGGAGGTGTTGGCTTAATTTATGGAGCCGGTCCAACGTGCTTGGACTTACCTCAACGTGGATTAGGGGTGACCGGTAAGTCTCCGAACACCACAGTAAAACATCGTTGTGTCATTGTGGTTTGCATTCTTGCTTTACTATTGCAATTTACATTCTTTGTATTAAATTGCTTATATCTCTTTGTTTGAATACTTTCATTATTAATAGAATTGTTGTTGGCGCACTTAGTCGAAACTAGTTGATTTAGGTTTTAATTGTGCAAAACCGATTGGTTATAAGCTTCCGCATTAGAAAACGGTTTTAGCCAAAGAAGTTTTTAAAATTGCCTATTCACCCTCCTCTAGTCGGCCTCCTCGACCTTACAACCACCCATATGGCATCGGATCTACATTGAGTCCTTAGAAGGCCGGTGATGAAGTCCATCCCGACTTCTTCCCATTTTCACTTAGGAATAGGTAGGGGTTGAGGTACCACTGGCTTCGAGTGCTCACTTTGACTTTTGGCACACATCGCACTCAAGAACAATTGTGTGATTTGCGCTTCATATGACTCCACAAAAGTCTCTTTTAAGATCTTAGTACATCTTGGCACTCCTAGGTGAATAGAAAGTTGAGAGTTGTGAGCTTCTTTGAGGATCAATTCTCTCAACTTATGGTCGAAAGGCACCACCAAATGGTTCTTGAACCATAAGGTGCCTTGTGCATTTTTAGAGAAGCATTTGGCCATGCCTTGCTTCATTTCTTCTCGACTTGAGTCACCTCCAAATCCATCTTCCGAGCTTTAATTAGATCTTCTAATGTGGATTTTACTTCAAGGGTAGCAAGGACCCTTCATGAATCATCTCAAGACTTAAGCGCTGAATTCAATGCAAAGCCTCGCGAGATGGGTGTTATCGACAAACAGCTGCATTGAGATTTTCGCTCAATGTATCGACTACCACATTAGCTTTTCCGGTGATAACGAGTCCCAAATCATAGTCCTTGATTAACTCGAGCTATCTTCTTTGCCTCAATTTCAGGTCGGCTTGGGTGAAAATATATTTAAGGCTCTTACGATCGGTGTAGATCTTGCAACAATTACCGATGAGGTAATGTCGTCAAATCTTTAAAGCATGGACCACGCTGCCGCCCAACTCATGTGTGGATAATTTTGTAATACCTCGAATATCAAATAGAGAGAACATATTATTCAAGAGAAATTTATTCAAATTTGAATGCACTAAAGTTTAGAGAAAATTAAAAGAAAATTCAGATTTGAGAGAGGATTGGACCTTGGGCTTTCACCCAAGACGCCCTAGCCAAGTAGGTCGGCCTTGTAGTGGAGTCAAGAAGGGGGTCCTTCCCAAAACCCTACCTCTCGCTGCAGTACCGTGACCGCATCAGAGCACACGGTATCAGAGCAGCCCCTCCGTGCTGCTCTACCAAGATGAGGAAGACGCTCCGAGGTGCCGCTGGCCATGGTGGAAGGAGAAGAAGAAGATCCTCTTCGTGGGTTTTTATTCAGCGTTTCTTGCGTCTTCAAGGGTATCAATTCATTTCCCCGCTGTTTTGATGTTGTTCAGATGCGAAACCGATTAGAATCGTTTGGATCAAAGTCAGTCTGCAGTAGATTCGAATCTGTCCAGTAAGTTGCGTGGGCTGTTTCGACATCTTAGAGGCCGCATCAGAAGTTTTGATCTCCTAGAGTTATTTACATAATGTTCTTAGCTTTCGGTGGCCGCTAAGATCACCTGATTCCGACATTCGAGTCAAAAGTTATGATCATTTTAGTTTCTGCTGTCCAGAATTCTGACGAGAGTTAGCAGGCATTGTAATTTTTAAAATTTGACCTAGTTAGACGATGATTCAGATGTCCTTCCCATAATGACTTTTGTATGTCATCTCATTATCTTTCAGGATTGATAAAGAACACCCCATTTGGATTTGTATAACAAAAGTTGTGCACGTTTTAAGTTGACTGTCCAGAATCCTGACGAGAATTAATTGTCAAGTTTTCTTTTAAAATATGAGTGGGATAATGGAAAATTCAGGGCTTTCACCCAACTAGGTTATTGTAGGCCTTGGTCTTAGATTTTGATATTGATAAAGAACGCAAAGTTTGGTGTAGCCAATTAAAAGTTATAGCACTTTCCGTGCTGCTGTCCGGAATCGCCAGAAGTTCTGACAGATAGTGTTTGTTGGTCTTGTGCAGATTGATACATATAGAATTCGAGGTTTCCACCAACTAGGTTGTTGTAGATAATTTCATTACCTTTCAATCAAATCTGAGAACACCCCTTTTCGGGTTTTAGATCAAAAGTTATGCTATTTATTCCGCTGCTGGTCCGTACAGACTTTTTGCTAGAATGTGGTTTAATTCAAGTAACGGGTATAATTTAGATGGTGGGATTGGGGATATGAGTTAGGGCGATGCGAGTAGTGTCTTGATGATGTGGTTCTTATTGAGTAACTTTGGTGTAGGGGTGAGGCGCCAAGGTTAGCGGCTTCTTCGTTGCCTCCCAACGATCGCAACGCTAAAGGCAAGTACAATGACTTATGTGTGATTTGTAAACCCTGATGCTTGTTGATTGGTATGGTGTTATGTTGATGTGAGAAGCTTAAATGTTCATGTGCCATCGACGGAGTGGAACATCCACGGAGTGGAGGTTATGGTAGACAAGAATGTTATGATGATTATGTTCTTTGTGTACGCTCTTTCATATGTGTGGAGATGATATTAACCATTGATCATAAATTTATTCATGCAATCATGTTCATATTTCGCCCACGGAGTGGAGCTCCACGGAGTGGAGTCCAAAGTCCCATCAATTCCAAAGATCGACAAGTGAAGTCCCACCATTCCAATGTGGGCGCTTTGGATACCTGATGAAACGTTCTTCATACGGTATTTGGATCCCCGATTTGATAAATACGGGCTTAAGTGAAGACCGACGGGTGTATCACTTGCTATACCGGTATAAGCACGAGTGCATCCATCCATTCATGGCATCCATGCATTACGCTTCTTTCTTTCAGATATTTCTTATGTGCTATGTATCTACATGAAGTATGTTCTGTAATCGTTGTACTTGCCGAGTCCCGACTCACTCTTGTTTGTTGTTTGTTTTAGGTGGTCGTTGATGATGACTCTATCGGAAGGAGTAGACATGCACTAAACACACATCACCATATTTCGCCAATAATAGAACTTGGTTGAATTCCTTTATTTGTTTAGAGATAACTCAGAATAATTGAGGCGACATGTGGATGATGTCTCCTGCTTGGTTATGGATGTTTATTTTCCATTGTGGTACTTGACCCGCATAGGTCGATTATATTTGTGCGATTATGCCTTTGAGATATTCTCCTTCCATTCGTTAAAACTTGGATTATTGCTTCAATTCTCATGATTATGGTTGTATGTAGAGTCTTTAGGTAACATTTTGGTTTCGATAGCCAGGTGTTACAGCTTGGTATCGAGCGGGCTTTAGGTCCGTGGTAATTAAGTTATTAAAATAGCACACCGTGCACGTGAGGTGGGGTTGGGAATCCATTGTTTCCACATTTCTATTGTTATGTTTCATTTGTTGAGCAATTGTTAAATTGCTTCTATACTGTCTTTCTTGTTGTTAATCTATGATATGTTATGATATTCTATATCTATGAATCTATTATATGATTGTCATGAGATGATCATGTAAATTCATAATTGATTATATTGTTTATGGGTGTCGATAACGGATGTTAAGCAGTGGAGGTCGTGGTTGTTGCCTTGGACTGTGTCAGGTTACACCACCATTCGTGGTAGACGAATAGAGTAGTTACCTCGAATACCATAGTTGCAAGTGTTGAGCGTGAGTTGCTTTAGAAAGTTGTTTTCTTCCTTGATCTCTGAACTTGGCATATTTTTGTTCCGTGGTAGATGATGAATTTCTCTTGGGTTCGTGGTTCTTGGTAGTTGCTGAGTTTCAATGGGTTTCGAATGGTTCTCTGAAATAATTATTGTTTTCTGACTGTTGAGTTTCTTTTACTACTCGTGATCTTCATCAATTGGCAATATTGATAATTCCATGGTTGTTCCTTCTTTCTCATTGGAAAAGAATGACTCATTATTTCGTTTGATAGTTGGGTATTGAGAGTTTTATGTTGCAAGTTTGTTAGCCTGAGAAAGCTTTGGCTCTATGTATTTCTTTTGGATTATACCGGGTGTTGAAGTTTAATGCATCTCTTTTATGATGGAAATCATTAAAATCCTTTTGTAACGTCTTGTTATGGTTAAGTCAGAGTTTGTAATCAAATAACTTGATATGGTATAGGTATCAGGTTGAGTCATTGGTGTGGTGCGTAATTAATATTAATTAGTAACCTTGGAAGCAAAATTGATTAAGTTGATGTTGTCTTCTACTAGTTCTTGATGAACTGTATATATGAGTAGTGACTGAGAGATATTAAGAAGTATGGAACATTGATGAACTAGTCTGGTCATTAAAATTGTTTAGGTTGCTAAACTGGTTGGGTTCTTTGGTTCCAATGGATTGATTTAATTGTGTGGAAAGGGAAACTAGAGAAAATGCTAGATTTACATATTCCTTAGTATGATTAATTATTAGAATTATGTACAATTGGTTGAGGGGATCGAATATGGGTGTTTTCATGATGAAGCCATTGATAACAACAATGGTTGAGTATAATCATATGCGTTGAAGTTTGATGTTGAGCATCACTAAAAGTTGAACTGAAATGATATAATAGGTGGCTTATGCTCGCATGATTGTGAAATTATCTGATGATAATGTGTCCTTGATGAAAAGGTTTTGGTAGGAGCTTTTCAACTGTAGTAGACCCCTTCTAATCTTAAGAGGTTGATGTAGAGAGGTTGTATGGTTTTGGTATACTCGCTTTGAAGATGGGATGAAAAGGTAGTATGGAACAATTTGGTGAAACTTGGGGACTTTCTAATGGAGTAGTTGATGATAAAGATTCGTGTTTAGAGTGTATTATTCTTGATGTTAGTAAGTTTATCTCGCAAGAAATTGTGACTTGTGTGTGTGGTGATGATTCTTTAGAAATAAAGTAATTTGATCGTCTTTCGTAATTTTGATTTGGTAAAAGTGTTTCGAGTTTTGCGGTTGTGATCATTTGGACCTCTTGAGTATTGTGGTGATTGAGTTTGATTCGACCAAAGTGACATATTGAAAGATTTAATTGGTTCTTAAGGGGTTCCCATGATTTCGGTTTTAAGAGCTTATCTTGTTTAGACTGGCAAAGTGATGTAGTAATCATAGGAAATAACTTTCCTTGATAAAGGAAGGAGTGAAGTATAAGTATTTGAGATTTAAGTCATTTCGCAACTCGCAGTTTATTTGAGTGTGCTTAAACCTTATGCAGTTGTTCTATGAGAGTTTATCAATTTTCAAAGGGCATTACCTTCTTCTCATTTGTGGTTTAGTATTCACTTTCAGTCGGGCTTAAGCCCTCAACTGTTGACTTTCCCTTACGTTTTTCGAGTACTTTGCCTAAGTGACTATTTTCCTTGGTCATGTGTTCTCTATGGGTGGCACATGTTTTCCTAGTTGATAGAAATTGATTCATTTCGCTCTTTCTTTTGAGGAAGAATCAACCTATTCGTTTCACCGGAGTCTTTTGAGGTGTTTAATAATTGTAGTTGTGAAACTTTGGGTTGGAAGTTATTCGATGAGCATTGGAGGATGAAATAATTTCGTAATATAGTTATTTGAGAGAAATTTATCTCATTAGAAGATTGCCTTTGGAGGTTAAACTGATTACATTATTGCAACCAATAGAACCTATGGAGATTTGAGATCCAACATCCTTTGTTCAATTCGGGTGAAACATTAGAATTTTCGAAAAGATGAGAATTTGATCAATATATTAGAGTGTCACGATTGAGTACCTTGCACAGTTGTGCAGTTAAACTACGTTGGTGTTGTAATGAGAGTAAGATTAGCGAAGTGATCTGATCGCAAAGCGATTATTGAGATAGCCGAGATTGTTGGATTATTGTCGAAATGACTTGACTTAGTAAGTAACTCTCTAAGAGTTGGAATCTTTATAAAGATAATTGAATCGAGAAATATTTTCGTATTGATGCCACAAACAGGAACTCGAAACCTCCTGGAGCTCTGGGTAACGGTCCTAGGATATCGAGACCCCAAGTTGCAAAAGGCCATGACAGAGGAATTGTTTGTAATGCCCGAGCTGTTGGTGTATTTGCCGCTATGAAACCGACACTATACACATTTTTAACCATCTCTTTGGCATCGTGAGAGGGTCATGGCACAATAAAAACCTTGTCGAAAAGCTTTACCAACCAAAGGTTCAGAGGAAGCATGAGTTCCACAGATCCCTCCGTATGTCGTGAAGGAGTTTTAATCCTTCGCTTATGGAATACATCGCATGAGCACCCTTGGGTTCCTCTTTATAAAGAACACCTTCAACCAAAGTATACATTTTGGCTTTTCGATAATCGATCCGATTCTAGATCGCCATCGGTAAGGAACCCTCTTGAAGATACTCATAAATGGGCGCCATCCATGTATCTTCGCACTCAGAGAGGTTGTTTCTATAGAAGGTATCTCCGCTCACGACTATGGACGGTTTCTCGCTCGCCCAGAACACCCTTTCGGTACTACGGATCGGAGGAAGCTAGACGAGCCACTTGGTCTCATGAGGAAATTATCCTTTCGGGGATAAATTGTACCTCAAAGCCCAAAAGTGCTTTTCTAACTTTCGATTCGATAGGTACCGACATGGTCGAATTGGAGCACCGTACTTTTCCGACATGATTCACGACTAGCCGAGAGTCTCTCTACGAGCAATCGTCGAATCAAGAGTGCTTTCAACTCGTATGCCGCCTAGCAAACCTTCGCATCGCCACGCTATTAGTGGCCCGAAAGTTTAATTGTATGGCATACTTTAAGGTTTCTCCTAGGAGATTCCAGACCACCTCACTTCCGAGCCACTTATCGTAAGTGACCCGTCAATGTACATCATCCATCGATCGGGAATCAGATCGGGATCCTCGAACAGTTCAGATTTGTCCATTCGCGACAAAGTCCGCCAAGATCTGGATTTAACGCCGTCGACACGAAATGGATGTCGAACGCCCCAAGTTCGACCGACCATTTTGCCATGCGCCCCATTGCTTCCTATTCGAGGATCGCTCCCAGGGAAACTCGCACGGCATACTAGTTTGTGCGCCTCAAAATAATGCCGCAGCTTTCTCAAGACATGAGGAGGGCATAAAGAAGTTTTTGAACTCGAGGTAACGCCCTTAGGTCCGCAAAACCTCACTCACGTAGTATGTCGGTCGTTGTATGTTCTCACGTTCTACGACCAAAGATCGCGCTATCGCCTCGTGGCGTGGCAGCCTAGGTAAATTAAGAGCGCCTCTCCTAGCTTCGGGAAACTAGAACAGAGCACTCGTGAAGATACCTCTTCACTTCCTCGGGCTAAGTTAGCCTCTTCCACCATTCAAACCTTCATGTTTCCTTAGAAGTTTGAAGAAAGGTAGTCCTTTTTCTCCCAATCGTGCTATGAAACGACTTAACGCCGCCATGCACCCGTGAGTTTTGGACTTCTTTTTCGTGGTCTGGGGCGATCCGAGTGATGGCTTTGATCTTTTCGATTTGCTTCGATTCCTGCTCGTAAACCGTATCCAAGCAATTTTCCTAAAGAGACCCCAACACACACTTCTGGATTTAGTTTCAATTGGTGTTTTCTCGAGGTTGTCGAAAGTCTCCCGCAAGTCTCGTGATATGTTCGAGTCGCTTGGTGCTTTTTACGACTAGGTCATCAACATAGGCTTCCAAATTTCTCGCCTAGTTGAGGAGCTAAAGTCGCTTGCATCAAACGCTGAAAAGAAGCTCCAGATTTTTTAGGTCGAATGGCATTTTGACATAGCAAAATACTCCAAACTGTAATAAATGCGTCTTTTCTTCATCTTCGATGCATACCGACCGATGATAACCAGAGTATGCATCTAGAAAACTCAACATTTCACATCCCGCAGAGAGTCAACCACCGATCGATGCGAGGTAAAGGGAAATCATCTTTGGACAAGCTTTATTAAGATCGCAAAGTTTACGCACATACGCTATTTGCCGTTAGACTTTCTAACCATTACAGGTTGGCCAACCACTCGGTGGTTGACTTCTCTTATAAAGCCCGCTTTAAGCAACTTGTCCAATTCGACCTAATAGCATCTCGTCGATCAGGGCAAATCTCGTAACTTTTGTTTTACGTAGTTTATCGTGCCGTAAGGCTAGCCTGCGCTCGATCACATTCCTTGGGACTCGGGCATGTCGGATGCTTGCCACGCAAAGACATCGCTTGTCGGAGGAAGGTGATGACGGCGCCTTCCTATTTAGGGTCGGAAGAATCCCAATGCGAATCAGCTCTTCGAGGGCTCCTCTCAAGGCCCGAGGAACCTCTTTGACCTGGTCGTCGCTTAGGTGCACTTTAGGCTTCGACTTGCTAATCGGTCGACTTTCGCCTCGAGTTGGTAGTTGTCCAACCATCTCAAGGAACGACGGCCGCAGAACGCGCCATCTTCTTGTCACAATATATTGTGATCACCCTTTGGGACTCGCATCTTAAGACATTGGTACCCATAGTGAGTAGCTATCGTAATTTTGCCGAGTAGGTCGTCCGAGTATGGCGTTATATGCCGATCGAAATCGACTACATCAAAGGAGACTTTCTCGTCCGAAATTGTTTCGTGATCCAAACGTTAAAGGAAGAGAAACTTGGCCAATGGGTTTGTCGAAGACCCCGATTTATTCCATGAAATGAATATCGCATCGGTCTTACCTTTGTCCCGGTACTTGCATCTCGCCCAGGTACTCAGAAACAAGATATTTAACGAGCTTCCACCATCAACTAAAACTCGATTGACTCGACAATTGTTGATGGTGGGTTCGACCACTATCGGAAATCGACCGTCTAGTCGAAGGTATCGGACAATCACCTTTCCCAAAGCAAGGGTGATTTCACCACTTCGTAATTTATTGACAAGAGGAGAGTCGATTGTGTTTACCTCACGCTCGATCGCCACCGCTCGTGATTCGTGATGTCAAGACCCCATAGATGTGATCAATGGTGTGTCGGGGTCCTAGAACGGCATCTCCTCATCGTCCGACTCTTTGTCCACCGGTTTGGCCCAATTGCTCAAGAATAGGAAGTGGCCCTTTGCCGTAATAATAGTCCTCGAAGTTTCGTAAGAAAATCCTGCAGCTACGGTCATACCCTTCTTTTTATGAAAAGGACACCACTGGTTTGTCAAGCTCCGATCTTGGTGTTTACCTTTACTTCGACGGGATTTTGCTTGGGGTTGTGTGGCTTTATCGCTACGGCTAGGACCTCCTTAGAACCGCATCCGGAGATTTTTGACTTTTCGCTTTGTTCTTAGATTTCTAGCCTTTTATCCTTTTTCTTACCACTTTCGCCGCTTCCCGAGGGATGCCATCTTTGAGATCGATGGTATTGTTCCATTCGACCGCTTCAAAGAAGTTAAATGATATCTATCAACCATCTCAAAGAGCTCAAAGGACGGTATGGTGGATGTAAGGCGATGTCCTTTGTTATTCTTCCGCTACGGACTCCTCGCTTGAAAGCCCTGATCACAGATGAGTCAGAAACTTCCGAATAGAGTTTCAACCCGATCAAGCGCTGATGAATTGTCGTAGTGTTTCATGATTGTTCTGTCTTATCCGGTGCATGTCATCCTCCTTTCCTGGGCGATTGTAAGTTCCCTGGAAATTAGCCAGCAGTAGATCACAGAGGTGTTGCCACGAGTAGATCGACTCAAATGGTTGGTTTGGAAGCCATGATCGCGCCGATCCTTCGAGCACACTCGAAGGTAATTCGCCATGACATGCTCTCTCCTCCCGCAGCTCTGATAGTCAGAGTGTAGATTTGGAGGAACTCGATGGGGTTTTGAGTTCCATCGAATTTCTCCATATTCGTCTTGGCCAAATCGAGGCGCCAACGAATCGCCAAGGTCAAAGCGAGAACGCCCGATATCCCGAGATAACCTCTTGTCTTCTTTTTGCGTAAACGGCGGGTTAATGTCGCCGCGATCGAACTCGCCGATACCCACCATGGGGACTAGGCCTATAATAGGCCTCACCTTCCGGGAAATACTGCATTCCCGCTTGCCGCAGCGTCGTCGTCAAGTGGTGAAAGATCACCCTCCCGCTGGCTTGTGGCATTTTTCTCATGTCGAGAGAACGACATGAGGGAGAATCGCGCCGCCTTCCATGCGACGAGTTTCAATGGTCGCGTAATAAGTAGCCGCACTATTACGACTTCGGTGGTGGTGGTCGACCGCCGCCGAGTTTGGCCATCATGTCACGAAGTCTTTGCGATTTCTGCAAAAAGATCATAACCCGTGCTCGAGCGAGTTCTTGTCGGGTTCTCCAAAGAAATCATTGATGTGCCGAGTTCTTGAGCTTCCTTCGACCGAAATAAGCGCTCAGGAGGTTCTTCCGAGCCACTATTTTCTTCCGTCGAATTGCCTCGAAATGGTCTATTTCGCACTTTGAACTTGTTTTAATGGAGCGCGAGAATGTTGAGGATGTCCCGCACGCTCATCAAAGTGTTCGCTTGCTCGCCGCCAGGTGTCCTTGCCATTACGACGCAGGTGGTGTAGAGTATGCTCGGCGGAAGCATGTCCAATCCTTCTTCCGGGAGAACGATCCCGATCGAGGGAAGGACGAAGACCTCCCGTGGATGACTTCCACTTGCGCCGAGATCTCCTCACCGGAGGAGTGGTCGAGCGACACCATCCGCGACTTGGAGTAAACCCTCCGTAGGGGAACTCGGGTTATAACCGCCTCTGCCCCACAGGGTGGCTCTCGCCGATTCGCTGAATTTGGATGAACAAGATGTTCGATCCTCTTCCTCGCGGAAATGCTCTGAGAGATAGGACCATCGATGTCGATGGAGCTCCGGATAATGGTTTCCGAACTTGTCTTGCCAACTCGAACTATCTTGGGGGACTCAACACTTAGAGGAAAAGCTCTCGTCGTGTTATGCAGTTTGCCCCGAGACAAGGTATGTTGTCGGTCGAGTTGACCCTTGCCTCCCGAGAAATTGATCCCTACCGGGCATACTGTCGTGGGGATAAGGATCCTCTCGACTGTGGTAATGCGCCTCCGAGATCCGATAGAAGATCTCCGAGGCGCAATACCGCAGAAGATTCGATACTCGATTCAGATTCGAGACCGCATCCATGTCGATGTCTCACAGAATCGCCAAGTCGAACCAATTCTCCTCATTCCATTCTCCCCGCATGGTAGCATAAAAGAGAAAAGGAAGAATCATGACAAGGAATTACCAGAGGATCCCCACGGCCGGCGCCAACTATCGGTGTTTTAGAACCGATCTACGTGAAAGATTGTTTGATTCGGGGTCTCTACAATTGATCACACAGACGAAGAAGACACGGGATTTTTATACAGTTCGGCCTTCTCCATGAGAATAACAACCCTACTCCTGTATCTTGTATTTTCTCTTTGGATTACAATCGAATAAGTATTTTTCTAACTGCTCTCCAAAGAAGGCTCTATTTCTTCTTTGCCCAAAAGTCTCTCCTCTATCTCTAATGATACCTATTTATACTAAGCAAGAGTGGACGTTGTCCTTCCAAAGCTAATTAGTCGCTCATTATTATGCAATAATGAGAGTAATTACGGAGTAGTAACCTCCCATGTCACAATCGCCACAACCGAGAGATAGTGGAATTATCTACGCTATGTCGAGATAATCGCGTATTTTGACCGCTTAGATTCTCACCGCTTAATGGGCCAAACGGGTGGGTCCAAGAAGTCGTGAGGAACCCAGAGCCCCGATCAGAGAAAACCGTAATAGCCCCAAGTTTGTAAACAGAATAAATGCTTTATGAATAGTAATGATGTGTTGTTCATAGCATTACTGCTCATTTCTACAATTTGGGCAAGATGTTACAAATTAAAAACCTTCCTTTTTAGCCAAAATCCAAAAGAACCATTTAAAGTCTTAAAGGAATACAAGATAAAACTTGTATTATGACTGGGAAGTGTTTTCATTAAAGCTTAAATAAATTATCTTGACCAAAAATAAATTTTGTTGAATTTATAGAAATTATTTTGGCTTGAGAAAATATTTGCTTTTAAATAAACACTTTCGCTACAATAATTATTTATGTATTTTATAAAGTGATAATGTGGTTTATCAAATTTATCCGGGAAATATATCATCCCAAAGAGCTTCCAAAGAAAATTTTGTGATTTTATAAATTTATTTGCTATTTTTAAAAGCCCAATCAAACCTTTTAAGCATTTGAATAGGTTCTGTCAACTAAATGGTTTGAATCCAAACTCCAAAGATCAGAGCGACTCGAGCCATGTGTCCGGGTCCAACCTAATCAACTCGCCCGGCTCTCACGCGGCGCGAAGCTCAAACCCTCGCAAGCACCATGAGCCGCCGATCTTCAATCGAACGGGCAAGGTCGCGACGCCCCGCGAGCCGCCCACGTGATGCGAGCCCAATCTCAACCGTTGATCCCGATCTAACGATCGGCGCAGTGTATGCATTCGGACAACTCCGATTCTCTTTGATCTCCACCATCCATTCTCGATCCAACGCGCCTCCCTTTTCGCTTTAAACTTAAAGCGCGCTTTATCCGAACCGCCGATTCAAATCTCACGGCGCCCTCTTTCCCGTGCTATTAAGGCTCGCGTTTCTGGGCCGTTATATTTTCATCGATGGTCCAGAGCGATGTATGCATTCGGACGACTCGAGTCCTCTCGATCTCCGCCGCCCATTCTGATCTAACCGCCGCTGCTTCAATTTGGAATAAAAGGCGCGCAGGCTATCTAGACCTTTGGATTTAAATCCTACTGTGCTCCTTTTGACCGAAGCGGTAAGGCCCAAATTTAGTGGGCCATTGGATTTTAATCGTAGGGTCCAGTGAGTGTATGCAATCGGACCATCCGATCCCACGTTAATCCCGACCGTAGAAGTTCCATCGGACGGTCGCGCGCGCGCGCATCTAAGGGATGACGTATCTTGAGTCGGGCCGTTGGATTTCAATCCAACGCCCTATTTGAACTTAAAACCCAAAGCCCGTAGAGCTCTTTTTTAATCTCCGCTGCTCGTTTGATCGTATGTGCTCATATTTAAAGATACCGATTAAAGTCTTTAACTTCTATTTATCACAACCGCCATTTCTAATCTGACGGTTGAGATTCTTTGAGTTTTAAGAGACGCACGCTGTGTGATCGCCAAAGGGGCCCTTATGTCGTGTTGCCTCTCTTCTTCCTCTCTATCTCACAGCCATCTCTCAGAAACAGAGGAGAGGTTTATCCCAAAACTTTTGCAACTAATTTTTGGGATATTTAGCTCTAAAAGGACACCTCATCAACTCTAGACATTTCCATCTTGCCCCGTAGCTCAACATCCATATATAAACCCTAGCTTTTGTCATTACCATTGTTGACCATCAAGCTCATCATTTTCCTTGTCATGTCAAAGGAGTTCTTGCTCCTGTCCCTTTGCTTATCCATTATAAACCCGGTTTCACCTTGCACTAAGGTTTTGACATCTTTTGTAGGTTGAAACCGGGTTATCTCTCCGTTGAGCAAAATCAACTTTCTCAACTTTTGGTGTCTTTCTTCTACTGGTAAGCTAAAACCCTAGTTTTTTACTTCTAGGGCATCTTAAGGACCTTAGGAGATCATATGAATCATTCTTTTAAATATCAGTAGCTTCAAGTTGCTTCAAACTGAAAAGTTGTTATTATAACTTTTCTGTAACACCCTGGCTATTCGAAAGCCAAAATGCTACCTAAAGACCTAACATAATATCATACAGTGGAATAACTTCGATAATAAATCATCAACTAAGCTAAACAGATCAACATCAGTTGGAACATAACAGGAATGTAATAATGGATCCACTAAGATAAACCTATCAACGAATGATCAAAGAACAACGAAGGATCAATGAACATAAACAATTATTTAAACAAACTCCTCGAAAGGAAGTTACCATCCATGTCTAAGTTTAGTTATTACAATCCAACAAATAACGAATGAAAGACAATCTAGTGTAGAGTGAAATATATTTGAGTAGTGCGTGTCTACTCCCTCCCAAGAGAAACTTCATCAATGGTCACCTAAAAACAAATAAACAAAGCAAGAGTGAGTCCAAGACTCAAAGCAAGTACATTGAATATAAAACAGACACTCCAATATGAACAAGATCACCTCTTCACAGTTTCAACATACAAAGACATGAATATTTATGAATGCATGAGATGAATGGAAGTAATCGAAGGAAGGACTGCACACGTGCTTATACCAGATAGCTAGTGACACACCCGCTTGTTCACTTAAGCCCGCACCTTAACAAAAGTGCGGGTATCCAAGTCCCGTATGAAGAACGTTTCACACGGTGTCCAAATCGCCCATACCGGAATTGATGGGTCTTATATGCCCATACTGGAATTGATGGGTCTTTCTATCCACTCCCATGGACGGGACATGACAATGTCCAAATCTGCCCACATTGGAATGGTGGGACTTACAATCCACTCCCGTGGAGGAAACATGAGTTATGGATGCATGGAATGAAATTTGAACAATGAAAGACATCAACTCGAAACATGGAATCAACACATATGAACGAACATAGAATTTTCACCTTCTCATGTATCATAAGATACCACAACATGAACATTTAAGCATTCATCAATCACAAGCATTAATATTAGCAAAGTACTTGCCTTCCGCGATGCGACGCGTTAGCAGGCAACGATGATGCTCCCAAACCCGTAGCCTCGCTACCTAAACAATTAAGTAATTTAAATAAGAACACATTGCACACAACACTTCTCGACACCGTTCTACAACGCTTCTCCGGTGACTCAAGATTCATCTAGAAACTCTAATCTGAAAATTGACTACTCAGGCACAAACCGAAGCTGGACAGCAGTACGGTAAAAATCATATCTATTGATCTGGAACTCGGAATGAGGTGAGACCAGTTTCTATGGATTCTTAACTGACATATCTACAATATGCTAGTTGACAAGGTAACCCAATTCGGCCAATTTAATTTGCTAATTGATAGATGAAATTATAGAACAGAAACTGCCTAGATGAAAAAGATAGCAGCACTAAAAAGATCATAACTTTTATTCTACAATTCCGATTAGAGTGTTCTTTAACAATATTGAAAGGTTATAAAATTACCTACAATAACCTAGTTGGCATGACATTCATATTTTGCATTTAACAAAAAGTGGCACACAGGTAAAACTAATTATAGAAACTGACATACAATCTGACAGTCACATTGAAATATAAATAACTTTGTTCTACAAATCCAAATAGGGCGTTTTATCAATCCTGACAGCTAATGAGATCACGTATAAAAGTCGTTATGGGCAAGACTTCTGAATCATCTTGTATCTAAGTCATAATTTAACAATTAAAGTGATGCTAATTCTCGTCGAATTCTGACAGCAGAAACTAAACAATCATAACTTTTGATCCGCACGTCGAATCAGGTGTTCTTAGCGGACACCAAAGCTAAGAACAATATCTAAATAACTCTAGGTGATCAAATTTCCTAATTCTTCCTTTAAGCACACGAAAGGGGCCGCGCAAGACACTGGACAGAACTGAATCTTTCAGCAGATGAACTTGATCCGATCAATCCTAATCAAGTTCACCTCTACGATTAATCCAACAACATAAACGACGATCGTTACCCTTGGAGACCACAAGAATGACGCTGGAACTCCTCACGAAGATCACCCCACCTTTCTTCTTCTTCCTTCCCTTCTCTCTCTTCTTCCCGATGGCTAGCAGAGGGAGGATGGCGCCAAGGAGAGGAGGAGCAGCAGGAGGCGGAGCATGGTAGCGTGTTGCCATCAGAGCACGGCCATCGTAGCGCAGTGGCCACTGTAGCAAGGGTGGCTAGGGTTTGGTCCCCTCCTCCCTTGCCTTCTAATGGGCCGCTAAACCACTCATGGGCCTTGGGCCACTAAGGCCGGCTCCTCTCTCGAATATGGGTTGGCGCCCATTCCTCTCCTAAAATTCTGAATTTTGAACTTAATTCCATCTCTAAACTTTGTTACAATCGATATTGAATAAATTTCCCTCTCCCGAATAATATTTTATCCAATTGATATTTGGGGTATTACATTTTCGGTCTTTCATATCTTTTTCAAGATCTAGGGTTTCTCCTGTCAACTTATCATTCTAATTAGGTTTCAACTAAACCCTAGCAGCATAACAAGTTCTCCTTTTAATTCTTGTCATCATCTATTTAGCTTGTTAGCAAAGATTTGTCTGTTTTTATTGCTCGCTTAACTGACAATACAAGTTTTCTTCACTTTTGATGCTCTAATCGATTAGGGTTAGATTAGGTTATCTTGGGATATTAATTACCCTAAAAGATCATGCTAAGTTTCATTTCTGAACCTTTGCTTGATCTATTTTCCTTTTTCCTAAAATCTGTAATCTGTCCTGTTTTCAGTTCTTTTCAAAATCTGAAAACTGCAACTTTGGTTTAAACCCAGTTTTCGCTTTTGAAAATGAGGTTATAATATGGGTTATTATCACTATTAGGGTAGTTATGGCTTAAGCATACGCTAATCATGCATTTCCTGTTGATCATGCATATTTCTTCCATTTTGTACTTATTGTCGATTTTGGCATTTATTGATTTTATTGCTTCTTATAGAATCTGGTTCATCCGAGATTTTGAATCTATCTCTCGAGCAACCTCGAGCTCAGAATGTAAGTATACTATTATCAAGGAAAGCTTCCTCTCTGCACCATATTGATCCCAAATTTTGTACAATAGCTTTTACAAATCCAGTGATATCTGTGCATGCTATTTTTCTGAAAAATACAAAAATGTGATCTGTAGTAGCTAGCTATAACCTAACATGGTGGATTACCTTAATTATAATCATACACTTAACCCTAGCTCAGTATTGTATACTATAACCTATATTTTCAGAATTGGCTTAGACATGCAGTCTAGAGATTTTAGAGTTTGACAAGCATATCTTGTCAAACATAGGAATCACAAATGGCTTTCTGTTATATGAAACTCTTTGTCCAGCTTTCTTTAAATCGACTTGTGTTTTAAATTTAAATTGATCCGACAAGAGGAAGCTAGTGATGGTGCTTTTGTGCACGAGATTGGGAATTGTGGTGGACTTGTCCAGTTAATTAAGGACCGAACTCGACTATTCAATTCAAGTCCCCACGATTTCCACATGCAGCAGTATGGGCGCTGCTTGGTTAAGTAAAATGTTAAGACTATTGGGTTGGAAACAGAAAGTAAGAATATGTGTATTGACCTTGTATGGCATAGATGCTTAGGTCTTATGACTCGCTGTATGCCATGTGAGCTTGTATGTCAAGATCGATGTTCTTAGAAGGGTGAGGGCGATATGTGCTCCGTAGCATATACGCATCTTAATGGTGCCGATTGCATCCTAATATGGGTAGTGAGCCCATTCGCATTAAATTGTTTGGATCGGCATTACCGACGCAACATGTGTGCCCTGCTAAGGTGATGCTATCACGTTGTTTAAGCGAGATCAGCACACATGGGGTCCAACTCAATAGTATTAGCTTGTTGAAAATACCAAATCTTAGTTTCCTTCGGCATACCAAAGGAAGTATGTCATTATTCTGAGGCATCCAAGGCGCTGGCTAGCTAAGTCATGTGGGTAAGATGTACACCCTGCAGGTATAAACTGTTCAATAGCCGTGTCCACGGCCATGGACGATAACTTGAATTGATGTCACCAGATAGAAGTTTTGATTTACAAACTGTTTTCTTTTGGCTTTGCATGAGGGATTCATGCAATGCATCAAGCATACAATTAATTCTTTTACTTACTGTTTTAGTTCAACTTGTTTTTATTAAATTGCTTTATCAAAATTTAGCAATTGTAGGCTAAGATGTATTGCTTTATGCAAATCTGAACCTTTATACCTTCCTCTGCAACCTTATGCATATATAAATTCTACTCCCTTGTATAGGCTCTAATAACCACTTTCTTTATTAGTTTGTGTAAGACTTGTCGAGTACCTTCCATACTCAAGGTGCTATCACCTATTGTTGCGTGTAAGGATGGTTATCTTTATGAAGCACCCGTTAGCGCCGATCGTGGTGACGCTAACGAGTAAAGTTACTTCTTTCCTCCACGTAATTGCTCATGTGGATGAGGCCATTGGTGGATGTTGCTATTTTGTTTTGCTTCCATCAGACTTTTGAAGTGACCAAGTCACTTAATAATTGTAGTACTAAACCAAATGTTGTAAACTTATGTTTAATTATGTCACAGTATGACTTGTATGTATTTGATGCAATGTTGTTGAAGGATATATATATGCAATGGTCGTTGATCCTGGAACCATTGTGAGATATATATATATATCCGAATCTGCTTATTGAATTGTCACTTGTTAAATTTATATCTTTAGCATGATCTTTAATAAAGGGACAAGATGTTCCTTCATTAATAATTGTGCTACAAGATGAATTTAATTAAGTACATTTCCAATATTCCGGCACCCACAATACTGGTATCGAGCATACGCTATTCTGTAGGTTAGAAGTAGCATGGCCGAAGTTCTTAGAGGGTCTTCTAATAAAACTATTTTCAAGCAGTAATATAATTTTGAAAGTTTAAGTATGACATCTTTTTTCTTATCTTCCTTAATGTCAATCCTTACCCCAACTTTCTGTTGGTTTATTTAAAAGTGAATTGTTTCTTACCTTGTCCTTTGTCTATAGATGAGTGGGTGGTACTTGGTCAAGGAGACCGAGCCGAGGATGTTGATGGATTTTTAGCCTTACTTCGGGACATGATGTGGCGATCCAATTTCACCTACCAGCCGGAGTACGCCATTTATCGGCGAGACCGAGTACCAGGGATGGAGGAGTACCGTGCCTTCATCAACGCCATCGCTAGGCATGTAGTCGGCGTGTTCCTCATCGTGTCAAGCACTTGCCACCTTTGAGGTTATGGCGGTTCAGAAGTCGCAAGTAGGATGATGAGCCTTCTTCGTCATGATTTGACTGAATTGTCTCAACCACCCTATGACCACTTCCCAATCAAGGTCCTACTCCAAGTGAGCATGTTCAATGAGATACGCGCTTGGCTAAGACCCCAAAGCGATAGGCTATAGGATGGTCCGCATCATGGACCAAATCCATCACGCATCGTAGGGGAGTTAGGGAAACTCGCATCGCCTTAATGAGGCCCAGAGTACCTTTTACTTGGAGTCAACATGAACCACGCCTCGCAACGCGCTTTATGGTGACAACGAGACTTCTCCCGCCGCCGCACAACCTCTTTACCGACTTCCGTATGGCCGTGCATGCCTGCTTATGGACAAGTGCGCCAAGCCCGATGATCGCAGTTTTCTCGCACTCGCGGATCGCACCTCCCGAGGTCATCACCATCGTTAGGTTCCCCGAGGCGCCTCATTAGCCCTCGATCTCGTGACACGTTCCCCGAGCTCATCTTTTGAATGAGTTTTCGTGAACTTTAACCGATCTTTATGCTAGTACTCGACGATGAACCCTTGTCGTTGAGTGTCTTCCAGTCTAGTAGTTGCCCTTAAATAAAATGTATGTACTAGGGCAGTGGTATTTTGTAAAGACTGTGTAAGTTTGACTTTTGGCTTGTAAGATGACTTTTATGGTCGATTCGATGTACTACCGTGGACCAAATCTTGGTCGCTTATATGAAGTTTATGGTTTTGGTGTTAATCTGAATGCATGGCATAGCATGATGCATTTATATGTACAGTCTTTGTTTCTTTTCTAATTGTAACCTTGTTTGTGTTTGCCGAGTATATTCTTGTTATGTTGTTAACCAAGGTGTGGTAACAGGATGACAGGACCTACTACTCGAGCGCAGACGCAACAAGGGAAGGGTCTTTCATCTTCGGTTCCCCATTCTCAGGGAGGGCCGACCGAACCTTCCAGTTCTCAGGGTCCTCCAAGTGGTCCCCAGGAAGAGGAGCTTCCTCCACCACCTTCGATGGCCGATGTGCTCATGCAAATTGAGCGCAATCGAATGGACCGACGCGATTTTGGAGCAGATTGCGCGCAACACTTCTTCACCGCCCGCAGCACCACCGCCGAGCAGGAGGTCATCATGTGCGTGGCGCTTTGTCGACTTTCACGACTAACCCGCCAAGTTGTTCTCTAGCTCTCAAGATCCCATGGAAGCCGAGGACCGCCGGACCATTGAGAAAGCTATTGATTGCTCTGTTCCGAGAGGGAAAAGGTTCTCTTCGCCGCTTATCAACTTGATGGGCCAAATAGCATATGGTGGATAACCTCCTTGCCATTCAAATCACGGACATGTCCCTACTTGGGATGAGTTCGTGGAGGCTTTTCGCAAGCTCATATTCCTGAGGAGTGATGATGATCAAGCAACAGAATTTCGCTCTCAAGCAAGGGCGAAAGTCCACATCGAATACCTACATGAGTTCAACTTTCTTGCCGATATGCTCGATGATGTTTCGACCGACCTTCGCCGTCAAACCGGTTCTTGAATGGGCTATCCGAGGAATTGCAGATGGTCGTAGCTCGCATGACTTCCGAATTTCTCTCATTTGGTCAACAAAGCAATTGTGGTCGAGAGTAAGAGCAAGGCTTTGAGGAGTCACGCATGCGACAAAGGGACTTCTCGCTTGTTCCTCGTGGCGCCGCCAAGGCCTCGCATGTGGGTGCCTAGACCACCGCGAGCATCGCCCATTTGCACCAAGGCAGCAGTTGTTTGCCTCGCCCATCCTCTTCCACTAATCAACCAAGACCTAGTGGAAACCGCCACCATCTCTGTTATCACAAAGCCGGAGTTATATGCTACCATTGTGGGCGCCAGGGCATTTTGCCAATCGCTGTTATGCCAGGCGCAAGGGATACCACCTATTTCACCTTCCTAGCTGTTAGCGCCCCGCACCACCTTCACCGACCGTGGTCAAGCTCGACTGCTCCGCTCGAGGTCGTGGAACCAGACATCACGAGGAAGCACCGCCACTCCCGGTTGTTCTTGGTATGCTCCTAGTTAATTTCAGCATTACCATTTTATTTGATTCTGAGCATCCCATTCATTTGTTAGTCGGTAGTTTGCTACTCAACATCGGTTAATTGTGCATCATCTTCATCCACCCCATATCATCCATTCACCCGGATTAGCCTTTATGACTAATCAAGTCTGCCGTGATTTGATTGTGATAGATTCAAAAGGGTTGGATGTTATCTTGGGAATGGATTGGTTATCCAAGCACCTTGGGCAAATTAATTGCGCTCACAAATCCATTTCTTTGACTAATGAAAGCGCACTTCACTGCTTTTCAATCCAGACAATGGGTTCTCATCTTTGTGCTCACCAAGTTGATACCACCCTCCTTAGAGTCGGTACCAATTGTTTGTGAGTATGTTGATGTCTTTCCTAAGACCTTCCGCTTTCCACCAGATCGGAAGTGGAGTTTGTTATTGAACTAGTTCTGAACCGCTCCTATATCCGTGAGTCCTTATCGCATGCCTGTCAATGAGTTGGCTGAATTAAAGACACAACTCGGGGAGTTGCTTGACAAGGGATTTATTCGACCGAGCTCCTCACCTTGGGGATGCCCGGCAATCTTTGTCAAAAAGAAGGACAACACATTGCGGATGTGTGTAGATTACCGTCCGTTAAATGAGGTCACTATCAAGAATAAGTATCCTCTCGCTCAATTGATGATCTTTTGATCGCTTGGTTGGTGCCCGAGTCTTTTCAAAGATCGATTTGCGATCAAGCTATCATCAAATCAAGGTTAGAGCTGAGGACATTCCTAAAACAGCTTTCTACTCGTTATGGTTTGTACGAGTACACCGTCATGTCCTTTGGTCCGACCAATGCTCCACTTATTTCATGAACCTTATGAATTCGGTGTTCATGGATTTCTTGGATAAGTTCATTGTCGTGTTCATTGACGACATCCTTATTTATTCCAAGTCCGATAAGGACCATGAACAACATTTGAGACTTGTGCCGCAAACACTTCGCTTCGGCATCGATCAGATGCTAAGTTCAAACAAGTGTGCTTTCGCTCGTGAGAAGTTGCATTTCTAGGACATGTGTTATCCAAGGAGGTATCTGTTGATCCAAGTAAGGTACAAGATGTACCGATTGAAGCCTCCCAAGAGTGTCCCCGAGATCCAAGTTTTCTTGACTCATGGGTTATTACCGAGGTTCATTGAAAATTTCTCCAAAATTGCTAGACTCGACTCACTCACTTTGCAAAAAGAGAAGAAATTTGAATGGTCACTAAGTGTGAGGAGAGTTTTTGGCTTTTGAAAACTCTCTTGACTAAAGCTCCAGCCTCACTCTTCCTGATATTCATAAGAGCTTTGACATTTATTGTGATGCATCTCGCCATGGACTTGGTTGTGTGCTTATGCAAGAAGGCCGAGTTGTGGCATATGCATCCAGCAATATGCACTCATGAAGTTAATTATCCCACTCATGATTTGGAATTGGTCAGAGTCCATGCATTGAAGATTTGGCGACATTACCTTCTCAGAATCGCTGTGAGATCTATACCGATCATAAAGCTCAAGTACATATTCACTCAACTGATTTGAATATGAGGCAAAGAAGATGGCTTGAATTGATCAAGGACTACGACATGGGTATTCATTATCACCCGTGCAAAGCCAATGTTGTGGCGCACGCTTTAAGCGTAAAGTCACGGCAATCCGCATGTTCTCCCTACCTGCCAAAGACTTGTGTGCTGATTTTCAGCACCTAAATCTTGAATTAGTGGAGGAAGGTTTTCTCGCTGCATTACAAGTGGAGCCTACATTGGAATCTCAGATTCTTGCGGCCCAGAAAACTGATGCCGAGGTAGCCGAAATTAAGGAAAACTTGAAAGCGGGTAAAGCCAACGAGTTTTCTGAGGATGATCGCGATGGTTCGACATCGCAATCGTTTGGTAGTACCTGCAGATCCTCAATTGAGGAGTCTAATCTTCAGAGAGGCTCATAATTCCAAGTTTTCTTTGCATCCTGGAAGTACCAAGATGTATCAGGATTTGAAGAAAACATTTTGGTGGAGCCAAATGAAGAGGCAAATTGCTCAATATGTTCCTGAATGTGATATTTGCCAAAGGGTTAAAGTCAACATCCGGTTAGCCGGTACCTTCACCTTTGCCTATTCCACAATGGAAGGGAAGAGATCGGTATGGATTTTGTTACCGGTCTTCCCAAAACTTCCAATGGGTCCGATGCCATTTGGGTAATCATCGACCGCTTGACAAAGGTGGCTCATTTTATTCTCGTTAAAACCATCTTTAGTGGCAAGCAGCCAGCGAGCTTTATATTGCTAGAATTGTTTGTCTTCATGGTGTTCCCAAGGTCATTGTTTCACCGTGGCCTCGCTTACTTCCCACTTTTGGAATTGTCTTCATCAGCTATGGGACTGAACTCTTTCAGATCGCTTATCATCCTCAAACTAGTGGTCAAACCGAGAGAGTGAATCAAGTAATGGAAGATCTTCTTCGAGCCTATGTGTTATCTTATAGCAAAGATCGGAGAAATCTTTGCCATATGTGGAATTTTCCTACAATAATAGCTACCAAGCAAGTATTCAAATGTCACCTTTGAAGCATTGTATGGGAGAGCTTGTAGGACTCCATTGAATTGGTCCGAGTCCGTGAAAGATCGTTCTTTGGTCCGACTTGGTAAAGAAGCCAAGAGCAAGTTCGCCGATTCGAGATTGCTTGAAGACCGCTCGCCTCATCGTAAGAGCTATGCGCGATCATCGCCGCCATGAATTAAGCTTTGAGGTAGATGATCATGTCTATCTTAAAGTATCACCGATGAAGGGCACTCATCGCTTTCGTAAAAAGGGAAGCTCGCACTCGTTATATCGGACCTTCCGAATCATTGCAAAACGAGGAGTCAGAGCTTATCAACCGAACTACCAATCACTCTCTACAAGGCATGATACTTTTCATGTGTCTCAATTGAAGAAATGCCTTCGTGTTCCTATTGAGGCAATCGCTGTGAGCATCTTGATCTCCAACTCGATCTTTCCTATCAAGAGCAACCAAGACGATCCTCGACACGATGGAACGCAGGACAAGAAATCGTGATCACAAGTTCTTGAAAATTCAGTACTAATCATTCTCAAGATGAAGCCACTTGGGAGCGCAAGATCCGATGCATTGAGCACCCCATCTTTTGTTGTTTAGAATTTTCCTTTGAATCAAGAAAGGAAAGTTTAAACAAAGCAATGTAAACAAAGATGTAATGATAACACTATGTTATTATGTAAAGTTTTTCTTTGTTATCTTTGAAGGAAATCAAGACAACATATGTTGAATTTCCTTATAAATCATTTCTATTTCACTTCTTCCTAATCTTTAACTTGTTCCAAATCTCGGGGACGAGATTTTCTTAAGGGGGGTAGGTTTGTAACAGCCCCATGTTTGTAAACAGTATTAAAATGCTTTATGAACAGTAATGAGGTGCTGTTCATAGCATTACTGTTCATTTCTACAATTTGGGCAGTATGTTACAAATTAAAAACCTTCCTTTTTAGCCAAAATCCAAAAGAACCATTTAAAGTCTTAAAGGAATACAAGATAAAACTTGTATTATGACTGGGAAGTGTTTTCATTAAAGCCTAAATAAATTATCTTGACCAAAAATAAATTTTGTTGAATTTATAGAAATTATTTTGGCTTGGAGAAAAATATTTGCTTTTAAATAAACACTTTAGGGCTACAATAATTATTTATGTATTTTATAAAGTGATAATGTGGTTTATCAAATTTATCTGGGAAATATATCATCCCAGTAACTTCCAGTAAAATTTTGTGATTTTATAAATTTATTTGCTATTTTTAAAAGCCCAATCAAACCTTTTAAGCATTTGAATAGGTTCTGGTCAACTAAACTGGTTTGAATCCAAACTCCAAGACCAGAGCGACTCGAGCCATGTGTCTGGGTCCAACCCAATCAACCTGGCCCGGCTCTGTCACGCTCGGGCGCGAGCTCAAACCCCTCGCGCACCATGAGCCGTCGATCTTCAATCGAACGGGCAAGGCTGCGACGTCCCGCGAGCTGTCCACGTATGCGAGCCCAATCTCCGCCGTTGGATCCTGATCTAACGATCGGCGTTGGTGTATGCATTCGGACAACTCCGGATTCTCTTTTGATCTCCACCGTCCATTCTCGATCCAACAGCGCCTCCCTTTTCGTTTTAAACTTAAAGGCGCGCTTTTATCTGAATTGTCAGATTCAAATCTCACAGCGTCCCTCTTTCCCGCGTGCTATTAAGGCCTGCGTTTCTCTGGGCCGTTAGATTTTCATCGTATGGTCCAGAGCGATGTATGCATTCGACGACCGAGTCCTCTCGATCTCCGCCGCCCATTCTGATCTAACCGCCGCCGCTTCAATTTGGAATAAAAGGCGCGCAGCAATCTAGACCTTTGGATTTAAATCCTATGGCGCTCCTTTTTGACCGAGCGCAGGTAAGGCCCAAATTTAGTGGGCCATTGGATTTTAATCGTAGGGTCCAGGTGAGTGTATGCAATCGGACCATCCGGATCCCGCGTTAATCCCGACCGTAGAAGTTCCATCGGACGGTGTCGCGCACGCATCTAAGGGATGACGTGTATCTTTTGAGCCGGGCCGTTGGATTTCAATCCAACGCCCTATTTGAACTTAAAACCCAAAGCCCGTGAGAGTTTTAATCTCCGCTGCTCGCTTTGCATCGTATGGCTCATATTTAAAGATACCGATTAAAGTCTTTTAACTTCTCTATTTATCACAACCGCCATTTCTAATCGGACGGTTGAGATTCTTTGAGTTTTCGAGACGACGCGGTATGTGATCGCCAAAGGGGCCCTTATGTCGTGTGTTGCCTCTCTTCTTCCCTCTCTATCTCATACACCATCTCTCATAAACAGAGGAGAGGTTTATCCCAAAACTTTTGCAACTAATTTTTGGGATATTTAGCTCTAAAAGGACACCTCACAACTCTAGACATTTCCATCTTGCCTTGTAGCTCAACATCCATATATAAACCCTAGCTTTTTGTCGTTACCATTGTTGACCACCAAGCTCATCATTTTCCTTGCCGTCCAAAGGAGTTCTTGCTCCTGTCCTTTTGCTTATCCATTCTAAACCCCGTTTCACCTTGCACTAAGGTTTTGACATCTTTTGTAGGTTGAAACCGGTTGTTATCTCTCTGTTGAGCAAAATCAACTTTCTCAACTTTTGGTGTCTTTCTTCATCGGTAAGCTAAAACCCTAGTTTTTGACTGGGCATCTTAAGGACCTTAGGAGATCATATGAATCATTCTTTTAAATATCAAGAGTTTCAACTTGTTTCAAACCGAAAAGTTGTTATTATAACTTTTCGGTCTTTCATATCTTTTCAAGATCTAGGTTTCTCCTGTCAACTTATCATTCTAATTAGGTTTCAACTAAACCCTAGCAAGATAACAAGTTGTCCTTTTAATTCTTGTCATCATCTATTTAGCTTGTTAGCAAAGATTTGTCTGTTTTTATTGCTCGCTTAACCGACAATACAAGTTTTCTTCACTTTTGATGCTCTAATCGATTAGGTTAGATTAGGTTATCTTGGGATATTAATTATTCTAAAAGATCATGCTAAGTTTCATTTCAACCTTTGCTTGATCTATTTTCCTTTTCCTAAAATCTATAATCTGTCTGTTTCCGCTTCTTTTCAAAATCAAAACGCAACTTTGGTTTAAACCCTAGTTTACGCCTTTTGAAAACAAAGAGGTTATAATATGGGTTATTATCACTATTAGGTAGTTATGGCTTAAGCATACTGCTAATCATGCATTTCCATGTTGATCATGCATATTTCTTCCATTTTGTACTTATTGTCGATTTTGGCATTTATTGGATTTTATTGCTTTTATAGAATCTGGTTCATCCGAGATTTTTGAATCTATCTCGAGCAACCCGAGCTCGCAATGTAAGTATACTATTATCAAGGCAAGCTTCCTCTCGCACCATATTGATCCCAAATTTTGTACAATAGCTTTTCAAATCCAGTGATATCTGTGCATGCTATTTTTCTCAAAATACAAAAATGTGATCTCAGTAGCTAGCTATAACCTAACATGGTGGATTACCTTAATTATAATCATACACTTAACCCTAGCTCAGTATTGTATACTATAACCTATATTTTCAGAATTGGCTTAGACATGCAGTCTAGAGATTTTAGAGTTTGACAAGCATATCTTGTCAAACATGGGAATCACAAATGGCTTTCAGTTATATGAAACTCTTTGTCCAGCTTTTTAAATCGACTTGTGTTTTAAATTTAAATTGATCTCGACAAGAGGAAGCTAGTGATGGTGCTTTTGTGCACGAGATTGGGAATTGTGGTGGACTTGTCCAGTTAATTAAGGACCGAACTCGACTATTCAATTCAAGTCCCCACGCACTTCCACATGCGTATGGGCGCTGTTTGGTTAAGTAAAATGTTAAGACTATTGGGTTGGAAACAAGAAAGTAAGAATATGTGTATTGACCTTGTATGGCATAGATGCTTAGGTCTTATGACTGCGTTGTATGCCATGTGAGCTTGTATGTCAAGATCGATGTTCTTGGAAGGGTGAGGGCGATATGTGCTCCGTAGCATATACGCACTTTAATGGTGCCGATTGCATCCTAATATGGGTAGTGAGCCCATTCATTAAATTGTTTGATCGGCATTACATCGACGCAACATGTGTGCCCTGCTAGCGGATGCTCTACCATTGTTTAAGCGAGATCAATCACACATGGGGTCCAACTCAATAGTATTAGCTTGTTGAAAATACCAAATCTTAGTTTCCCAATCGGCATACCAAAGGAAGTATGTCATCATTCGAGGCATCCAAGGCAACGGGCTAGCTAATTCATGTGGGTAAAGATGTACACCCGCATGGTATAAACTGTTCGAATAGCCGTGTCCACGGTCATGGACGATAACTTGAATTGATGTCACCAGATAGAAGTTTTGATTTACAAATCTGTTTGCTTTTGGCTTTGCATGAGGGATTCATGCAATCGCATCATTTACAATTAATTCTTTTACTTATTGTTTTAGTTCAACTTGTTTTTATTAAATTGCTTTATCAAAATTTAGCAATTGTAGGCTAAGATGTATTGCTTTATGCAAATCTGAACCTTTATACCTTCCTGTTGCAACCTTATGCATATATAAATTATACTCCCTTGTATAGGCTCTAATAACCACTTTCTTTTATTAGTTTGTGTAAGACTTGCTGAGTACCTTCTGTACTCAAGGTGCTATCACCTATTGTTGCGTAAGGATGGTTATCTTTATGAAGCACCGTTAGCGCCGATCAGGGTGACGCTAACGAGTAAAGCTACTTCTTTCCTCCACGCAATTGCACTTCCTTTCTAACTTTACTACCAGTAATCCTATATTTTTCATTCATCTTTTCAATGTTTGCCTTAGTAGTCTCATGCATTTTGACAATAAAATCAGCACGCTCCTTAGCATCATTATGAACTCTCTCACTAGTAGGCAAAGGTAAAATATCAAGAGGGGCACGGGGATTGAATCCATATACTACTTAAAAAGGACTTACCTTGGTGGTGGAGTGTTCCACTCGATTATATGCGAACTCAACATGCGGCAAACACACTTCCCACAGCTTCAAATTATTCACAAAACACTCTCAAGATGGTAGACAATGTGCGGTTCTCCACCTCGGTTTGGCCATCGGTTTGTAGGTGACATGTTGTAGAGAACAACAACTTTGTACCCAACTTGTTCCATAGAGTACGCCAAAAGTGACTCAAGAACTTGGCATCACGATCTCAAACAATAGTAGAAGGCATACCATGCAAACGAACTATCTCTTTGAAAAAGAGGTCAGCAATATGAATGGCATCATCGGTTTTATGACATGGTATAAAATGAGCCATCTTAGAAAAACGATCCACAACAACAAAATGCTATCCTCCTCTTAGTCCCGGGCAATCCTAAAACAAAGTCCATAGAAATATCCGCCCACGGAATAGAAGGAACAGAAGAGGTATATACAAACCATGTGGATTCAAGCGAGACTTAGCTTTTGACATGTAGTGCAATGAGCCACAAAACGCTCAACATCTCGCCTTATTTTTGGCCAAAAGAAGTGTGTGGCCGAACGCCCTCCGTCTTCTTAGCACCAAAATGTCCCATCAAACCGCCTCCATGCGCCCCTGCAACAACAAAGACTAACGGATCCAACTGGAATGCATAGGCGGTTAGCTCTAAACAAGAACCCATCATTGATCACGAATTTATTCCATGCTTGTCCCTCTTTACAATGCAACAACACATCCTTAAAATCATCATCTAAAGCATATTGTCCTTTAATGGTTTGAAGACCAAAATGTGACAATCAAGTTGAGACAACATGGTATAGCGTCGAGACAAAGCATCAAGAATCACATTATCCTTCCCTTTCTTGTGTTTAATGACATAAGGAAAAGATTCAATAAATTCAACCCACTTAGCATGTCTACGATTCAAATTGGTTTGACTACGAATATGCTTAAGTGATTCATGATCAGAATTAATGACAAATTCTTTAGGCCATAATAGTATTACCACGCCTCTAAAGAACGAACAAGAGCATACAATTCTTTATCATACGTGGAATAATTAAGAGCAGGACCATTCAATTTTTCACTAAAGTAGGCAATGTGTTTGCCTTCTTGCATCAAAACACCACCAATACCAATTCCGCTAGCATCACATTCCACTCAAAAGTCTTACCAAAATCCAAGTTGGAGCAATGGTGAGTGTGTAAGCTTGTCCTTCAAAAGATTAAAGGACTCCTCTTGTGATGGCCCCAATGAAACACGACTCCTTCTTTGTCAACTCAATCAACGGTGTCGCAATGGTGCTGAATTCCATGACAAAGCGACGATAAAACCCTGCAAGGCCAAGAAAACTCCGCACTTGGGAGACCGTCGTGGGCGTGGGTGTCTGGACCCAAAATGCACTGACCCTCCGTATTCTCGCACTAGTCCAGATCACGCTAGTGCACACAGCTGTAACATAGGTGAATATCAATCCACACAAGCGAAATATAACATAAACGAATAGTTTGAGTAACAACTTAGAGTTTTGACCTTAAGGTCGGGTTACAACTTATTAAGCCACGCGCAGGCTAACACTAAAGAAATACCAGCAATGAACGAAAAAACTCGCAACTCCAATCAAAGACACCACAGTAACCGATCGATCAATGACCTAGCGATCAACCTTCTTCCACAAACTCCTCCTCGAAGCGTGTGAAGACTCCTCCACTTCAGAGGTTTGGACGAAGTTTTACAACAAGCGTGAGTACACAACCGTGCATTGCAAATCATACCACGAATGCAATATATAGATGCGAGCTTATTCCAAAGGAATGGCTTCGTGGTTATTTTGCGAAATGCAACATTTGCAATTGAATACAAATAATAGATTGAAAGCATAAGTTAAAACAAATAAGCAATAATAATTTAACAGATTGTTTCCACAAAGACACACACTAATCGATTAATTCACACACCATATGATTCGCATCACACACTCCCAATCCCACATTTTATGAACACTACCCTCATGTGAAATCCGAGCATTGTCCATGACCGAGGACGCGCTATTCGAATAGATTGATTAACACTGCAGAGGTTTGTACACTTTACCCACACGATACAACTAGTGTAGCTAGCACTAATCGTAATAAAACAGTTCGGCAACTTCGCCTCAACATTGACGTTCTTATTCACACACCCCATATCACAAAGCTTAACCTATCCACCAACCCCAATGTTGAAACTCCGTAACCTACTAAGTTAGGCTGCCACTGACATGTGGTCGACAAGAGCTCAGTTCAATGGCGCACAAAGTTAAGTCCTTAATTGACCAAGGTAAGACTTCCAGCTTTTCTAACTAAACCACACAGATAAATCCCAATCACAAAGCCACCAGTTCACACAAGATCCACCACTTGCCTCGCCTAAATCTTTTACCACCCAGTTGGTTTAGTGCAACACATGCCATCACGAGTAATAGCACACAAGCACACACGCTTTATCACACAGCCCATAATCACTTAGTCAATTTCATACTTGCACTCACATGAGATGATGACTCGTAGCATGGCTAAGCAATTCTAGTCGTTTAACCCACCATGTTGGCAATATGCTAATACCAACTAAGTAATACACCAATCTAGGGCGACAAAGATAAAGGTACACAAGTAGGCAAGGTGAACATAACAAGTGGAATCAATAACTAGCCCAAAAGCATTTAAATACATAATTAAAGTAAATGCAAATATTTAACACAATGTAATTTGGGAAAACTGGGATTCAATATGATCAAAGGTATGACTTGCCTTGGAATAGGTCTATGTACTGTCTTGAACTTGGTTGAAGCCTTCTTCGACAAAACCCCAAGTATCGACGCCTACGCACAAACGAAGCAAAACAACCAAAACAAATAAATAACAGAGGCAAAACAAACTCCAAAAATTAAATAAAAATAATAATTAGGTAGATCTCGAATTTAGACAAATTTAGAAATTTGAATGGGCTCAATCGGAGTTAGGATGCAAAAGTTATGGCCTTTAGAAGATTGAAAATACATAAAATACTGAAAATCAAGATTTCATGAATTTCTAATTATTTTCCTAAAGGAAAATCAGATTATTGCGCAAGCCGCGCCACTCGATTTCGGAAGAAGATAAATAAAGAATTCACCGACATGCGGACCCACATGTCGACCTCACGGTCCACGGTAGACTAAGTCCACCGAACCGCTCACGAATTAGGTTTGGATCACACGCGTATGCCCACGTGGATGCCGACGGGCTCACGCGGTCGCCACGAGGGCCGGGCCGAGGTGGCTAGCAAAAGTGGCGTGACGTGGCGACAAAGAAGAGCGGCGGCGCGCCGGACAAGGTCCCGCGAACGGTGGCTCGCCGGCGGTGACGGCGGGTACCAAGGGGCACGTGGCGCTAAGGGGAGCACGTTAGTGTACTCGCGGTCTCGGGGACAACAAGAGCGATCGGCGCAGGTCGAGCGGCGAGTCGCCACGGCCGTTATCTGACGAACGCACCGTGGTGCTCCGGCCGGTGGATGGCACCGTGAGCTAGCCCAGCTATTGGCGGCCGAGGTGCGACGGTGAGGTCACGGCGACCGACGGCGGCAAGGGAGCACGCACGAGAACTTGCGGGTGACAAACCGAAAATCGCAACGGCGGCGCGCAGGGCTCGGGTGATCTAGGGTTGGGGTTTTGGTGCAGTGTTCAGCGCCCCGGAGGTCCTATTTATAGGAGCTTGGGGGTCCGGGAAGGCGCGGCGAAACCCTAAAAAAGAGTCCGAGATGAACACGAGAGAGAAACGGAGATAGAGTTCGCTTTCGATCCCGATTGAGGCGATGACGCGCGGAAGATTAGAGATAGAGTTTGGCAAAGAAATCCGAGGTTTTTAGTTAGGAAAGTCCGTTGTTTCGCTTGAGCTTCTAGAAGACGGCAATGGCGCAGCGACTCGACTTCGGACGTGGAGAAGAAGGCGCGACGAAGACGAAGTCGACGCGGCAAGCGGGCACACACGCCGCTGGCTAGGGTTAGGATGCGGCAGGCGTGCAGCGGTGCGATCCACGGCGGGCTCAAGATTTGACCGCCCGTCATTTAATCGAACGGTCCACAATCGAGAGACATTCGGACAACTCGGTTGCCTTACGCGATCCAAACCGCTCATCCTGATCCAACGGTGGAGGATGAGCGAGCGCGGAGAGAGAAAGAGACATCGACAGACGGGGTCCACAGCCGCTGGAAGCGAGCTGCATGCATTGGAAATGGTCACTGCGGTCGAATGACGGGGAGAATGGGCCGCGGTTTAGAATTCAACCGATTGATTTTCGAGATTTTAATTAGTTTTTCTAATTTAGAAAATACCGTAAATTCAAATAGGCAATAGAAATTAGCAAATGAACTCGTAAAAATTCTAGAAAATCTAGAAAATATATCTGAGCACATAGAACCCAAATAAAATAGTTTTGGCTATTGTTCATGTTGCGATTATTAACATTAAATGTTTTTGATTGTAAAGTCCAATATTAAGCTTTTGAATTTAAATTCAAATAAATCCAAATGGTGAATTTTTCCCCGCTAACTATTTAAAAGATTTTTAAGCTCGAAATTTGGGATGTTACAAACCTCTCGCTTCTTAAAGGAATCTCGACTCCCAGATTCAAAGTTAGCTAGAGAAAAGCCTAGGGAACTCGGCCAGGCTCTTCCTCACGCTCCCATCGCCGCTTCCTTCGAGTGGTTGCTCCATCGACCTTGCAAAACGCGAGCAGTCTTGCTTCGGTGAGGCGCTGCGACATCCAAAATCTTGATCGCCGCTTTTATAGGTAAGATCCTCCTTCAAAACAATTGATTCTAACGGGCTTGCTCTTCCAAAGACACGAAGACACTTCTTCAATCGCGAGACATGAAAGACATCATGCACTCGCTAACGATCGCGGTAGCTCCACCTGTAAGCAACCTCTCCACGACGCTCGAATCTTGAACGGACCAACATATCCGGCAACATCATGCGCTCAACCGTCTCACCAATTTAACGGGTTCGGCAGCACGGCCATACAAAGCTTCAAATGGCGACATTTGCGGGCGCTTGATAATCGTTGTTGTACGAGAACTCGTGATACGGCAAACTTTTATCCCATCGGTAGCATTCGCTAGAGCGCAAGCTCGGCAGATATCCTCCAATATCCGATTGACTCTTTCATCGCCCATCTGTTCGTGGATGATAAGCGATCGAAATTCGATGGGTACCCAATGCTTCATGCAAGCTCGCCAAAGCGAGAGGTGAATCGAGATCCTCGATCCGACACTATTTTCTTGGGCACTCCATGCAAACTAACAATTCGGCCATGTACAACTCGCAAGGCGATCTCCCGAGTACGTGGTTTTGATCGGCGTAAAATGTGCGACCTTGGTCAATCGATCAACTATTACCCGGATCGAATCGTAACACGATTGGGTCTTGGGTAAACCGTGATGAAATCCATCCCGATTTCTTCCCACTTCCATTCGGAATCTTCAACGGTTGCGACAAACTCGCGGGTCTCTCGTGTTCGCCTTTATTTTCTCGAGTGTCGCACAAGGCCACGAACTCCGCGACTTCCGCTTTCAAATTTGGCCACCAAAACTTATTCTTAACATCCCGGTACATCTTGGCACTTCGGTGGTGAATCGAATACTTTGAGTCATGGGCTTCTTTTAAGATTAACATCTCGGACTATCGATATTTGGTACACGATACGCCCATTAATCCAGTATGTCTTGATCATCCTTGGTGAAATCTTTGAATTTTCCTTCGCCATTTTGATCTTGATCTCGACAACACGGGATCCTTTGGTTGTGCTTCACGAATCTGCTTTCTCAAGGTAGACTGCACTTCCAAATTGGCTATAAATCCTTCTGACACAACTTCTAGCCTTAGCTTTGAAATTCTTCATAAAGTTCTGGCAACTTTCCTTTACTTCAAAGCATTACAAGAACTCTTACGACTTAGAGCGTCGCAACTACATTGGCTTTTCCGGATGGTAGTGGATTCCAAGATTATAATCCTTAATCAATTCCAACCATCTTCTCTCGTCTCATATTCAGATCATGATCGTAAAGATGTACTTGGACTTTTATGATCCGTGTAGACTTCACAACGATTCACTGATGAGGTAATGACGCCAAATCTTTAAAGCATGCACTACGGCTAATTCCGCATCATGAGTAGGTAATTCTCCTCGTGAGGTCTCAATTGTCTTGACGCATAAGCGGCGCTCTCTTCCTTCTTGCATCGACACATCCTAATCCTTGACGCGAGGCATCACAATAGATATCAAATCCTTGCGAATATCTCGCAAAATCAACATCGGGCCGAGGTCAAGCCTTCTTTATCTCTCGAAACTTTCCTCACAGTCGAGTCCAAGTGAACATCTTCTCCTTCTTCAACAATTGCGTAAGAGGCTTAGCAATCGATGAGAATCTCTTCGATGAAACGGCGGTAATAACTGCCATCCCCAAGAAATCGCGAATCAGGTTACGCTTGGCCGGTCCATGTAACACCGCCTTTACTTTTCCCGGTCAACTGCTACTCCATCGCGGTCATCACATGGCCAAGGAAATCCACTTCCTTCTTCCAAAACTCACACTTACTGAACTTGGCATACAACCGATGCTCCCGAGTTTCTCCAAAATTAACCTCGTGTGTTCTGCGTGTTCCTCCTCCGATTTGGAATAAACAGTATATCGTCAATGAACACCACTACAAACTTGTCCGTATTCCATGAAGACTTTGTTCATCATGTTCATGAAGTAAGCAGGGCATTTGTCACCAAATGACATGACCAAGAACTCATAATGTCCATACCGCTGAGAAAGCGGTCTTTGGTATATCCCTAGGGTAGATCTTCAATCGATGGTAGCCCGATCGCAAGTCGATCTTTGAGAAAACTCCGGCTCCCTTCATCCGGTCAAAGCGGATCGTCTATCCCGGCAATGGATACTTATTCTTGATAGTGACCTCGTTGAGAGAACGGTAGTCGATACACATCCTCATGCTTCCGCTTTCTTCTTGACGAACAACACCGGTGCTCCCTACGGTGACGAACTTGGTCTTACGAAACCTTTCTCGAGAAGTTCTTCAATCGCTTCTTCATTTCGCTAACTCGCCACCGGCATTCGATAAGGTCGCGAGAAATTGGCGCTGCCCCCGCACTAGATCAATGACGAACTCGATGTCACGATCCGTGGCATTCGTAACTCTTACCGAAGCACATCCGGGTATTCTCGACTATTGGCACATTCTCCAATGCAATGGTCTTCGATTGTTTACTAGCAAGTGTCCTTCACGAACCGATGTGGCTAGAAACTCCACTTTCCTTCCATCGATTTCAACCGTTACGGCTCTTGGCCACAATCCAAAGACGACTTTGTGCTTGGATAACCAATCCATGCCAAGAATGACATCTAGGGTTTGGGTGTCTAGAACAATTAAGTTGGCTAGAAACTCAACTCCACTATGAGTAGCTTAGCTCTAAACAACCCACTCTAGAGCTTAGCTCCGCCTGTGCGATTGAACTAAAAGAGTATGATTAAGTTGTATAGCCTCCAACTTATTCTTAGTTGCAAAAACTTGAGACACAAAAGAATGCGAAGCCCGTAATCAAACGTAATCGATGCGGTATCGAATTAACCAGAACTTACCCAAGATTTACGCCGGTGCTTCCTGTGCTCCTTCCGTGGTGACGTGGTTGACACGGCCTCGACCACGGACCGCCCCTCCTCCTGGCCGGTTGGGGCTTGGAAAGTTCTCGTTGGTGACCCGTGCGGTGTCTTATTTGGTGTAGCTCCAAGGTTGAAACGAATCGGGGTGACCGCCCCTCTGTGGACACCGACGGCGTGTGGCACGGTTGACGGCAAGTGTAGCACACCCTTGGCTCTTGCGACTTGTTGACCGCCGGATTAGCGTTGGCGGTGTTGGGGTGCAGTGTTCGGTAATCGACGAGGTGCCGAGGTCGGTGCGGTGTCCCGCGGAGTTTTGTGGAGAAACCGCTGAACTGTGGTGGCGCTGCCTCTGCTCTCTGCTGGAATTGCCGCCTCCTCGCCGATCATCCTGCGCTTGCGATTGTCTTCCAGCCTCCTTGCGCTTATCCTCCATGACTAAAGCTTTATTGATCGGTTCTGGAAGTCGGGGAAGGTATGTGCAAGGAGATTGACTCAAGTCCGTGTTCGGTCCCTTCGAAACGACTCGCGAGCCTTGTCTGCATTGCAACATCTTCTGCAAAGATAGCGAGCAAGTTGCGAGAACTTGTTGAGATAGTCGACACCGACAAGCTTCCTTGCTTCAGGCACGAAATTCATCTTTCTTTAGTTCAATAATTCCTTCCGTACGTGGTATTGGCGAATGTCAGAGAATTCCTCCCAAGTGATATTTTGTGGTGTCTCATGAGCGCGCGCAGGTTCTCCCACCATTCGCCGCGATGCCCTCCAACCGTGAGAGGCATAGAGAACTTTTTCATGATCGCTGCATTGAGTGATCGAAGCTTCTTTCAATCACCCGGCCAATCATCGGCTTCCACGGGTGAGACATGTCCGAAAATGTTGGTGGACGAGTCCTCATGAATTTCGCAAGTTTGGATGGTCCATGGTGACCATGAGCACCGGGCTCTATCGTCGGTGATTGTTGTTGTTATTGTTCGTTGTGCATGGCTTGCATCCGAGTCATCATGGTATTCATCACCGAGTCTGTCGCCATGAAAGCTCCAAAGTTTTGCAAGTCAATTGGGGTGCTTGTGGCGTAACGCCTCGTAGTCGGTTGCTCATTGCCTCCTCGATGTTTGGGTACTCGAACCACTTGCAATCGTCGTGAGTTGTAACCATCCGCGAAGCTCCAAGGGTTAGATAAGGTAGCAAGCATGGGGTGAGTTAAGAACTAAGCGGGATTGGTTAAACCCAACAACAAATCGAGAGAACCAAAAGCAACTTTATTACTTAAGAACTTGGTATGGCTTGCAACAGATGCCTAAGGGCCTTTGCACTCATACTCACACTCAAAGAAAATAGCGAACCTAAGCACACAATCTAACGCCTAAAGGGCGACACAACTAGGCTTAGACGACGCGGCTTAACACACTAAGCCTCAATCACAACCTAGGCCTTAGCGAACTCGGCCGAGGTAACCTCCACAACCACTACCGTGCTCTCGCCTCTTGTAGACCTTGAACTGTGGCCGGCATCTTCAGAACCGATCCCGGTGCCCGGAACGGTGCACAGAACAGCGTCCGATGGCGCGACAGCTCCTCCTCGTTCGCTCCACTTCCTCTAGATCTTCCTCGATTCTTCATGTTCTTCCGCATCTTCTTCCTCTTCTTGGTCCGCTCGTGGTGGGTGTCCAAGATCTCTTCCAGATGGCGATCTTCTCTTCGCTTAGTGCGGCTCTTGTAGGCACCGTCTAGATCGCCATCATCTCCATGGATTCCTCTTGGGCGACGACGCATCGGGCGAGGTGTACCACTGTGGCATCTTCTTCTCCTCCGTGGATGGATAGTGTGCGAGTAGCTCCACTGCCGGTCTCTGGGGTGGTAGCGAAGACGGTTCCTTGCAACTCGCGCATGTAGATGTGGCGATCCGAAGCATGGCCAGCGCGACGATTCCTGTATTCCTCCACTCCAGTGATCCTCCCGACGGAGATGTTCAGTGGTAGCTTGCCTTGGTGTTCATCCCGGCGAGATCGTCAAGCGACAGATCGCACTCGCTTATGTCCATCCACCATCCAGCTTGTTTCTGGTACAACGGACGATCAAAACCTCCAAGCACTGCAGAAGCTTCCAAAGTTCTAGCGGCGATCCTCCATAACGCTCACCATAGGTCCATAGGCGAGGCATCCATCCCACAAGACAGAGAGAGGGTAAGAACAACTTAAAAACAGCGGGGAAAGAAAAGGTTATAGCAAAAGTTGAGGCAAGAGAGATATGAGGAGAGTTAAGCATTTGATTAACTTTACAAGTTAATTTTTCCTTTAGAAAATAGTTTGGACACTCTAAAGACGGCCAATCTAACTAAGGTCAAGACCTACAGTCAGTATGGCTCTGATACCACCTCTGTCGGGACCCAAAAATGCAATTCTGGACCCTCTGTGTATTCTGCACTAGTCTAGGATCACGCTAGTGCACACAGTGGTAACATAGGTGAATATCAATCCACACAAGCGAAATATAACATAAACGAATAGTTTGAGTAACAACTTAGAGTTTTGACCTTAAGGTCGGGTTACAACTTATTAAGCCACGCAGGCTAACACTAAAGAAATACCGCAATGAACGAAAAACTCGGCAAACTCCAATCAAGACACCACAGTGCAACCGATCGGGATCAATGACCTAGCGATCAACCTTCTTCCACAAACTCCTCCTCGAAAGCGGTGAAGACTCCTCCACTTCAGAGGTTTGGACGCAAGTTTTACAACAAGCGTGAGTACACAACCGTACTCACAAATCATACCACGAGAATGCAATATATAGATGCGGGCTTATTCCAAAGGAATGACTTCGTGGTTATTTTGCGGCAAATGCAACATTTGCAATTGAATACAAATAATAGATTGAAAGCATAAGTTAAAACAAATAAGCAATAATAATTTAACAGCTTGTTTCCACAAAGACACACAATTTAATCGATTAATTCACACACCATATGATTCGCATCACACACTCCCAATCCCACATTTTATGAACACTACCTCATGTGAAATCCCGAGCATTGTCCATGACCGAGGACGCGCTATTCGAATAGATTGATTAACACTCTGCAGAGGTTTGTACACTTTACCCACACGATACAACTAGTGTAGCTAGCACTAATCTTAACAAAACAGTTCGGCAACTTCGTCTCAACATTGACGTTCTTATTCACACAGTCCCATATCACAAAGCTTAACCTATCCACCTGAACCCCAATGTTGAAACTCCGTAACCTACTAAGTTAGGCCTGTCACCAGACATGTGGTCGTACAGTAGCTCAGTTCAATGGCGCACAAAGTTAAGTCCATAATTGACCAAGGCAAGACTTCCAGTTTTTCTAACTAAACCACACAGATAAATCCCAATCACAAAGCCACCAGTTCCACACAAGATCCACCACTTGCCTCGGTCTAAATCTTTTACCACCCAGTTGGTTTAGTGCAACACATGCCATCACGAGTAATAGCACACAAAGACACACAGCTTTATCACACGTTCCATAATCACTTAGTCAATTTCATACTTGCACTCACATGAGATGATGACTCGTAGCATGGCTAAGCAATTCTAGTCGTTCTAACCCACCATGTTGGCAATATGCTAATACCAACTAAGTAATACACCAATCTAGGGCGACAAAGATGAAGGTACACAAGTAGGCAAGGTGAACATAACAAGTGGAATCAATAACTAGCCCAAAAGCATTTAAATACATAATTAAAGTAAATGCAAATATTTAACACAATGTAATTTGGGAAAACTGGGATTCAATATGATCAAAGGTATGACTTGCCTTGGAATAGGTCTATGTACTGGTCTTGAACTTGGTTGAAGCCTTCTTCGACAAAAACCCCTGAAGTATCGACGTCTACGCACAAACGAAGCAAAACAACCAAAACAAATAAATAACAGAGGCAAAACAAACTCCAAAAATTAAATAAAAATAATAATTAGGTAGATCTCGAATTTAGACAAATTTAGAAATTTGAATGGGCTCAATCGGAGTTAGGATGCAAAAGTTATGGCCTTTGGAAGATTGAAAATACATAAAATACTGAAAATCAGTATTTCATGAATTTCCTGAATTATTTTCCTAAAGGAAAATCAGATTATTGCGCAAGCTGGCGTCAGCCCTCAGGATTTCGGAAGAAGATAAATAAAAAGAATTCACTGACATGTGGGACCCACATGTCGACCTCACGTACCACGTGAGACTAAGTCCACCAACCGGCCACCGAATTAGGTTTGGACGCCACGCGTGATGCCCACGTGGATGCCGACGGGCTCCGCGCCGCCACGAGGGCGTCGGGCTGAGGTGGCTAGCAAAAGTGGCGGTGACGTGGGCGACAGCAAGAGCGGCGGCGCTCGGGGACCAAGGTCCCCGCGAACGGTGGCTCGCCGGCGGTGACGAAAGGTACCAAGGGAAGTGCAGGCGCTAAGGGACCACGTTAGTGTACTCGCGGTCTCGGGGACAACCAGAGGCGGCGGCGAGGTCGGGCGCGGAGTCGCCACGGCCGTTGTCGGACGACGAACGACCGGTGGTGCTCCGGCGGTGGATGGCACGAGAGCTAGCCGAGCTATTCTGCGGCCGAGGTGCGAGCGGTGAGGTCACGGTGGCACTGACGGCGGCAAGGGAGCACGCCGGAGAACTTGCGGGTGACAAACCGAAAATCAGCAACGGCGGCGGCGTAGGGGCTCTCGGGTGATCTAGGGTTGGGGTTTTGTGCGGGTGTTCAAGCGCCCGGAGGTCCTATTTATAGGAGCTCTGGGTCCGGGCGTCGCGCGCGAAACCCTAAAAAAAGAGTCCGAGATGAACACGAGAGAAACGGAGATAGAGTTCGCTTCGATCCCGATTGAGGCGATACGGGCGCGGGAAGATTAGAGATAGAGTTTGGCAAAGAAATCCGTAGGTTTTAGTTAGGAAAGTCCGTTGTCGGCTTGAGCTTCTAGAAGACGGCAATGGCGGCGACTCGACTTCGGACGCGGAGAAGAAGGCGCGACGAAGACGGCCGACGCGGCAAGCGGGGCCCACGTCGATGCTGGCTAGGTTAGGATGCGGCAGGCGAAGCGGTGCGATCACGGCGGGCTCAAGATTTGACCGTCCGATTGTCGAATCGGTCCACAATCGAGAGACATTCGGACAACTCCGTTGCCTTACGCCAGATCCACCGCTCATCCTTGATCCAACGGTGGAGGATGAGCGGCGCGAGAGAGAGAGAGAGAGACAGCGACAGACGGGGTCCACATTCGATGGAAGGCGGCCATGCCACGCAGCCGGGCCGCAAGGCCGGGCCGTGGCGGGGAGAATGGGCGCAGATTTAGAATTCAGCCGATTGATTTTCTGAGATTTTAATTAGTTTTTCTAATTTAGAAAATACCGTAAATTCAAATAGGCAATAGAAATTAGCAAATGAACTCGAAAAATTCTAGAAAAATCTAGAAAATATATCTGAGCACATAGAACCCAAATAAAATAGTTTTGGCTATTGTTCATGTTGGTATTTTTAACATTAAATATTTTTGATTGTAAAGTCCAATATTAAGCTTTTGAATTTAAATTCAAATAAATCCAAATGGTGAATTTTTCCCTGCTAACTATTTAAAAGATTTTTAAGCTCAGAAATTTGGGATGTTACAGTGGGCCAACTCCATATCGCCTCCACCTTGGCTCTATCAACCTCAATTCCCTGTGGAGTCACAACATAACCAAGAAAAGAGACTCGATCCGTGCAAAAGGTGCACTTCTCAAGGTTACCAAACAAACGTGCATCTCTCAAAGCATTAAAAACAGCACGTAAGTGATTCAAATGTTCATCCATGGACTTGGTATAAATCAAGATATCATCAAAGTAAACGACCACAAATTTGCCAATGAAAGGACGTAAAACCTCGTTCATTAATCTCATGAAAGTGCTAGGTGCATTAGTTAAACCAAAAGGCATGACTAACCACTCATACAAGCCGAATTTAGTTTTAAAAGCAGTTTTCCATTCATCGCTGTTTCATTCTTCTTTGGTGGTATCCACTCGCAAGTCAATCTTTGTGAAAATTATAGGACCACACAACTCATCAAGCATGTCGTCTAGCACGGGAATAGGATGACGATACCTTATAGTAATGTTGTTAATGGCTCTACAATCTACACACATACGCCAAGAACCATCTTTTTGGGTACCAAAGAGCAGAACAAAGACAAGGACTAAGGCTTTCACGTGCGTACCACGGTCCAAAGGTCTTGGACTTGTCGCTGAATCTCCTTAGTCTCTTCGGATTGGTCCCAGTCGCCGCGGTTTGGCAAACTCGCTCCGGGGATCAAGTCAATCGGTGCTCAATCCCTCGAATGGGTGGAAGTCCTGAGGTATCTCATCGGGAAGACATCTCTAAAATCTCGCAAAGGTTAGTGACAGGAGCAGCAAAGTACAAGGCATATTATCAAGAAAAATAAAGCATCTTTGCACACAAAAGCATAGCATGTATCATTAATATCATCAATTTCAGCAAGGTCGATTTTGTGGCAAGCATAACGAATGTTGTTCGATTTATCATGTTCCTTTGGATCATTAGCAACAGCGACTACGCTCCCTATCGGCCTCTATAATCTCAATTTGGGGTCAAAGGTAGTAAAGTAACTTTCTTTCCCTTATGCATAAAAGTGTATTTGTTACTACTACCATGGTATAAAGCATCATTATCAAATTCCCAGTCGACCTAATAAAAGAGAGCATGCTTGCATGGGAACCACATCACAAGCAACATGATCAAGATAACCACCAATGGAAAAATGGACTCGGCATATTTGTGTTACCTTAGCTTTTCGAGTCATTTAACCACCGAATATGGTATGGATGTGGATACGGTCGTGTGGTCAAGCCAAGCTTCTAACCAAATCAGAACTCACCAAGTTGTTGCGCTTCCTCCATCAATGATGACACGTCGCGCGCGGTTCTTGATTGCAAAGAAAGTGCAAAACAAATTATGGCGTTGAAGCTTATCGGTGTTGTACACTGTGTTGAGGACTCATTGCACAATGATGCTCTGTAGCGTCGCCGTGGGCGCCCCACTAAGGAACAGTCGTCCATGACCACCGCCATTGTCGTCCGAGGCGTGACAACGTCATCATCCTCCTCGACATCCGAAGCGCGATGTAGCCTCCATCTTCCGTGGCGATGTATGCCCGTTGGCTGGGAAATTCCTCGCACATGACCAAGTCCATGGCGCGGTGGCACCGAATGTCGAGGAGCGCCCGTGGAAGCCACGGAAGAAGAACTCTTGGCCGGAGCACGCAAAGAATTTTTGTAGAATCTGCAGGCGTGTCGTGGAAGGTGGCCGGTGGCGCAGCGGCAATCTTGTTCATCGGTGGTGGAGGAGAACGAAACTTCGAAGAAGACTTGGGCGATCCGTCGATGTAGTCGTTCGCGGCGTGTAGGAGGGTCGTCCGGTGCTTGCCGTCGCTGATTCCTGCGTCCACGCAATTCTTTTTCTGCAAGCATAGCAAGCTGGAACAACTGGTTGACAGTAGTAAAATCTTTATAATCAACAATGTCCTGAATTTCACGTCGTAACCCCCCATAGAAACGACAAATCTTATCCTCTGTTTCCTCAACAACCCCACAACGCACCATACCCTTTTGAAGCTCAGCATAATAGTCCTGAACAGAACTATCACGTTGTTCTAAGCGCTGTAATTTTTTTAACCGCTGTAATTTTTTATATGAGGGAGGAACAAAACGATTACGCATAGCTTCTTTTAACCGCTCCCATGTATCAGGTTGTAAGCGCATGGTACCCAGTTCATTCCACCAGATAATAGCAAAGTCCTTAAACTCACTAGTAGCTTGTCTAACTCTATGTTGTTCAGGAACCAAGTGAGAATTAAACTTACGCTCTCCGTCATCTCCCAATCAAGATATATTGCAAAGCATCATAAAGGCGAGAAAAGATGGGATGGTAAACTTGACTTTAGCAAAGGGTCATCGTTACCATGACGGTTACGGTTATTACCTCCCATAACATGTCTGTTTCTTTGAAGACGCCGGCGTAGTCGCGCATCTTGTGTCTCCCGCCGATCAATGTTGCCAACCGCATCATGCACCGTGTCATCATCATGATGATGGTCGTCATTGGCAGTGGCGGCGTGCCTCAATGTGTCCATCGACCGGTGAGGTCGACCATCCGCCGCTCCACCGCTCAATGCCTTCGTGGTGTTCAACAGAAATGGCGGCGACGATGGTGTCCATTCGCGCGAGATCGGTGAATGAAGCATTTTGTTTGTCGGCGCGACTTGTAATCGGCTGCGACTAACACACTCGTTGAAGTCGGCCGTGTCGCGTCCCCTTCGCCCTGCCATGGTTAGTGGAAACACAGGGAAAACAAAATGATTATCCCTATCAACTACATAGGATGACAGTGAGAACCCGCAAAGGAAGTGGCTTACCAAGCTCTTACAAGTGTTCTTACCATCGCAAACCGTAGGTGGTACAACCGGTGGTTGGTTCGTGATACCTGGAGAGTGTGACCCGGCGATTGCAAGGGCCAAAGCTATGCTATCCAGAAGTAGGTATATGGAGCTTGGAAGGGCAAATATGTTAGTGGAACACAAATCAATAACAGATAGTAATGCTGAGTAAATGTCCAAAACACTGGTCCTAGTTGCTGGTCTAAATGTGTCCTATAGCAGGTATGATATGATGAACAAGGAGTCAAGACCAGAATAGTAAAGCAAAGACAGCAACAAGGATGGTCAGGTAAAGACAGCACAAATCAATATCTGTCACCTAAAACTGTGCTCTCTCTCCCTTTTTTTTTAGGCACGGAGTGCTCTCAGGTGCCTTTGCTCTCAGGCAAAACCAGGTGCCGAATTTTTTTTTTCTTTTTGGTTTCTTTTTTTTCTGTTATTTTTTTTTTCACAAAGCGGAGCACAGAAATAGGAACCAGACAAAGCTTCACCTCAATCGATGTAAGGTGTGGCCTCACAGAAAATGATGAATGTTACGTAAATTCGGTGATGAAAGTTCGAGCTCGAGTCTTGCACTTTCGGGCGAATTTGGGCAAAATAAATTCGCCGAACCCGACAAAGTGGGGAGTTTCGGATGCAAAATTTAATTTCACCCAATTTCAAAAAAAAAATCATTGATTTCGAGTGCGTATCACGAAAGTTACAAATGTTTGAAGGAGGGCCTCAGAGTTATGGTTGTTGTGGAGGCCAGCACAAATCGGGTGGAGGAAATTGGTGGCAAATGGGGCGTGCGGAAGCTCGGGAAGAGGTGGGGATGGTCTTTGGGTGATCATGAGACTCAATGGGGAATGGTGCTGGGTGATCACGAGACGCGATGGATGACTAAAAAACAGAGGGTGGGAGAAACAAACGTTGACGGCTAGGGTTTGTATGAGAGGTAGCGGAAGCAAGACAACCCGAAATAAAATACGATCTAAACCAGCAACACAACTCAACTAAGGACACAAACTCAACACTACGGACTCTGAAATCAAATTGTGCAAAAGGTTAAACGAGATCTGGGACATGGAACAACCTATGACTACAATTTTTTTGTAGGGCTTTTTCTTGGACTCTAGGATGGAACCGAAAACAACAAGGGTAGGGTAAACTCGAACCTGAAGGAACACCTGAAGCTCTGATTACCACTTGATGGGAACGGGGTCCCGATCTTCCAACAGGTTCTGGATATGTTCGATTTGGTGGAGGCACGACACAAATCGACTCGGCTTCGAACAACACGTTCGAACCCGCAATCGCGCACCACGTCTCCTCGGGTTATCAACGTGCGCGGCTCGGTTGACCTGCCAAGAAGGCTAATCCTCGCTGCGAATCGAAGAACACAAGCAAGAACAAGGAAGAACACAACGGAATTGCGGATGTATTGTTTTAGCACTTTCGAAAGTTGGGGTCTCACAAACCAATGAGCAGCTAAACTATTCAAGCGAGAATTAATCTAAGCAAAACCCCAACCCTAATGGTGGGGTGGTGGTGGATATAGAGGACCGAGGCGTGCAAAACCCCGGGCGCCTAATGGGCTCCAACATGATACAAAGCCAAACGGCCCAAAAGGCGGTGACGCAAAGACCACCACGCATTCGAATACCCACTTGTTTCGACGATTCCCATTGACTCGAAGGAATTTTGACATGGGACGAGCCATTGTAAAGGTCGTCTTCTCGACTTTCCATACATATGTGGAACGTCCAAAGCGGAGCCGGATGCGATCACGGCGTCTGTTTAGTGCGGCACTGGTCTGGACTCGAATTGGATTCGAAGTCGGCTGAGTTGGGCTTCAACATGATTCGACCACCCTTGCTTGACTTGTGCGCCTCGTATCCCTTCTCCAAGTACTTCCGTGTCCTCTCCATGGTTCCTAATCATAATTAAATCATTAGGTAGCAATCGATTCTCAAATGAACAAAAAGAAGTACTTAGGAACGAGCTCACCTGTAAATTCAATTGTCGGGCGCGAGCTCTAGTGATTGGTCCTTGAATGTCAAGTGGAGGATTGTTGTGTGTATCCGAAGAAGTGATGTCCTCATCAATTCTTGTGCTCGTTTCGAAGCTATCGACGACGCACATCTGAAAATCCAATAGGCGAAGCGCCTATCGCCCTCCAAGAACCCCAAAATCGGCCATCTTTAGCCCCGAAATCGCGTCGCAAGTTTTCAGTTTTCTGTTTTCTGTTTTTGTCTTTTCTTTCGGTCTTCCCTTCGGAATTTGGGGTCCGTCCAGTTGAAAAAGTTGTAGATATCGTCGAAACCTTTCAAACGAGTATATATAAGCCATATAAAACTTTGCCTTTTCATCGTTTGAGACTAGTTGTTGTATCTACTCAATCTAGAGGGTTATTCGCGTTTTACCGATATCGCTGTTTTGTGCTCTACATCGCACGAATAATCTTATGCCCTTAGAAATAAGTTTGAGTAGTGGGCTAGTGTCTCTCCTAGCACTTGTTGTGAGGTTTTCCATTGCTTACATCAAGTCACATTAATCGTTGCGTGTGCGTACATACACTTCTCTACATAGGGCGGTGATTCGCTAGCTTTGATTAGGCTAGGATCAGCAACTTTGACGAGTACTTTGAACAATCTTTCAACCTGCATTAACTGATTTGATTATTGCTAATCCTTGCTACATATTGTGCCTTCCAAGCTCCACCTACTCTTGATCAGAACAGGTCCCCTCTTGCAATCGTACTCGCTCTCGACACGGTATCACGAACCAGCCACCGGTTGTACCACCTGCTGCGTTGGTAAGAACATTTGTAAGAGTGTGGTAAGACGCTTGAGAGTGTGTGATTCTACCTTCCATCACCTAGTAGTTGATAGGGATAATATCTTTGTGTTGTCTTTTGTTTTCTACTAACCATGGCAGGTGAGACGTTTGATGAGAAAGAGTGTGTGGTAAAGGGAGAGCTCATGGCGGCTCTTGGATGAACAACGCACTACCATTAATGAGGACATCGGCGAGAAGCTTCAAGCTACTACGACTACGTTGCGGCGCTCAATCAGCGATAGTCTTACAAATACTCACTACGTCTTGAAAGAATGGTGAATCGGCGACCTCACAGCGGACGCGAGTATGATCATGATGCAACCCAAGATCTTGAGGTGGGCGATGATAATGAGCCCGAAACGCGGCGGGGCTACCCTTGTCGACCAAGATGCACGTCAACGACACCGCCTACATCACAACCGTCACGGTATGGGAGGTAATAATTATTTTCAGTATAACAATGCTCGTGTTAATGATGACCCGTTTGCTAAAGTTAAATTTACCATACCATCTTTTGCGGGTGTTTATGATGCTGAAATTTATCTAGATTGGGAGATGACAGTTGAACAAAAATGTAATGCCCATCTAGTTCCTGAAGTGCATAGAGTCAAACAAGCCACTAGTGAATTTAAAGATTTTGCTATCATTTGGTGGAATCAAATAGTTAATTCTGGCTTAACACTTGATACATGGGATAGATTGAAGGTAGCTATGTGTGCTAGATTTGTTCCTCCTGCTTTTAATCGTGATATGCGTAAAAAATTACAGCGCTTAGACCAAGGTAATAAATCTGTAGAGGATTACTATCAAGAACTACAAATAGGCATGCTGCGTTGTAACGTTGTTGAGGATGAGGAGGATAAAATGGCTCGTTTTTATGGTGGCTTAAGGTGTGAAATTCAGGACATAGTTGATTACAAAGAGTATAATGATATCAATAGGTTGTTCCAGCTTGCTTGTTTGGCAGAAAAAGAATTACAGGGAAGACAACAAAGGACTAGGAGCAACTTTGGAAGTACATCTACATCGAGACCGACGCCAGGACAAGCCAACACAGCCCCACCTTCTATTGTTCAGTCTGCTGCCCTCTCCGTGAGTAGGGCGCATTCAGCAGCACCGCCACCACCGTCACGTGCATCCGAGGCAAGTAAATCTACTAGTGTGCAGGCACCAGCGCAGAGCTCTTCATCAGTTGCTTCCACGGGTCGCACGACGGGAATTGTGTGCCACCGTTGCAAAGGGATGGGCCACTTCATGAGAGATTGCCCAAGTCAGCGAGCATACATTGCGACAGACGACGGTGGTTATGCAAGTGCTAGTGATGTTGAGGATGAATATGCTCTTGCAGCTAACCTTGCAGGTAATGATGATGATCATGAGACAGATAGCGACGGTGATGAAATTTTAGGTGCCGCTGCTACTAAGAATTATAGGACCTTAATTGTGCAACGAGTATTGAGCACTCAAATGGAGCAAGCGGAGAAGCTACAATGCCATAATTTGTTTGATGTTCCTCATCATCAAGGATCGCGTGTTCATGTTATAATTGATGGCGGAGTCTGTAACAACTTGGTGAATTCAGATTTGGTCAAGCTTGGCTTGACCACACGTGCGCATCCTCACCCGTACCACATTGATGGTTCAACAACAATGATAAGATAAAGGTAACACAATCTGCGAGTGCATTTTCCATTGGCTCCTATCATGATGTTGCTGATTTTGGCGTAGTGCCTATGCTAGCTTTGCTCACTTTTATTAGGACATCTATGGGAATTTGATCTGATGCAACTCATCATGGTAGAAGTAATAAGTACTCTCTTATGCACAAAGGAAAGAAAATAACTTTGCTACCTTTGACACTGCTGAAATTGTGCAATGTGATAAAGAGATAGTGCAAATGAGATGAAAGAACGTGAGCGAGGAATCGAAGATCAAGCAAATAGTAAAGAACAATTTCCCACCTAAGAAAGAGAAGTTGGTACCTAGTTCTAGTAATGAGGGAATTAAATTAAAGGGTTGTGTCATGCTTACAACCAAACCTATTCTTGCTGAAAATTTCGATAATGATATGCCATGCGACGCTTTGAAATGCAAAGATGCTTTATTTTCTCTTGATGATACATCTAGCTCTTTGTCGTCTGCTGTCACTAACCTTTTGTAAGAAAGTGATGATTTGGAGACAACGATTGAGTCAAGGACGACTCAAGTTCAAGAAAGGGAGGATGATGAGGACATCAACCCTAAGGATGCAACCACCATTACTTCGACCTGCTGCACTGCATCCTCTACTTTTGCGAGACTTCCATATTTCCCGGTTGGACCGTCGAGCTTCGTCTACACGCCATGGTGCTATTTCTACATACCATGGTGCTGTGTCACCAATTATTGGCCCACGGGCTATGTAATGTATTGGCCGACGACTTGGCCCATCTAGCGGACGATCGGCCCATCTAGTGACCAGCCACCCCTAGGCCCGTATTGTTCACGTGGGCACTATTCACACATGAACAGTACTATGAACAGTACCCTCACCCTAGGGTTTCCCCCTCTTGGCCGCCCTCCTCATATAGGAGCGGCCGCCCTTTAGTTTTGCTTGGGTTTTTCTTAGAGAATATTTTGCTTGCGATTTCGCGTTCATCGGTTTGAGAACCCCAACTTGTGTGCTTCAATTATTATTCGCAATGTCTGATTGCATCTTCTACTCTCTTGCTTGTGTTCTCGATTCGCTTGCGGAGATAGCCTTCTTGGCGAGGTCAACGCGTTCGCGCGATTGATAACCAACGGAGCGGTGGTGTAGTGATTGCAGGATCGATGCGTTCGGGTGGAGCCTTTGGATCATCAACGTCGTGTTCTCCACAATCAACGTATCAGTACCTATCGGAAGATCAGACCACACTCACATCACTTCTGACACTGTATCTGAAGGAAATCAAGACAATAGATGGTGCATTTCGTTTAGAGTTGAAGAAACCACCTAGAAAAACACTTAATAGAAGGATCCTTGCAATCCTTCGACAAGGCTTCCCTCTTTAGCACCTAAACCTTAGGAAGAACCTCACTTGTTTCGGATTTGAGTTCGATTTGCGACAAAATCTGAAGTGTGAACCCCTGACCAAACCCACCTAGGTTGCCACAGTCGTTTGTTCCAACTTCCGAACTACCGGAATCTCGGGGCGAGATTCTGTTTAAGGGGGTAAGGTTTTGTAATAGCCCAAAATCCTTAAGTTGGATTAGTTACGCATCTACTGTGCATTTGTGAAATTTTGGACCCTTTTAAAACTTTTTGTTGCTAAACAAGTAGGCTACAACCTGGTTTTTCAAAACCTGGAAATGAAAATTTTCAAAAAAAATAAAAGTTTTTCAAGAGTTTGAAAACTTAGTTCAGAGTAGGGTATAAAACCTTATGTTGAAATTCCATGTTTTTTAAATACTAGGATTTTAAACCTAGAATCCATTACTCCTTCTCCCTTTCAAAAGGTCAAATTGAAACTTAAGCAAGACTAATAAGGTTCCCAATATGGGAATACTTTAGTTGGATTCTATCTGCTCTCATATTCTTTGTTTGGATCTTACAAATTTTGAAGATTATTTGGTTCCTTGTTTATTTGCATGTTCAAATTCGAATTTGAAGTTAAGATACAAACAAAACATGTGAACAGTGCCTGGATGTATTTTTCCCAGGTTTTGTAACACCTTATAAACTCACCTTCAAAAGTTCACAAATTCTAGAAATAATTTGCTATTTTAAAACGGTTAGTCAAAGTAGAAATATGAAAGTCAAACATTGAGAGCAATACACTTAAAATAATTTTTGGGAAGAAATTACTTCAAGTAAAACCCTAAAAATGATTTATTTAAATCTTATAATATTTATCATGAATAAATATAATTTTTCCCAAATTGTTGGAGCTAAATTCAATCCACAGAAAATTCAAACTTGCTTCAATAACCTTTTGTAGATTGGAATTTAAAATAAGCAATTAAATCATGAACAGTGAGGTTTAAAATTTTATTTGGTCACTAGGTCATCCCAGGAACCCCTCCAAATACTTTCAGAATTTATAGATTTTATTTGCTTTCTATAAAAGGACTAGTCAAACTAGTTAGTTCCTAAGTCAAACTCTAAATCAGAGGATTGAATGAATTTTGCTGAAAATTTAACTTCTTGAAAAGCTATGAAAAATTTACTCAAGGCTAATAATAGAGTCCTTAACGTCCAGTAAAAAATTTTGAATTTTTGGTGTTATGAAACTCCATCTAAAAATTCCCTAATCATCTCAGCCTATTCTTCAAAAACTCGTTTTTCACTGTTCCTTGGGCTCAGACCCAAGCCCGACCTCTGGTCCGACCGAGCAGACTCGACTCGATCGAACCACCTAACCCGCACCACTTACACCCCCTCGCTATGAACCATTGGATTCTAGATCAACCGTTCAGATTTTCCGGGCTGTTCGGGCCACCCGAGCGCAGCCTTTCATCTGAGCCGTCCGTTTTAAAATCAACGGTTTCGATTGTGTGCGCCGATCGGGCTGCCGATCGCCCCCATCACCATGGGCCGTCCGATTGAGGATCGACGGTCCAACCGGCTCTTTTCTTTTGTGGCACTGACAACCTGGGCCCGCCGGCCTATTTGTATTCTTCCCCACGCGGACGCCGCCCCCGCCACCTCGATCACGCCCACGGTTGCCCGCTTCCTCTGCGCCCGCCCACGCTTCTTTCACCTCACCATCAACTCCTTGTCGCCCGAGCGCCAACTCGCCATGGCCCCCGCCGTCACTGCCTCGCCCCTGTTCCCTCGCCGTCCCCTCAGCGTTGCTTTTGTCCCTACGACATGACCGGAGAGCATTGTCGCCATACCGTCGCTCCCGTTCCCGCCGCCTCCGCGCCGGCCTTTGTAAACCATCGAGGAGCTCCCTCTATTTCTCTTCACCACCCAGTCATTTCCCCTACCTCCCTTCTTCAATTCCCCACTCACCGAGCTCCAAGCTCGAGCTCTAATTGTCGGCCACCAAGCTGCTGAGCCGCTCACAACTGTTATGGCGATCTCCGGCCACCGCCGACCCGTCCACGACTCGCCATACACCTCAAGCGGTCGAACCCTCCATCGATTTTGAGCTAGCATCACCAGGAAGCCGCACACTCGGTTTCTTCTTCAACACCGGCCGCAACCGCCAAATTCGCCGCCACCTCTTCTCCGGTGAACCTCCCTCCGATTCCCCTCTCCATGAGTATCACTCGAACTCCCTCTACCTCCCCATATCACTCACTTGTGCCCTTTTTCTCTCCAGGGTCGCCGCCATGAATGACCTCCCTGTGCCACCGTCGGTTGCTGCCGTCGGCCCAACTCCGGTCACCTCGTCTCCCTCCGACCACTCCATCGTGCTCCTGGAACCCCAGGTATGCCCATGCTCCCTCTATTTTTGCTTCAACTCCACCCGGCGCTGTGGCCCTCCTTTCACCCCCACGGTCGGCCGCCGCTCGCCTTGGTCGCGCCGCCACAGTGCCGGCCAAGTCCCAAAACCGCCACCCCTAGCCTCCTTGTACTCCGGGCGATCCATTTTGCTAGTCTCTTTCACCTCCCCACCACCCAACCGCCACGGCAGAGCCGCCCTGTTTGTCCTGTAGCTTCATCTCTGAAACTTGTCTCTATAACTGAAAATAGAACTCATTTGTAATCTCAACTCTTTTGAACTAACAAACTTTGTGTATGTCAATTGGACACTCTAATTTAAATGACAACTGGATGATTGATTTAGTCCTAAGATTAGCTTCCTTAACTATAAAAGTCTTTTGGATGAACTGGAAAACAGAGAAGAGACGATGAGATAAAAAGTTGTTTTGTCAGTGAACTTTGTTCTGTGATTGGCTAAGGCAATTAGTGTTTGAGTTCTGAGAATTAGGTTAGTAAACTAGAAACTGTTGTGGATGGCATTGTAATGTAAGCATTTGGAGGTTTAGTAGATTGTTCAAGCTGAATAGCATCCTTTGTGCAGGCAACTAGAGGTTAGTCGGTTATTAGCTAGTTAGCAGTTTTTCACCTTTTTCCAGAGTAGCAAGGTATTGAGGTAACTGCCTGCTAGAGTTTTAGTTAGCTTTCACATCTTAGTTAAGGTGGTTAGTTTCAGGTGACCATTTTAGATTATTAAGTATCAAATAGTTTGTTTATGGTTTTAGACCTCACCCTTCCTGTGATTGGTTTAGATCAAAGTCTGTTAGATATTTATTTTTGGCAATGGGCTCTCTCTCTCTCTCTCTCTTTCTGTTTGTAGGTGTTTGTGTCTGTATAAATTAGTTCACATGAATGTCTAGTGCACTGCTATCTTTTAACCTATAACGGCAAATCGTTGAACATTATCTGAAAACGTTAAGTGAGTGGTCCGAGATAGCAAATTAGGCAATTAGTGATTAGATGCTATCTAAGTGACAGGTAATAGTACTACCTGATAGTGAGATGAACAAGTATTTACAATAGGTTTTAAGGATGTTTTTGGTACCAGAAAATGTAGAGGTGAGTTATTGTCTAAAAGGATTTGTTGTTATACTAGAAAATGGGTTAGTACACTGTTTTCTATAACCTCATAGACTTTTGATGAACGTTTTGAAACCATTCTGGAACCAACAGAGAACTGGTGGCAGTTCTAAGTTTAAATACTTAGAAGGTTGTTGTCCAGTTGAGGTTTGAGCCTTAAGCTAGCAGAGGCTAACCAACTAAAAAAAATAAGCACTAGTAGGTTTAACCAAAGCAAACAGTAGACTCTTTTTGTTGATCAGAAATTGTATTCATAATTCAACTGGGAGCACACTAATATGAAAATCAGTCTATAAGTTCACTGGTTATTGGGGCATTCGAAATTTACCAACCTTATTATTAAAAACTAAAACCTTGTTGAATGCATAAGATCAGTGAGCAAAACTCTTAGTGGCTAGCCATTAGTATGTCCATCTAAAAGGGTCAAGATATTTAGAAAAGCAAGAGTGCGATACATGTATGTTAGTACATGTATGTTAATTGACAGTAAACCTATTGTCATAATTCAACTTCAAAAATTCATAACTAATTCAAATCAATTCCAAATCCAATAATTTTTGTTCCTAAATTTATCTAAAATCTTTATCTACCTTTTGTATGAATTTCATAAATTTTTGAAGACTTTTGGATTTCTGGTGTTTATTCGATGTTTTTGCTTTGACAGTTCTTACCGTTAGATGTCGATGATTCGGGAGTGTAACGGAGATGATCATATGAATGTCCAGAGTTCCAGCAAACAAAGGCAAGCAGATGTAGCATCATTTGATCATATTGCTCCTACTACTTTTAAAGTCTAATATCTTGTTTGCAAAACCTAAGTATGCATGCTTCTTATGTCAAAGTAATTTTGTCGATTGGAGGTAGCTAAGCCTATTGTATTGTTGCTTTAAAATTATTCACCCCTGCCACAAACCTAGGTTAATATCCTCACTGGTGAATTAGAGCCTGGTGAATGATTTATAGTCTTTTATTTGTCTTTACGATATGATGCTTAGCAATGCTTAGTTACCTGTAGAATTGGGCGGTTATCGACTTGTCGATAACCTTGATCACACAAATACTTATTATGACCATATATTTCAGCCTTTGTGCTATGTTTATTTGTGAAAACTAAAAATGAAAACAAAATGATTTGGACTTGGGCACAATGGTAAGATGGTGTGCTTTTGGGTGTGACTAGAATGGTGCCCAAGTCAACAAGGACCGAACATCTTGGTACATTGGTACACCCCTGCAGGGTTCAAACTATTCGAATAGCCTCGTCCTAGGTTATGGACACGCTTGGCAAGGTCTTTCAAGAGTTAGACTACAACCTTTTAAATTAAAACTTGACATGGGTGGTACGAATGGGTAATTCGTGCTATTGCTGTGAAGGCTATTGGGTTAGTCATCTCCAGGTTGTCTTTATGTTATTACTTATTGTCTCGCTATTATTTATGCAAATAAAACTCAGATTGTCAAAATTGCCTTCAACATATTATCTATTGCAAATAAAATCTGCTTTACGCTGAAAATGAACCTTCAGCCTTCTCCTTTGATTAAAGCCTGCATGTAGTAACTAGGTTTGTTACTCGTAAGTCTTGCGAGTACATTCATGTACTCACTGTTTGCTTGTATTTACTAATCTGGACAGCAAGTGTTGAGATCGAATCGGGTAAGGAAAGTTTGCGTAGGAACGTCGGTTTGCTATGGTTTCAACCCAGTCGGTTGCCCTACGGGTTATGGCAAGCCATTGGGACTTCCTTTATGGTTAACTCTTGATTTTGATTCAGTTGATTTACTATTTTCCGCTGCATACTTGATATTTATCTTGTTATTTGTCCGGTTGGCCCTTTGGTATGAAACCGAACCTTGTAAGTTCAATATGTTTTAATTATGAAGTTTGGATATTGTAATCACTTGTGTATGGAGTGATATTGATGTTTGTGATAGTGTATGTGTATCGCTCCTGGGAGGTACATAATACACGAGGCGCTGGATATTTGGTTTGGGATGCTAGGGTCAATGGAAGGCTAAGCATTACTAGTCAAATAAATCGGGGTCCTCACACGGTCTCTATTAGTTGGGTCATTCGGACCGCTCCAAACGGCCAAATCAATCTCAGCTACTCATTTTCAATCGGACCGTTCGCGCGATTCTAAACGTCGGGACCCCGATCATCTCCGTTAAATCTTGACCGTCCATTTCTAATCCAACCGCTTAGAGTCTTTTGACTCATTTTGACCTAACCCCCTCGTCATTTTTGACCCGAGCCATTTCAACCCTTTCACTGACATGTGGGCCCCTCGTCCCTGGTCATCGTCTTCAACCTCTGGCGCACGCGCGTGATGGAAAAGGGCATGGGGAAGAGCCCTTTTCAACTTCATGCGTCACCGTTCAACAGCTCTGGTCCTCGGCATTTAATGCCCTTAGTGAGCTTTCGCGCTCATAGTCCTCCTCTCAGCTGCTCCTGTCAATTTCTTGGTCCATGGCCGCACCATGAACCGAGCTCACCCTAGAACCCTTGTCCTCACTCAAACCCTAGTTCTCTAGCTATAAAAAGCCCCCCAAAGCTCACCCTTGAGTCCCTTTACATCACCCCTAGCTGTTTCTCTTCTTTTGGAGCTCAAAACCATTGAAATCCCCAAATCGCCATTGTTGACCGTGGAGCTCTATTGTGGATCTTGGTGCTCCAGTGGTTCTTCTTCAAATCTTTTTGTACCCTTTTGAGCCCTGTAACCCTACATTCATTTCCCCTAACATAATTTTGGGTTTCATTCACAGGAATCACTCAATTTTAAGTTTGAATCTTTTCGGCCGAAATCATCCCCTTTCTTCCTCAGCTCCGATAAGTTGTTCATTTAGCAATTACTTGCTCTTAGACCTTCTGTGGGCCCTAATAAAGCTCTTTGGACCATCCAGTGGTTTTCTTTTTGCTCAGATCGTGTTTACTCCATCTTCTTCTTCAACTTCGGCAAGCTCCTCCACCGCCAAAGCTTCTCCAACCATCTTGGACCGTCTTCTAACCCAAGGTAGCTCCTTATTAGTCCTAGAAGCCTGGGCACCCGCTTTTGTGGACCTTTGCGGAGCTTTTAACAATTTTCGCTTTTTGGCCGTTTTGGTCACCGTCACTCATTCGGCTCACGGCGTTTTAGCCGCCGCCGCTGTCGAGGTTACCTCGCCGGTGCGCAAGGTTTTGCAAACCCATTTTTCCTTTAGTTGCGTCGCGGTGGCCGGAGCCGCCGGCGACGGGCTTCTCCTTGCGCTCTGTTCTTTGTCGGACGAGAACGCACTGTTCCGTTGTCATTTAGGACAAAATTCCTCTCATTAATAGCTAATCATTGTTAATCATTGGTAATGATTGATTAGAAATTAATGACAGTCCTTGATTGTGTGTGGCTGCCACTTACAAGTGGGCCCAGCCACATAAGCACCGCTGGCACTATGCAACCTCGTTAGGGCATCATTAATGTTAATCATTGGTAATCAATGTTTAGCAATCAATGGCTGTCCTAAAATGACTTTATGAGTCACTACCATGTGGGCCCATGCCCACTAAACCCCTCTGTGCACTTATAACACGCATGTGTTATATGCGCAGATCGTGGACTGTCGATCTTGTGATCAACGGCCTAGATCTTGGAAACAATCGGACCCCTGAACGTCCAAATCACTTGGGGCCGTCCATCTCACGATCTGCGCTCAGATCGTGAGTGCATTCGGACTTCCGAATGTATTTACGCTCTGGGCCCTCCATCCCTAGATCTACGGTCGTAGATGATCGGAGTGTTTGGACCTCCGATTGTCCCGCTCACCTTGGACCATTGGATCTTGATCCAACGGTGAACCCCTTTTTGGACCGCGCACGTGTGCTATTCTCCAGTGTGCGTGGGCCGTTGGATTCCTGATTTGCGGCCCATGTTGTTCCACGTCTTTTCTTTTTTTAGTTGGATTTGTTTAATTCTGGTAAGCCTTTATTTGTCAACTGAAAATTGTATTAAACTTTGAAAATTCATAGCTAATTCATTTTAATTCGTTTTTAGATGATTCTACCTGTGTTAAATTTCTGTATAACTAAAATTTAATCCAAAAATACTTTTAGGCAGTGTTCTATACCAGAAAATCTTGTAAACAATATTAACTTGTTTCAGCCATTATTTGATATTACAAAAATTCAACTAAAACTTGTAAAATGCATAACTTTTTTGTATAACTTCAATCTGGGCAAACTCAAGCTTGTAAAATTCCTCTATTAGTATACTTTTATGTGGCATAGGTTTTGTTCATGTATGTATCTCTGAAAAATGACATGTTCTAATTTCACAACTTAGAAAAATCATAAGTAATTCATTTTAACTCCAAATTGAGTAAACTCAACTTTTCTGCCCTTAGAATACCATGTTCTACCTACCATAAAAATTTCAGGTTCCAGATCATTCTAGAAATTTTTGCCATGAACAGTACCATTAATTAATTTAGTTTGAATTTCCAGGCTGAGAGAATTTATTTTAGCTATAACTTTTGCATACTTAGTCCAAATTGAATAATTCTTGTTCCTAAATTTGTCTAAAATCATACCCTTGCTGTTGTGTCAATTTCATAAGATTTGGATGAATTTTGCTGTTGAGTTTTGTTTGGTGTTCTTAGTTCTTATCGGGTTTTCGCATTCTTGCGTTAGGTTGCGAAGAATCTTGTGAACACAGAACCCTCCTCTGCAAAGCAAGAGCAAGACCAGCAAGGCAAGCGGATGTAGCATAATTTGATCATGTTGCTCTTACTATTTTCAAATTCTAATATGTTGTTTGCAAATTCTACGTATGCATTGCTATCTTGTTTTAGACTATTGTCGATTAGTTGACCTATTAGATGCATGATCTGTAGGTAAATGTTTATCCTCTACTACGGAGCCTAGGAATACTTGCTGTGGCTTTGGGTTCGTTTGATGAGCCCTTGTCAGTTGTCACTTAGTAGTTTTCGAGTATGTTGCTTAGCCAAGCTTAGCTACCGGTAGAAATGGGCGGTTATCGACTTGTCGATAACCTTGATCACACAAAACTTATTATGATCTTTATGACGCAGACTTTGTGCTATATTTACTTGTGAAAACTAAGAACTGAAAACAAAATGATTTGAACTTGGGCACAATGGTATGTTGGTGTGCTTTTGGGTGTGACTGGAATGGTGCCCGAGTCAACAAGGACCGAGTTACTTGGGCCACCATACTGAGCAATTTGTGTGCTAACCACACTAGAGGGAAATAGGACCTCTCTTGACTTAGTACTTTGGCGTGTGTTGGCTCCGAGTCGCAGGGGGTCGCAGGAGGGATGATGTTTGTGTAGGGAAACGGGTAGGCTACACTAGAGCAAATTAAAAAATTCTACCCGTAAACCATGATCACTGCAGTTATAGATCACGGTCTTACCACAAGACGCGCAGGTGCGGAAGTTGATGCAGCACATCGGGGCAGAGTAGTCGTACTACTTCCTCGTCCTTGTCGTGGTGTCCCACGTACAGCTCCTCTCTTGCGGTTCGTCCCAACGCTACAGATGCAGCGCCTTCAAAGGTATCCACACGTGCGGGAGAGCGGCGCCGCCGGACTACTAGATCCGCGGCGACCGGGGCGTGGGAGGGGTGGCGACTAGGGTTTGAGGATGTCACAAAACTCATCCCTCATCCCGTGCGCCTGCCTCTCCTTTTATAGGCGTCTTTACAATGGGCTTCTACGAATAAAGGCCCATTAGGACTCAATGCCAGTCTAATTCGGATCCAATCCGAATTAGGCTTCACTTATAAGTGTGTGACCCTATGGTTCACGTATGTTTAGACATGGCGAGTACACATACTTGGTCAATAGTTGGTAGCGGCCTCTAGCAAGGCGTGCCAACTCCTAAACATACACAAAGATCATATCGGACGAACCATCACAGCGTTATGTACATGCCAATCCCTTTGCCTCACGATATTCGGTCGAGCTCCAAGCCGACCACTCTTTCGATCACGTGATCCGGAATCCATTACTAGGTTAACTCTTAACCTTAAGTATACGACCATGCATTTACGGATCCGATCATGTAACACCAGGATCCACATTACCCCGGAATGCTACTTAACCACTCTGATTGTAATAATTTCAAGACAAAATTAATTCGCGACAACTCTAGACAAGAAGCACTAAGCGGAAGCATAAACAACTAAGGGAATAAAGATAACGGTAACAAGTTCAATAATTAAACAACCTCTAGCAGATTAAACCAAGTGTAGTCCACAAATTCATCAATAATAATTCGACGGAACACTCGCGAAAAGCTAGTCATTAGGCTAATTTCCTCTCAACTTTATTACAACATGAATCTATGAATTGAGTGCATTATTGTAGTGCGCTCTACCCATCCCGAGAATGCTTAAGAATCACTGAAAGGGAAAGAAACAACAAGGGTGAGATAAAATCTCAACAAGCAAACTGTTTAACGAGTTATTGGACTACAAACAAATATACAACATCCTTAAAGTATCCATATGTCCACATCCATAATGTGAATCCACATTCATTTACAAGCTAATTTAACTACAAAGATATTAAGCATCAATATCCAATTCCATAATGATCACAATTATAGCCTCAACCATATTTACTACCAATGATAGTAAAATATCAACAATTGAATCTTGATCAACTGCTTCATATTATTCACCACTACCACTACCAATGACAATAAAGTATTAACATGTTTTACCTCATAACTTTACTATTTCTCGCATCATAGCTGCTATCAACAATTACCACAAGAGAAGAATCTCATGCCACAATCACAACCTCTACCATACCACAAGGGATGAACCCCATTCCACCACCACAACCACATTACTCATACCACAAGAGACTCTCATGAGTCAATTTCACATTGCAACTATGAAGTTGCGTTTGTTTGCAAAATAACTTCACCTCAATATATTGCATAAGTATGCAAATGATCTTTCCACAATGTAATGCATATGCATGCTATGCTCCACTGCACCTTTACCCAATAAGGTAAAAGTGTACATCGTGCTCTGACAATGCGATGTTGTACTGCGTCTGATCGCGGCTATAAGCGGCGACATCCACAATGCAAATGTTATGACATGTCATGAATGATATGATTATCATAAACCACAAGAATTTAACCACAAATGTCAACAACATACTCATCATGAATACTTCCTCATAATCCACATATGTCTCATTAAGCACAATACCATTGTGTCATAAGACCATTACCACATAACACACCCGATTCACCAAGATCAAAATCAATCGATCTAGATGGAACTCTAACACATAGACCACCACATGATCATCATGAAAATAACCACAAGGAATTATCAACATGTCCACCTTGAGTTTATTTTTCATATTCCGCATTTGGCTCATTAAGCGAATTACCACAATACTACCCAAACTCATCCAAACATAGCAATTGATTAATATCTTGCTACCACATTCATACTTAGAAAACATGTAACCATGGCATATCGTTTAACATTACGTCAATCATGCATAGTGCAAGTAGTAAGAACAACGGTTAAACCGTAGAACAACGCTACATTTACTTGCCTTCCACGATGCGGCGCGTTAGCGGCAAAGATGATACTCTAAACCTGAGGATTCACCTCCTAAACAGGTAAAATAATTTCAATTAAGACATAATATACTCAGCGCTACTAATCGGCATTCTACATCGCTTACTTGACGACTCAAAACGAGTTTACAAAGCTGAAACTGAAAAAACAACGTTTCCTGCCATATACTGTTTCTGGACAGCGGCACGGTAATTGACATAACTCATGAACTGGAAGTCAAAAAGAGGTAAACCCAATTTCTGTATATTCTTAACTGACTCATAAACAATACTCTAGTTGACACGATAATCCAATTCGGCCAAAATATTAGGCTAACTATTGTTTGAACTTTCAGTACAGAAACTGCCTGCACAAACGAACAGCAAAACTAAAATGACCATAACTTTTAATAGGTAACTCCGAATTGATCGTTCTTTATCAATCTGAAAAGGTTATCGAATTATCTACAATAACCTAGTTGTGTGAACTTTCAGATTCCACCAATTTCCCTTTCATATTTTAGGAAATATCCAGACAGATTATTCTCGTCAGATTTCTGGCAGCAGATACTAAATCGACCATAACTTTTGACTCAGACCTCAGAATCGAGTGATCTTCGCGGCTACTGAAAGATAACGACATAACCCACATAACTCTAGGAGATGGAATCTTAAAATTCAGCCTCTAAATACATGAAAATCCCCACGCAAGGTACTGGACAGAATCGAATCTTCTGCAGCCCAACATTTAACCAACAATTCTAATCGGTTTCGCATCTACTATGGATCAAACAGCGGGGAAAGCATCTCGTTACCCTTGTAGAACCGCTAGAATTTGCTGAACCAATCCCACACAAGATCTTCTTCTCCTTCTTCTCCTTCTTCTCTTCCTCTCTTTCTCCTTCTTGCGCAGGGCAGCAGCCTGAGACGAAGGAGTCGCGAGGAGCAGCACCTGGTAGAGGGAGGCGCAAGGGAGAGGGGAGGAGTCAGCCAAGGGAAGGGAAGGGGCGGCTGCAAGTGGGAGGAGGGAAAAGGGAGGAGAGGGGCGGTTAGGGTTTGGGAGGGTGGCACCTCCCCCTTTAATTGGCAAAACTAGGTTTGGATGGGCCAAGGCCAGTGCCCAAGTGGATGAGAACAAGCGGAAAAGCCTCTCTAAACTTGATTTGTGAATTCTGAAAATAAACTCTTCCCGATTAAATAATTCTCTACCGATTAAATTTAATTAACCCGATTCTTGACTTCTCACACTTAGGAGTATTACATTCTTCCCACCTTAAAAGGATTAGCCTCGAATCCAACTCTCTGAACCACAAAGAAAAGAACAACAAGCAAAAGCAGCCCAAACTAGGAGTACTCACCACCTCGAAGAGCTCGGGTACTTCTTTCGCAAATGATCCTCAGACTCCCACGTAGCTTCTCTCGGGGTGATTCGTCCAAAGGACCTTCACATACTTGATGGTCTTATTCCTCAAGACCGCTCCAGCGTATCCAAGATACTGGCGGCCGACTCTCCACGGTGAGATCTGCTCCATGTGACTGTTCGAGTCAATCTTGTGTTCGGATCCATAAGTATTTCTCGGCATAGACACATGGAAAACATTGTGCACACCACTCAAAGAGTTTGGCAACTCCAAGCGATAAGCCAAACTACCACCGAGCAACCACTAGAAAAGTACCGATGTACGCGGGCTAAGCTTCGGTGGTACCAAAGCGAACAATACCCTTGGTTGGAGACACCGAAGGAGCACAAGGCTTCCACACAAACTCAATTCTCAGTGCCGAACATCCGCATAATTCTTTTATCGTACTGAGCGATAACGAGTCTGCCATTTTGGCAAAAATTCCATAATAACTATTAAGACCACTTTCTCAAACCATCCTCTTTCTTAAAACACTTTTCTCTTATTAAATATACTAAGGATAACCCAATATACCCTTTTAAAGAATTTGATCACAAATTCCACTCACATCATTCTACTAGAAGCACAACGGTATCTTTTGCAAAGCGAACCCGATGTGAGAAGAGTAAAGAACTCTCAAGCATCACACTAGCAACCAGACTTTCCTTCAAAGGACCACGATCCAAAACAAAGGATTCACCACAAAATATTTCTACTCGTCAAGTAGACAATTGGAGAACCACACCACATAAGCCAAGAGTGAAAAAAAAAATCACTCGACAGACCAAAACAATCAATTTCTTTTCCTAACTGGAAAAGACTACGCCTCAACATACGACAACTCAAATTGCAAATGGTCTCTGCCATAAACACACAGCATAAACAAAAATCAAGAGAGCATCGCACTACTTGACATAACAATAATTTCCCAATTCATTTCTTTTAATAATTTAACTTCCTTGAACCAAGGATTTTCAAATCATTGCCCAACACACCAAGTCATTTATCTCAAGTTGGCCAACTCAACAATTGTAGATAGACTCTACTGGCCCCACAAAACAACACTAGACTACCACTATTAAGTCGTCATCACGCAACAAAAAGGCTTCATGAACCCACAACAATTACCATGTTCTTAGAAGAAGAGGTAAGAAGAAATAAATTTCAGCATACAGAAAATGGTTATCATCACAATAGCCAAAAGAATAACAAATAGCAATGAGGTTGGAAAACACATGATAAGATCAACTGTACCTCAAATACTTCTAGTACAACTTTTCCTTTCAATAAGAAGCAATTTTCTTTGATTACAACATCCCGCCATTTCCAACAAAGGATGCTTGAAGACCACAACACGAGATTGGATAAAACCAAAAGATCATTCAACATGTCGCTTTACTCAAAGCAACCTCGGCTATCACACAAGTCATAAGGTACAAAAGATTCCAACAGTAAATCTCACACCCTTCAATTCAATTAGTATTATGGAATTAACCAATTCCTTTAATTTTTAAAACATTCAACACCATAATCACTTCATCATGTTCTTATTATCCAAATAAGATTCCAACTACTTAATCTAGTTAAACCTAGTGCATAAGCCATCATATTAAAACAAACTCTTTAACAAGATGATAATAGAACATAACAACCTCACAAAACATGCTAGTATGAATCTCTTATTAGATTCCATACATTTATCTCAATCTTGATGCTCAACTCTAGTTTAGCAAAAAGTAATTACACTCTAGCCATTCTTTGTCAATAATTGATTATTAATTTTTATCGGCATAGCATTAATGATCCTATCTCTAATTTGCAATCACAAAAACAATAAAACCTGATTCGATACTCCACCTTATGTTAAGATATTAAAATAAAATAACTTTAAACATCAATAATACTGACTTTATAAGACAAGATTCCACAAGTCAATACATCAACCTTCATCCCTTTACTGTATACATGTTTCAACAATCTAGCATGGTAAAAGTTACATAACTTTACGATTGTACATGCTCATCAAGTATGTAAAGAGAGGACATAATTAAGGTTAATCTTATTAAGGCAATATTCCAACACCCCTTACTTGACCATCCCGAATGGTCGGATTAATTACTTAAGATCAATCAATCCAATCTATCCAACAAGTTGGGAAAATTAAACAACTACAATAGTCAAAACAATTGTTTTCATAATCCTTAATAAATGCATGCGTTCTACACATGTATCGCTAAATTCTTAATACAAATCTTCAAGAAACTACAACAGGACAACATCATATTAATCAACTTCACTTCTAAAGATGTTAGTAGAAATTAATGATGTACCACACTAACTTTTCAACTTGATAATTCACAATCTATCAATTATTTACATAATTGCCACCTACTACTTAAACACAACAAAATATCATAAAGGGATTTTAACACTCCCTTCTAGGGAGAAAATCAAACTTCAAAAGTCGAAATAACTCGGAAGAAATGCATAGAGCCAATGCTTCCACAAGTTAATGAACTTCCCATAAAGCTTTGATTCTCTCTAAAAAATCAAGCGAAATACAAGAGTCATGTTTTCCGGCAAGCAAGATGGAACAACATGAAAAATACCGATCTCTCAAAGCCTTGCTCACGGCGGTCAAACAACCATCAATCGAAAGAAACAATACTTGGCCTCAAGAACAATTAGAGGCCTAATGACAATAACAAGCTGCAATAAGCGGCTAACGAGAAAATCATTAAGCGCAATAGGCCAAGAATCGCCAACATCAATTCAAGGAGGATAACACTTTTCTAAGAAACTTACCCATGACATCCGCAACTAAGTTACCGAGAGTAGCGCATCAATATCCGTACCACGAGCGGGTATAAGTAGCAATACCAAGGCAACGACGCAAAGCCTACCTCTTGTCATTGACTATCCTCACTCATAGCATCATAGAAACAACACATAAACATACAAGATTATCTCATAGCATGAATAATCAATATAACATGTCAAAACACGAATGCAATGCTTGACCTATCCCATCCTCACGTGCACGATGTGTCAATTTAATATTTTTAATTACCACGGACCTAAAGCCAGCTCTGATACCAGCTGTAACACCCGGGATCCACATTACCTGGAATGCTACTTAACCACTCTATTAGCCAATAATTTCAAGACAAAATTAATTCGCGACAACTCTGACAAGAAGCACTAGCGGAAGCATAAACAACTAAGGGAATAAAGATAACGGTAACAAGTTCAATAATTAAACAACCTCTAGCAGATTAAACCAAGTGTAGTCCACAAATTCATCAATAATAATTCGACGAACACTCGCGAAAAGCTAGTCATTAGGCCAATTTCCACTCAACTTTATTCTGACATGAATCTATGAATTGAGTGCATTATTGTAGTGCCGCTCTACCCATCCAGGAATGCTTAGAATCACACGAAAGGGGAAGAAACAACAAGGGTGAGATAAAATCTCGGCAAACAAAGCTGTTTAACAGGTTATTCGGACTACAAACAAATATACAACATCCTTAAAGTATCCATATGTCCACATCCATAATGTGAATCCACATTCATTTACAAGCTAATTTAACTACAAAGATATTAAGCATCAATATCCAATTCCATAATGATCACAATTATAGCCTCAACCATATTTACTACCAATGATAGTAAAATATCAACAATTGAATCTTGATCAATGCTTCATATTATTCACCACTACCACTACCAATGACAATAAAGTATTAACATGTTTTACCTCATAACTTTACTATTTCTGCATCATAATTTGCTATCAACAATTACCACAAGAGAAGAATCTCATGCCACAATCACAACCTCTACCATACCACAAGGGATGAACCCCATTCCACCACCACAACCACATTACTCATACCACAAGAGACTCTCATGAGTCAATTTCCACATTGCAACTCTGAAGTTGCGTTTGTTTGCAAAATAACTTCACCTCAATATATTGCATAAGTATGCAAATGATCTTTCCACAATGTAATGCATATGCATGCTATGCTCCTGCACCTTTACCCAATAAGGTAAAAGTGTACATCGTGCTCTGACAATGCGCGATGTTGTACACGTCTGATCGCGGCTATAAGCGGCGACATCCACAATGCAAATGTTATGACATGTCATGAATGATATGATTATCATAAAACACAAGAATTTAACCACGAATGTCAACAACATACTCATCATGAATACTTCCTCATAATCCACATGTGTCTCATTAAGCACAATACCATTGTGTCATAAGACCATTACCACATAACACACACCGATTCACCAAGATCAAAATCAATCGATCTAGATGGAACTCTAACACATAGACCACCACATGATCATCATGAAAATAACCACAAGGAATTATCAACATGTCCACCTTGAGTTTATTTTTCATATTTAGCATTTGGCTCATTAAGCGAATTACCACAATACTACCCAAACTCATCCAAACATAGCAATTGATTAATATCTTGCTACCACATTCATACTTAGAAAACATGTAACCATGGCATATCGTTTAACATTCGTCAATCATGCATAGTGCAAGTAGTAAGAACAACGGGTTAAGCGTAGCACAACCGCTACATTTACTTGCCTTCCACGATCGCGCGTTAGCGGCAAGATGATACTCCTAAACCTGATTCACCTCCTAAACAGGTAAAATAATTTCAATTAAGACATAATATACTCAGCGCTACTAATCGGCATTCTACGCTTACTTGGCGACTCAAAGCGAGTTTACAAAGCTGAAACTGAAAAACAACGTTTCCTGCCATATACTGTTTCTGGACAGCGGCACGGTAATTGACATAACTCATGAACTGGAAGTCAAAAAGAGGTAAACCCAATTTCTGTAGATTCTTAACTGACTCATAAACAATACTCTAGTTGACACGATAATCCAATTCGGCCAAAATATTAGGCTAACTATTGTTTGAACTTTCAGTACAGAAACTGCCTGCACAAACGAACAGCAAAACTAAAATGACCATAACTTTTAATAGGTAACTCCGAATTGATCGTTCTTTATCAATCTGAAAAGGTTATCGAATTATCTACAATAACCTAGTTGTGTGAACTTTCAGATTCCACCAATTTCCCTTTCATATTTTAGGAAATATCCAGACAGATTATTCTCGTCAGATTTCTGACAGCAGATACTAAATCGACCATAACTTTTGACTCAGACCTCGGAATCGAGTGATCTTCGCGGCTACTGAAAGATAACGACATAACCCACATAACTCTAGGAGATGGAATCTTAAAATTCAGCCTCTAAATACATGAAAATCCCCACGCAAGGTACTGGACAGAATCGAATCTTCTGCAGCCCAACATTTAACCAACAATTCTAATCGGTTTCGCATCTACTATGGATCAAACAGCGGGGAAAGCATCTCGTTACCCTTGTAGAACCGCTAGAATTTGCTGAACCAATCCCACACAAGATCTTCTTCTCCTTCTTCTCCTTCTTCTCTTCCTCTCTTTCTCCTTCTTGCGCAAGGAGCAGCAGCCTAGGCAGAGAAGTCGCGAGGAGCAGCACCTGGGTAGAGGGAGCGCAAGGGAGAGGGGAGGAGTCGGCCAAGGAAGGGAAGGGGCGGCTGCAAGTGGGAGGAGGAAAAGGGATGGGAGGCGGCTAGGGTTTGGGAGGGTGGCACCTCCCCCCCTTTGGCTGGCCAAAACTAGGCTAGATGGGCCAAGGCCTAGGCCCAAGTGGATGAGAACAAGCGGAAAAACCCCTCTCTAAACTTGATTTGTCGAATTCTGAAAATAAACTCTTCCCGATTAAATAATTCTCTACGATTAAATTTAATTAACTCGATTCTTGACTTCTCACTTAGAAGTATTACGGATCACTCGAGGGCGAGATATCTCTCTCGGTAGAGAGGCAAATCCATCTCGACTCACCATGCCTCGCAGCATACTTCATGACAAACCGAAAGCTACCTTTATAACTACCCGATTCACGGAGTAGCGTTTGATAGCCCCTAAGTAGGTCGATTCACATCTCAAGTACATGCGACAATCTCAGGTCTAAGGACAAGGCGTACACATTGTGCAGTGAGAACCATAAGTGTAATTGCTTTGTCTCATGTTGGGTCGGTCCAACCCCATGTTCTAAACATGTGTCCACATTATTGGTTTGACATCTCCATGTCTATGACACATGAAACATGGTCATCAACGATACATGTACTAATCCATCATTCACGTGTGTCCTCACATGAACTCCGATTAGGGACAACTTTAGAATAACCATACAAGTAAAGAGTTTCACAAACAAGTCACATACTTGTTAATCAACACGAAGGCAATATTCAAGGAACATTTATTAAATCATGGATACAACGAAATATCATCATCAATATGATTGCCTCTAGGGTATATCTCCAATAGTCTCCCACTTGCACTAGAGTCAATCTAGAAGATATCTAATACCCATAGGTCTTGTGTCGCCTCATGCTTGGGTTTGTGAGAGGCTTAGTCAAAGGATCAGAAATATTCAAATCCGTGTGTATTTTGCATATCTTTAAATCTCCTCGATTAAGGATCTCTCGAATGAGATGAAACGCTTGTGATATGTGTTTGTTCTTTTGGTGATTCCTCGGCTCCTTGGCTTGCTTAATGGCCCCACTTGTTATCACGATAAAGATCCAGAGGGTTGCGCACTAGGAACCACACCTAGTTCGGTTATGAACTTCCTTATCCAAACACCTTCCTTTCTGCTTGAAGCGCAATGTACTCGGCCTCCATTGTAAGTCGGCAAGAGTCTCTGCTTGGAACTCTTCCAACTTACCGCACCACCATTCAAAGGAACACAAAACCCGATTGCGATTTGTAATCATCTTTGTCGGTTTGGAAGCTTCATCGGTGTAACCATTTACAACGAGCTCTTCCTCACCTCCGTAGACTAGAAACACATCCTTAGTTCTTCTCAAATACTTGAGGATGTTTTGAACCGCTGTCCAGTGACTTTCACTGGATCGGCACAGTATCTGCTCGTAACACTTAGAGTATAGGAAACATCAGGCGAGTACATATCATAGCATACATGATAGATCCAATGGCGAAGCATATGGAATCTTACTCATGCGATCTCGCTCATCGGTTGTCGAAGGACCTTGAGTCTTGCCAAGATTTATGCCATGAGACATGGGCAAGAACCCTTTCTTTACCTCCTCCATGTTGAACCGTTTCAACACTTTGTCAATGTAAGTACTGCTTAATCCTATTAGCCTTTTTATCTATCTCTATAGATCTTAATACCCAAAATATATCTTGCTTCCTAAGTCCTTCATTGAGAAACTATTTTTGGTGAGGTCTTAACGGACTCGAGCATAGAATATCATTTCCAATCGGTAATATGTCATCTACATATAAGATTAGAAATCGAGTGAGCTCCCACTTGTCTTCTTGTAAACACAAGATTCTTCTTCGTTTTGATGAAGTCAAACCCTTTGACTACTTCTTCAAAGCGAATATTCCAACTCCGAGATGCTTGCTTCAATCCATAAATGGATTTTTGAAGTTTGCATACTTTTCTAGCATTGTTTGGATCGACAAAACCCTCGGGTTGTATCATATACACGTCCTCGGTTAAATTTCCATTAAGGAAAGCCGTTTTGACATCCATCGCCATATCTCATAGTCGAAATATGCGGCAATAGATAGAATGATCGTATTGATTTAAGCATCGCTACTGAGCGAGAAAGTCTCATCGTAGTCAACTCCTTGAACTTGCGAAAACCTTTGCGACAAGTCGAGCTTTATGGATATGAACATTTCCATCCATATCAATCTTCCTTTTATAGATCCACTTGCACTCTATGGTTTTAACACCATCGGTAGGTCAACAAATTCCAAACTTGATTGTCTCCCATGGATGCTATCTAGGATCTCATGGCACTATGCCATTTCTCGGACTCTGGTCCATCATTTCTTCGCATGGGTCGTAGGCTCATCATTGTCTAACAATAACAAATCTCGCGCATTGCGAACCTTTCGACCTTCGTGGTGGTGGTGCTTCCTTTGCCATGGGTTCCTCAACGTTACGCCACATGGGCATCATTCGTCGAGTCTTCCCGATTGGTTCATCTTGAACCTCTTCAAGCTACCCGTTCTTCCACTTGTCTCCACTGTTGAAAACTCTTTCTCTGGGAAAACACCACTTGACGACAAACACTTTGCCCTCTAGTCGGTTGTAGAAGTAATATCAAAGGTTTCCTCCGGATATCCCACGAAAATGCATTTATCAGACTTGGGTGTGAGCTTGTCCATTGTAGTAAACGACAAGCGCCTCACATCCCCAAATCTTTAAAAAGACAAGCGTGACTCTTCCCATCCATATCTCATATGGTGTCTTAAGCTGCGATTTAGGCGGTACCTATTAAGTGTGAAAACATCGTTTCTAGGCGTAACCCCAAAGGATAATGGTAGATCATTGGCTCATCATCGATCGAACCATGTCCAACAAGGTCGATTCGCGCTCGGATACCTGTTTCTTTGAGCGTTCGGGCGGTGTTAGGTATGGAACAATTCCGCAACTCTTGAGATGATTGCTAAATTCATGACTCAAATACTGCCACCACGATCGGATCGCGAGCCTTAATTTTCTTGGCACATTGATTTTCAACTTCATTACGGAACTCTTTGAACTTTTAGAAAGTTTAGACTTATGTTTCATTAAGTAGACATAGCCATATCTACTAAAATCATCGATGAAAGTTATGAAGTAATGAAATCCACCTCTAGCGATCGTGCTCATTGGTCCACATACATCGGTATGTATGATTTCCAACAAGTCAGCGCCCTCTCAAAAGAACCTTTGTAAGGTGATTTGGTCATCTTACCAAGCAAACAAGCTTCACATGTCTCGTATGATTCAAAATCAAGCGAAGTTAGAAGACCATCGACATGGAGCTTCTTCATGCGCTTTTCATATGTGACCCAAGCGACAATGCCAAACATAGGTGGGATTCAAATCATTAGGTCGAAGTCTTTTAGCATTTATGTTAAAGATAGGCGCATCATCAAGATTTAAAATAAATAACCCATTCACAATGGTGCAAAAGCCATAAACATTCCATTTTTAGAGATCAAACAACCATTGTCTTTACTTACAAATGAATAACCATCTCTCATCAAACATAAGGGGATAAAATGTTTAGACTCATACTAGGAACATAATAACAATTATTCAATTCCATAATAAATCTTGAAGGAAGCTAAAGTTGCATGGTGTAGAGCGGTCAACGCGCAACCCTTGCTATATTTAAAGCGAAAATCAACTTCACCTCTTACGACTCCTCTACTTCTTATTAGCCTGCATCGCCAGAGTTGCAAATGTGAGCAAGCGATCCGGTATCAAATACCAGAGAGTTAATAGGAGAATCATCGAGAAAATATCTAAAACATTTATGACAAGTGTACCATAGGTGGAAGTCTTACTTCCGGCCTTCTTCTTGCATTCATCGGAATCCATGTACTTCTTGCGGTTTCTCTTCCGGTGGCGGTTTCTTTACAATAGAAGCATCTTGTCTCGGCTCGAGTCGGCATTAGGCTTAGGCGTTGGCCGAGATCATATCTTTAACCTTACCCTTATTCTTTGGCCATGGCTTCTTACCCTTTTTCTTGAAGCTAGACTTTTACGCACGACCATCACGTGGCTAGGCCACGCACACTTCTTAATGTCACTCTCTGTGTTTTGAGCATCCCACAAAGCTCATTAAGGCCCTTATCCGCCCCATGCATATGGTAGTTCGAAATGAAATGTCCATAGCTAGGTGGAAGAGGCGCTAAAATGAAATCGATTGCCAACTCTTGGCCAATTGGAAAACCAAGTTTATCAAAGTGCGGCTATAACCAACCATTTTGATCACATGTGGGCCTCTGGGTGCACCTTACGTGCTGCATTCGAGAAAAGCCTTAGAGACATTGAACCGTTCGGTCCTGGCACGAGTGCGGAACATGTCCTTAAGCGCTATGATCATATCATACGCTTCGATCCTCAAAGCGCTTTTGAAGGTCGGGGTTCCATGCATGCAAGCATAAGGCAGCTAATCTCAAGAGAGTCATCACATGCTTTCTTGTAGGCATTTTTAATAATGTGAGCGCATTGTTAGCGAGTTCTTACGGGATTGGGGTGTCGAGCGTTTTCCTTTATACCCCACGAGACAATTCTCGAGATTCGGACCAGATCCGAATAGTTTATTCCATTTAATTTTCTTTCTCAAGAATCGATCATAAAGCAAAAGGGTGTGTGTGGTTGCTAGATGCCATTGATCTACAATAGGAAATGCAAAATACTAAGACAAATAAAACCATGATAGAGTAAAGCGTATTAAACAAATTTAATAGAATGTACTCCCACTAAAATCAACATCCCTCTATTGATTCTTAGCGATTCAAGATCCATGATTATGAGTCTACTAGTGAGCTTTTGCATCACAGCTAGGAACAAGGTAATTGATAAGCAACACCTACTAATCATATCTCTATATGACTCTTGTTGTTGGGTGACATCTCTATGCCCGGCGCCTAACCTTTATGCCCCAAGGCCCATAACCTTTATGATAACCTTGTTAAGTTCACCAATCCTTATGCATGTAAGTATCGATACAAAACCCATCTAGTCAAGGAAAGTTGATGGTGCCTAATTTTATAGACCCACCATCAATTTACAAGACATGGGATGGTGCAAAGTTTAATTGGGAGGGCATATGTTTAACTTAACATTTTGTGAGGATCGCTATACTTCTACCATTCAAACATGCATAGGAGTAAAACAACGACAATAGCATTCACAGTTGTGACTCGGTATGGCCCATTTTCTCATGGTGATCTCCATGCCATAGAATCATCCACCATGATGATCTCCATCTCCATGGTTCATGTGTGCCATCCCTCCAAGTGATGTGTCCTCAGAGTAGTACTATAAGCTATTACTCATAACGACTAGTGATAAAATACATGGATACTAGGAATCATCACAAGTCGACACGCTTGATAGTTAATACAATATTTTGACAACACAATGGCTCGGCCGTGTTGCGTACCCGACACGCTGGTCATGCAAATATTACAAACATGCATCACATACACATTAGGCCATCTGGTCACATACATCTGCAAAAACAAGTTAATGCATAGAATCGCAATCTCACAGGATAAGGGGGTGAGGGTTTCCCCTCATGGGATTCGAAGGCGGCGCCCCTCGGTATCAATCTATGCAATTTTTACTTAGGATTTTGATCGGCAAATCATATTTACCACAAATCGACTCTTTGTTCGATTCGACCAATTTGTATTGATCTTGGCGTGCGACATGCGTGGTTTGAGCAGAGACAACTTTGGCTCGAGGAGCGATCGTGCGATCACGGTACATCGATTATTAATCTGAGGTTCGATTCGATCAATCATATTGATCTTCGCATGCATGACCAGTTTCGTGTCCTTGTCTGCCCGATGGCGAATCCGGCCGGTGGGGTATGTTGTTCACGTCCTTAGCGGCATGATCACGAAGCGGATCAATCCATTACAGATCTATACAATCGATCACATCGATCATACCAATTACATATCGCCATATGCAAATCACGAACCTATAACATGGCGGCAGCGCTCGATACCGCTGTAGGGAAGCGGGTAGGCTACACTAGCGCAAATTAAAAATTCTACACGTAAACCAAGATCACTGCGATTATAGATCGCGGTCTTACCACTGAGCGCCGCAGTGCGGAAGTTGATGCATCACGTCGGGGCGAGTACCGTACTACTTCCTCGTCCTCGTCGTGGCGTCCGCGTCTGCGCTCCTCTCTTGCGGCTCATCCCAGCGCTCTGATCGGCGCCTTCAAAGGTATCCACGCGTGCGGGAGAAGCGGCGCGCGGCCGGACTACTAGATCGCGTGGCGACCGGGCGTGGGAGGGTGGCGACTAGGGTTTGAGGATGTCACGAAAAACTCATCCCTCATCCGTGCGCACCTGCCCTCCTTTTATGGGCGTCCTTACAATGGGCTTCTACGAATAGAGGCCCATTAGGACTCAATGCCCGATCTAATCGGATCAATCCGATTGGGCTTGACACCCTAAGTGTGTGACTCTATGGTTCCGCGTATGTTTAGACATGGCGCAAGTACACATACTTGGTCAATAGTTGTAGCGACCTCTAGCAAGGCGTGCCAACTCCTAAACATACACAAAGATCATATCGGACGAACCATCACAGCGTTATGTACATGCCAATCCCTTTGCCTCACGATATTGGTCGAGCTCCAAGTGACCACTCTTTCTCGATCTGTGATCCGGAATCCATTACTAGGTTAACTCTTAACCTTAAGTAGCACGACCATGCATTTGGGATCCGATCACTCGAGGGCTCGAGATATCTCTCTCGGTAGAGAGGGCAAATCCCATCTCGTGACCATGCCTCGCGGCATGCTTCATGACAAACCAGCTACCTTTATAACCACCCGATTCTGGAGTAGCGTTTGATAGCCCCTAAGTAGGTCGATTCACATCTCAAGTACATGCAACAATCTCGGGTCTAAGGACAAGCGTACACATTGTGCGGTGAGAACCATAAGTGTAATTGCTTTGTCTCATATTGGGTCGGTCCAACCCCATGTTCTAAACATGTGTCCACATTATTGGTTTGACATCTCCATGTCTATGACTTGTGAAACATGGTCATCAACCGATACATGTGCTAATCCATCATTCACGTGTGTCCTCACATGAACTTCGACTAGGGACAACTTTAGAATAACCATACAAGTAAAGAGTTTCACAAACAAGTCACATACTTGTTAATCAACACAAAGGCAATATTCAAGGAACATTTATTAAATCATGGATACAACGAAATATCATCATCAATATGATTGCCTCTAGGGCATATCTCCAACAGTTTGAGAGAATGGTAGTTGTCCAAAAGATTTACCTCAGGTGGGTAGTTGCCTTTCGGCTTTACCATGTAAGCGTATGGGTTTCTATCCATACAAGCGGCTCGTAGTTGATACACAATATTGGAAATGTCTCGTAGGACTTAGCCATGCCGGCATACCTTCGGAAGTGTGCTTAGTGTGGCTTAAAGGCAGTCTGAAGTGTGGGTACATTGGTACACCCCTGCAGGGTTAAAACTATTCGAATAGCCTCGTCCTATGTTATGGACACACTCGGATCGCCAGTGAGAACTAGACTACAACTTTTAAATGAAAACTTGATGGGTGAGTACGAATCGAGGATTAGTGCTATGTTGTCTTGGCTATTGGGTTAGTCACCTCTAGGTGGTTACTTGCTATCTATTGTTACTCATTATTTTTCAATACTTAAGCAGATTTTACAAATTGCCTTCGACCTATTACACTATTGCAAAAGAAAATTGCATTATACGTCCAATTAACCATATAATCATTTTCTTTGATTTCAGCCTTCATGTAGCTATGTATAGGCTTGTTACTCGTAAGTCTTGCGAGTACATTATTGTACTCACCTGCATTGCTTGTTGTGTGCAGAGGAAGAAGGTGAGCCCCAAGGGCCTCACTTTTGTGAGATGTGCGGCTTTTGGGACGACTAGTTTGGCGGCCTGGTCGGTTGCCTTATGGGTTATAGCTAACCGGTCGTCTTTTGTTTATAGCCATCTTATGGCGCTTTTGTTTCCGCTGTTATCGCTGCTTTGATGTCATTTGGCCGGTCGGCTCTTTTGTAATAACTCTATATTATGTATATCTTTTGCTAGACTTGTATATTGTGATATATGGAATTGATGCATGCTTTTGAAAAGATGTATGTGTCTTTGCAGTGCAGGAAGCACATGTCCATCGAGCGCGGTGTATTTTGTTTGTGATGCTAGGGTCATGGGAAGGCTAAGTATTACAAGCTAAATAAACAGAGTCTCACAACTTAGGCTCGGGTCTGACTCGAGCCCGAGTCTGACTCAGCCCTAGGGTTTTAGTTCACAAGTGAGACTTAGAGAAATTGTTTGAGGTAGCAAACCAACTCCAATAATTCTAAAAATTTTACAGGAGCTTGCTAAATTATATATTGACCGTGTGTAAAATTTGTGGAGGCTTTCATGTTGTACATTTTCCTCCAAAAATTCTGCAAGGTGCTGAGCTAGGGTTTGACTCAGAGTCAAACTGGTTTGACTGACCTCCAAAAATATTCAAACAATTTCTAAAAATTGTGAAATTTTTCAGAGGGGTCACACACCATCCCTAGAACTTAGGAAAAATATTTCCAAAGAATGATCATAGGATTTGACAAGAAAGTTTTTGATGGGCCAAGATTTAGCTCAAAAATGGCTTGTGATTTGTATTTCCATAATTCTTTTACAAGAATTTTTCAGAACATACATAAAATACAAGATGTAAGAAAAGTTTTAATTTCTACATTTTCTTACAGTTGAAACACAAGCCAAAACTTGGGATGTTACATAGACAACCTCAGGACCCCACACTTGTTGTAGATCTTAACTGTAGGACCTCTGCAGGTAAATATGAATCGTTGAGGACTGCTCTGTTGGACCACCTTTTGTGTTTTCGCCAAAGACCACCCATGGTCATTTTTTGCAAAAACCACCCCTAAGACCACCTCCAAGACCACCCTCGGGGTCCCCTGTGCAAAAGACCACCGCTTGGTATTTTGCAAAAACCACCTTCGGGACCACCCTCGGGGGTCCTCTTTGCAAAAGACCACCCCTCGGTCTTTTGTAAAGAAAACCTCAGGACCTCCCTCCTTGTAGATCTTAACCGTCCAGACCAACCCCGGGTAGATCTTGACCGTTCAAGACCTTCCCTCCCTTAGATCTTAATCTTGAGGACCTCCTTTTGTAAATCCTAGCCGTCTAGGACCTCCTCTTGTAAATCCTAGCCATCCAGGACCTCCTCTCTTTTAGATTGTATCGTTTAGGACCCCCCGTGGAGATCTTGACCATTCAGGACCTCCCCATGGGAATCTGAGCCATTCAAGACCTCTCCTCTTTTAGACACTAACGTTTAGGACCTCCCCTGGGAGATCTGAGTCGCTTAGGACCTCCCTCTTGTAGATCTAACCTTTAAGACCTCCCGTAGCTCTGGACCGTCAGATCTAGATCTAACGGGCTAGACCTCCTCGGCGCGTTTAGAGTTCTAAACGTTCCAGTCCCTGTGGACCGTCCATTTATTGATCTACATCTCGGATCTTGGGTGCATTCGGACTTAGGTTATATGGATGACCGGGCGTCCATCTTTAGATCCATGGCCCGGATTGGTTGAAGCGATCGGGAGGTCAGAATGTCACATCTGTTGTGAGCCATTGGATCAAATCCAACCACTGAGATCTTAGAATTCGTTCGGCGTGGCGTTCTCCGGTAGCTTGGGCCATTGGATTTAATCTCGATGGCCGAGTTTTCCACTTTGGGTTAGTAATAAGTAATTCAGCTTTTATTTGTAAACTGTTAATTGTTTAAACTTTAAATTTTCATAACTAATTCATTTTAATTCCTTTTAGGTTGATTCAAATTTTGTTAAATCTTTGTTTTACTGAACTTTAATCGAAAAATGGGTTTGAGCACTATTCTGTCCCAGAAAATTTTGTAGGTTGTATTCTTTTGTTGTAGTATTGAATTGTTACTCTAGAAATTCATTAAAACTTGTAAAATGCATAGGTAATTCTCTGTAACTCCAAAATTAGTAAACTAAAATATGCTAGATTCCTCTGTTAATATGCTTTAGTGTAGAGTAGGTTGTACTTATGTCTTTGCCTCTGAAATTAATTATGCACTATTGTCATAACTTAGAAAAATCTTGATAAATTCATTTTAACACCAAATGAAGTTAACCCAATTTTACTGTTCTTAGAACGTCATGCTCTGCCTACCATAAAATTTTTAGGTTCACCAACCTTCTAGAAATTTATGCTATGAACAGTAACAGAGAACTAATTAAAATTTAATTTTCAACCGATTGAACTTATTTAGGCTATAACATTTACATGTTTAGTCCAAATCAAATGATTCTTGTTGCTAAATTCATTTAAAATCATACTCTACCTGCTGTGTAAATTTCATTGATTTTGGATGATTTTGAATTTTGAGTCTTTTTCGGTGTTCGTCGTCTTTATTGAATTTTCTCGCTCTTTCGATAGGGTCCGACGATTGTGTTGAGTACGAGAGTGATCCTCTGCAGCAAGCAAGTGATCTCCAGTAAGACAAGTAGATGTAGCATCATTTGATCATATTGATCCTATTACTTTTAAAGTCTAATATCTTGTTTGCAAAGAATAATTATGCATGCTTCTTTGTGTCAAAGTTAATTTTGTTATTTAGAGTTAGCTAATCCTATTGCATTGTTTCCCTGAAATTGTTCACCCCTGCTACATACCTAAGTTAGTATTCTCACTCGTGAATTAGAGCCCGGTGAATGATTTATGGTCTTTTAATTGTCTTTACGATATGATGCTTAGCAATGCTTAGCTACAGATAGAATTGGGCGGTTATCGACTTAGTCGATGACCTTGATCACACAAAATATATTATTTACTTATGTTCAGCACCTTGTGCCATTTGCGAAATCTAAAACTGAAAATAAAATGCTTTAGACTTGGGCATATTGGTATGATGGTGTGATCTTATGGTGTGATGGAATGCTGCCCGGGTCATCAAGGACCGAGTTATTTGTGTCACTAAGCCAAGCGATATTTGCATGCTAACCACACTAGAGGGATATGGGACCTCTCTTGACTTAGTACTTTGGGAAGTTTTAATTAATGAGTCGCAGGTGGTAGTGTTAGAGAAAAATGATCATTTTGGGATGAGAGGGATGGGTTCCGGTTAGGTTCTCCATACCCAGGAGCACCCGTAGTTGCTTTGGCAGGGCCGGTGTCTCCGACTCAATGTATGGGTCCTTGTGATCTTCGTCGCCAACGGATCACTAAGGGTCAACCCCTATACGTGCGACTCTTAATTAATACAATCCATTGGAAATGTTTCGTAGGACTTAGCCGTGCCGGCATACCAAAGGAAGTGTGCTTAATAGCTTGGCAAAAAGACAATCTGAAGTGTGGGTACATTGGTACACCCCTGCAGGGTTTTGATCTATTCGAATAGCCTCGTCCTAAGTTATGGACATGCTTGGTAAGATCGTGCAAGAACTAGACTACAACCTTTTAATTAAAAATTGATGTGGGTGGTATGAATGGATAATTCGTGCTATTGTTGTGATGGCTATTGGGTTAGTCATAACCAGGATATCTTTATGTTACTACTTATTGTCTCGCAATTATGTGAACAAATAAAATTCAGATTATTAAAATTGCCTTCAATCTATTATCTATTGCAAGTAAAATCTGTTTTATACTGAAAATGAACCTTTAGTCTTCTCCTTTGATTAAAGCCTGCATGTAGTAATATCTAGATTTGTTACTCGTAAGTCTTACGAGTACATTTTTATACTCATTTGCTTTGCTTAATTGTTGTAGAGGAGGTTGATCCCCAAGGGATTGACTTTTGTGAGTTTTGTTGCGGTGTGGACGACTAGCTTGGCGGTCCAGTCGGATTGCCTTGTGGGTGTATGGCAAACCGGTTGGCTCTTATTTATAGCCATCTTATGGCATTTTGCTTCCGCTGTTGTTTAGCTCTTTTAGCTTGTTCTTGGCAGTTTGGCATCTCTTTTGTAATAACTTTACTATATGTCTTTTGCTTGTAAAGTTGTTGCTTCGGTTCTGTGTGTTGTATGGAATTGATGCAATATTTTGTAAAAAGATGTGTATCTGCAGTGCAGGAAGTATACATTTTTTTCGAGGTACGGGATATTTTATTTGTGATGCTAGAGTCAATGGAAGGCTAAGAATTACAAGCTAAATACCCTAGGGTCTCACAGGTGGCTATAATATATAAGGACAGCGCCAAAACATTTCATCTCCCGCGCACGCGTCCAAAACATTTCGCCTCCCTCGCACGCGTCTAAAAAATTTTGACATCCCGCGCTGCGAATCACAGACGGTTTCAAACAAAAACCGTCTGTGTTGACCATAATATCACATACGGTTCTTGTTAAGAACCGTATGTGATACTTTATAGACTTTTCAATATGAACCGTCTGTGATATTTAGTAGTATCACAGACGACTTCACAGAAGGTTTTCAACATGAACCGTCTGTGATATTACATCTTCACAAATAGTTTTTATCGCAGCGATGATGTCTGATGATCGCAAAACTAAAACCGTTTGTGATTGTATTTAATACAGACGGTTTTGGTCAATCGTCTGTGATGAGGCGTCTAGTATTAGCCTTTTTATAGTAGTGATTATGTATTAGAAAAAAAAATTACAATGCATGGTTACTGCTCTTACTAGTACGTAATTATGTATCACTTGTACCACTGAATTTTCAACGCCTTCAGTAATTGGACAATAAAAGGTAACCAAACTTCAAGTCGTACAAACATCGCATTGATCAATCGCTGTCTCAATCCGTACGACCGTACGTCTGAAAACTCACGCATCTTTCCATTGCTGTCGTGGAGCTTTCGCCGCCCGTCCGTGCCGGTTTTAAGATGACCGCACGTTGCAGCTACCCTCTGCTGCTAAAGCACCTTGCTACTAGTTGTCGTGGAGCTTTCGTTCGCCGCACCTCTGTGCCGGTTTCCAGACGACTGCACGATGCAGCTACCCTCTGCTGCTAAAGGACATTGCTATTTGATGCTTGAAACTTGCATCCAATCCAAATTAGTACCCGATGGAGATCTGAATGTTAGCGCTACATTCATGATCGATCGCTACGGTAGCCACGTGAAGCTTGTGCTATCCAAGTACTGTTAGAAATATATCACACTTTTTTTGACTTATTTAATCCATAGAAAAGTGATAAAACCATGCGCAAAATATACACTAGCCACGTTACGAACAGAGAGAAATAGCATGGTCAAATATAACATATGTCTATCTCATGTATATGGGCTATCATGATAAAGCCTAAACCAGGAATAAATAGATCTTTCCTGCTGTGGTTGCAGAGGAAGCAGCCAGTCGCACAAAGCCGCTTCCAAAACTTGATTCGATCCTTCCTGTGCATGACGAAGAGGAGAGTCAGTTTCAAAGATATAGCTCTCCCACCGACAGTAGACACTGGTGCATGGATGGATTAGTCGACGCAGCGCAGTGCTATGGGATGAGAAATGCAATGACGATTTTCTCTCCTGTGTATTGCACAGAGAGGACATCTCTTGTAATTTTGAATTGTTGCTAGCGTAGCCTACCCGTAACTGATCACTGACGGTTGATAAGGATACACACACTGATCAGTTACGAGTAGGCTACGCTAGCAACAATTCAAAATTTCTACTACGTAAACCAGGATGTCAAGCAAGATAGATGATCACAGATCATTACCACCAGACGCTATATCCATGACCGGTGAAATATGATCATAAATCAATATATACGCTGGTCGTAGAGTCACTGGTGTTCCGATCAGTGACATTCGACCAGGGATACTTTTAAGAACGACATCATATAAGTCGAAGAGTTTCACCAACAAGTCACATACTCGTTGATCTTCAGAACTAACGATTCATTCAAGGAACATAATAACATTTATTTAAAAACTCGTAACAATAGATGTGATACAATTATCTCCATGATTGCCTCTAGAGCATATCACCAACAGTCCTCTCTGTGCAATACACATGAGAGAAAATCGTCATTGCATTTCTCATCCCATAGCACTGCGCTGCGTCGACTAATCCATCCATGCACCAGTGTCTACTGTCGTTGGGAGAGCAATATCTTTGAAACTGACTCTTCTCTTGGTCATGCACAGGAAGGATCGAATCAAGTTTTTGGAAGCGGCTTTGTGCGACTGGCTGCTTCCTCTGCAACCACAGCAGGGAAAGATCTATTTATTCCTGGTTTAGGCTTTATCATGATAGCCCATATACATGAGATAGACATATGTTATATTTTGACCATGCTATTTCTCTCTGTTCGTAACGTGGCTAGTGTATATTTTGCGCATGGTTTTATCACTTTTCTATGGATTAAATAAGTCAAAAAAAGTGTGATATATTTCTAACAGTACTTGGATAGCACAAGCTTCACGTGGCTACCGTAGCGATCGATCATGAATGTAGCGCTAACATTCAGATCTCCATCGGGTACTAATTTGGATTGGATGCAAGTTTCAAGCATCAAATAGCAATGTCCTTTAGCAGCAGAGGGTAGCTGCATCGTGCAGTCGTCTGGAAACCCGAATTTTTTTCAATTTAGCCATTTTTTCGTAAAAAACGCACATTTATACCCCTGTTAGTCTTATTTCGGTTTTGGACCGGGGCTGGGCGTGACTCGCGGCGCCGAGCTAACTGCAACTTCGCGCGTAAGTCATGGCGCGGGTCCCAACCCTAGCCAACGGGGCGGCGGTGTGGCGCGGGCTGGGGTTGGGACCTGGCGCCATGACTCGCGGCGCCGGTATGTTTCTGGCGCCGTGGTCGCGGCGCCAGCTCTGAGTCCAAAACGAAAATAAGCTAGTGAGTGATAAATGTGCGTTTTTTACGTAAAAAGGGTTAAATTGAAAAAAATACTGTCTGGAAACCGGCACAGAGGTGCGGCGAACGAAAGCTCCACGACAACTAGTTGCAAGGTGCTTTAGCAGCAGAGGGTAGCTGCAACGTGCGGTCATCTTAAAACCGGCACGGACGGGCAGCGAAAGCTCCACGATAGCAATGGAAAGATGCGTGAGTTTTCAGACGTACGGTCGTACGGATTGAGACAGCGATTGATCAATGCGATGTTTGTACGACTTGAAGTTTGGTTACCTTTTATTGTCCAATTACTGAAGGCGTTGAAAATTCAGTGGTACAAGTGATACATAATTACGTACTAGTAAGAGCAGTAACCATGCCATGGTAAAATCAGAGAGTAAGGAAAATTCTAAGCTATAGTAAAATTCAAATCACGAGCGGCTCTTAATACCAGCCGTGCGTGATGTGATACGATCACGAGCGGTTCATATTGTAAATGGGATTTTCAAGGAGGCACAAATAAAGAGCACCATATAATTCACTTGATCTTTTCGACTACCTTGCCTAATACTCCTACCGGTGGTATTCCGCCATCGGAGTATGTCGCGATGTGTGGTCGTATAAAAGCGATGTCAGATTGGTTGAACAGGTTAATATGATTAGTCCGATGATTTCAAGGCTCGATATGTGAATGAGATTCATGTCTCGGAAAATTTTCGGCGTTGCCCTCGACGACCCGGCGGCGCGCCTTCGAACCCGCCCTGCTAACTGGCTAGCGGGACGCCGTCTTGGGTTTTAAATGCCGTGCGTTATAGATAGTATGTGTTCATGTCGCCCGATAGAATTAGATTCTATGCATAACTTGTTTTGCAGGGTTTGATGTGAATAGTATGGCCCATTGTGTATGTGATGCATGATTGGATTTTCATGGCACATGTGTCATCTTTGTGAGATAACCATCGAGCTACATATTATTGTATAACGGCACTGCGTCTGACTTGTGATGCTTGAAATTATCCTATATAATTCTTTACTAGCTTTTAGGAGTAAATTCTTAGTAGATGAATGCGGTCGGAGACTTCAAGCATGGTGGTCGGAGAACAGGAGCATCTTTGATGGAGATAGACATGTTAAGGGCCATACTATTTCACAGTTTAATTTGATTATCTGTGAATGTTTATGTTTATTCCTGTTATGCTATTTAATCATGTTTTATCATTAGATGTTTTGGCATGATAGAATAGTGTCCCTCAAGAAAAATTAAGTAAAATTGATATCTTTCCAATTGCTGCACCTATCACAATTTTGATCGTTAATTGGCAGGTCTACCAAAGTAGGGTGCCATTAACTATCTTAATAAGATGGGGTGGGTGTCGGACACGCATATGCATAGTATTGGTTTGACTTGACAATGCTATCAAAATAGTTTTGGGCCTTGAGGCATGGTGTTGGTAGCCGGGGTATCAAGATGTCATCCAACAAACAAGAGTCATATGCGATATGATTAACAAGAGGTTGCCTACCTTAAATCACTAGGTTTCTAGCAGTGATGCCAAAGCTCACTAGAACTTAATGACTTACGGATCTTGGACTCACTATATGTTGTTTGAGGGAAACATGGTTTATAGTGGGAGTATCTTTTGTTATCTATTGTTAAAGTTAAGTTCGACCACTGGTCGTATGGTGATACAACCAGGTCCGGATATGTCGTATGGTGATACGGCGGTCGTAGGCAGTCGAACATAACCAACGACATAAGTGATTAATAGAAGATCTTTCATAAACATAGTCTTTGAATCTTTGTATATATTTTCATTTGTAGATCATGGCACCTACTACTTCTTACGCACCTACCTTTAATTTGCGATCTATTCTTGAAAAGGAAAAGTTGAATGGTTCAAATTTTATTGACTAGTTTCATAATCTGAGAATTGTTCTCAAACAAGAAAAGAAGGAATATGTTCTAGAGAATCCCTATCTTGAAGAACCGAGTGCTAATGCTACTCGAACTGAAAAGAATGCTTATTAGAAGCATTGCAATGGCGATCGATGTGCACTGCCTAATGCTTGCAACCATGAACTCTGAGCTTCAGAAGCAATATGAGACCACGGATGCTTACAATATGATTGTGAGTCTGAAGGGTATGTTTCAGGATCAAGCAAGGGCAGAGAGGTTCAACACCTCTAAGGCATTGTTTTCTTGCAGGCTGTCAGAAGGTAACCCGGTCAGTCCTCATGTGATCAAAATGATTGGTCTCATTGAGAGCTTGGAAAAGCTTGGTTTTCCCCTTAGTCAAGAGTTGGCTACTGATGTGATCCTCCAATCGCTCCCTACGAGCTTTGAGCCTATCATAAAGAATTTTCATATGAATGGCATGGAGAAATCAATGACCGAGTTATATGGTATGCTTAAGGGTGCTGAGGAGAGCATCAAGAAAAGTTCCAATCATGTGATGATGGTTCAAAAGACTACAGCCTTCAAGAAGAAGGGTAAGTCAAGAAAGGGAAAAGGTAAAGGAAAGACTAAAGATGAGATCGAGAGTCTCAAGGCTAAGCTTAAGAAGCTTAAACTGGGTCCTAAGTCTGACACAGAATGTTATCATTGTCATGAGACTGGACATTGGAAGAGAAATTGCAAGAAGTACTTGGCAGAAACGAATAAGAACAAAGGAAGTATGACTTCCGAGTTCGGTATAAATGTTATACAAATTAATCTTGCCACTTCTCAGACCAGTTCTTGGGTATTTGATACCGGATCAGTTGCTCATATTTGCAATTCGATGTAGGGACTAATAAGGAGCAGAAGTTTGACAAAAGGAGATGTTGATCTTCACGTAGGCAATGGAGCAAGAGTTGCTGCATTAGCTGTTGGCACTTTACCATTAGCTTTACCTTCAGGATTAGTTCTGGAACTAAATAATTGTTATTATGTTTTAGCCTTAAGCAAAAAAACATTATTTATGCTTCATGCTTAGGAGCAGAAGGTTGTGAATTCAGAATAAAGAACAATTATTGTTCAATTTATTTTGAAGATATGCTTTATGGCCATGCTCCATTGGTGAATGGATTGTATGTTTTGAATCTTGAGGATATGCCTATTTATAACGTTAATGCTAAAAGACTTCGACCCAATGAAATGAATCCCACTTTTATCTAGCATTGTCGACTAGGTCATATAAATGAGAAGCGCATGATGAAGCTCCATAAAGATGGTCTTCTAACCTCATTTGATTTTGAATCATTTGAAACATGTGAATCTTGTTTACTTGGCAAGATAACAAAGGCACCTTTCACGACCCGAGGTGAAAGGGCGAGTGACTTGTTGGCCCTTGTACATACGGATGTATGTGGACCTATGAGCATGTCGGCTAGAGGTGGTTTTGATTACTTCATAACTTTTCTGATGATTTGTGAGATATGGCTATGTCTACTTGATGAGACATGAGTCGGAATCCTTTGAAATGTTCAAGGAATTTCAAAATGAGGTACAAAATCAACTTGGCAAGACAATTAAATGTCTGATCGGATCGTGGAGGTGAATATTTGAGCCATGAGTTTGGTGATCATCTAAAAAATGTGGAATTATTCCACAACTCACTCCGCGAAGCGCCTCAATGGAATGGGGTGTGCGAGCAGCGGAACCGAACATTGTTGGACATGGTTCGGTCAATGATGAGACAATCGATCTTCCATTGCGATTACGGGGATACACTCTAGAAAGCAATGCTTTCACATTAAATAGGATTCCATCAAAAGCAGTAGAAGACACCATATGAGATATGGACCGGAAGTGTCCGGCTTGTCTTTTCTCAAATTATGGGGTTGTGAGGCATATGTCAAGCGTTTGGCGTCGATAAACTCACACGAGTCCGATAAGTGCTTCTTTGTGGGGTATCTAAGGAAACTAAAGGATATTATTTTTATAAGCGGGATGAAAATAAAGTGTTTGTTGCGTAATGGTGTCTTCTTGGAGAAAGAGTTTCTTTCCAAAGGAGTCAGTGGGAGTAAGGTGCAACTCGAAAAAATTCGAAAAACATCCGAAAATGTTTCAACTCCTACTGAGCCTCTACAGGATGAACAAAATGTTGTTGAACCTGTAGATGAAGCATCAGCCCCACGTAGATCTAAAAGGCCACGTCAATTGCCTATAAGGTATGGGCATGACGTTTTATTATTGAATAATGATGAGCCTAATACTTATTCGAAAGCGATGGTAGACTCAGACTCTGAATCATGGCTTGAGGCCATGAGATCCGAAATAAAGTCCATGCATTATAATCAAGTTTGGAACTTGGTTGATGCACCTGATGGTGTTAAAACCATTGAGTGCAAGTGGATTTTTAAGAAAAAGATAGATATGGATGGAAATGTTCACATTCATAAGGCACGACTAGTTGCGAAGGGTTTCAAGCAAATTCAAGGTGTTGATTATGATGAAACCTTCTCTCCTGTCACTATGCTTAAGTCTATCCAGATCATTCTAGCTATTGCTGTATATTTCGATTATGAGATATGGCAGATGGATGTCAAAACGACTTTCCTAAATAGAAACGTAAGTGAGGATGTGTACATGACACGACTGAGGTTTTGTCGATCCAAAGGAAGCTAGAAAGGTATGCAAGCTTAAGAAGTCCATCTATGGATTAAAGCAAGCATCTCAGAGTTGGAACATTCATTTTGAGGAAGTGGTCAAAGGGTTTGACTTCATCAAGAATGAAGAAGAACCTTGTGTTTACAAGAAGGTTAGTGGGAGCAAGCTTGTGTTTCTGATCTTGTATGTGGATGACACACTACTGGTCGGAAATGATATTCCAATGCTTAAATCTGTTAAAACTTCATTAAGAAATAGTTTCTCAATGAAAGATTTAGGAGATGCAGCATATATTCTTGGTATAAGGATCTATAGAGATAGATCTAAGAGGCTAATTGGATTAAGCCAAAAAAAATGTACATTGACAGGGTGTTGAAACGGTTCAACTTACAGGATTCCAAAAAGGGTTTCTTGCCCATGTCATATGGTATTAATCTTAACAAGACTCGGTGCCCTCGACCAGCGATGAGCGAGACAAAATGAGTAGAATTCCATATGTTTTACGCTATAGGATCTATCATGTATGCCATCTTTGTGTACCGCGACGGATGTGTCGTATGCTCTAAGTGTTACGAGCGGATATCGATCGAGATCGGTGAAAGTCCTTTGGATAGCGATCAAAAATATCCTTAAGTACTTGAGAAGGACTAAGGATGCATTCCTTGTATTTGGTGGTGAGGAAGAGCTGGTCGTAAATGGTTACACCGATGCTAGCTTCCAAACCAACAAGGATGATTTTAGATCACAATCAGGGTTTGTGTTTTGTGCGAATGGAGGAGCGATGGTGGAAGAGTTCCAAGCAAGGAACAGTTCTTTGAATCTACAACAGAGATGAGTACATTGCGGCCGGGCGAAAAAGAGGTCGTATGGATTAAAAAGTTCATTAATGAGCTGGGTGTGATTTCGAGTGCTTCTAGTCCAATGGATCTCTATTGTGATAATAGTGGAGCCATTGCACAAGCAAAGGAGCCTAGAACGCATCAAAAGTCCAAGAACATACTTCGACGATATCACATTATTCGTGAGATCGTTGAGAGAGTGATCCGTTGACAAAATCTCTTCCGCAACCTAGGCATGAGGCGCACACAAGAGCTATAGGTATTCGATACCTACATGATTGACTCTAGTGCAAGTGGGAGATTGTTGGTGATATACCCTAGAGGCAATCATGGAGATGATTGTATCACATCTATGGTTATGAGTTCTTCAATAAATGTTATTACGTTCTTTGAATAAATCGTTAGTTACGAAGATCAGCGAGTATGTGACTTGTTGGTGAAACTCTTCGACTTGTATGATGTCGTTCTTAAAAGTATCCACAGTCGAATGTCACCGATCGGAACACGGTGACTCGACCAGCGCATATATTGATTGATGATCATGTTTCACGGTCATGGATATAGCATCGGTGGTAATGATCTGTGATCATCTATCTTGCTTGGTATCCTAGTTTACGTTGTAGAAATTTTGAATTGTTTCTACCGTAGCCTACCAGTACATGTATTGATTGATGATCATGTTTCACCGGTCATGGATATAGGGATATCGAATCAATAATGTGAACACATGTTAGAGAACATAGTGTTGGATAAGACCCACCTTGAGACACTATTGAGATTGTTATGATTCTATGTGTCGTTAGTTGGTCTCAAGCAATGATGATGTATAATCCTTAGACCTGAGATCAGCATGGTTCCCTACATGTGTAACAGCACTCTTAGGGGTTGCCAAACGCTACTTGTAACTAGGTAGTTATAAAGGTAGCTTTCGGGTATGCCATGAAACATGCGGAGGGATGTGACTGGTCGGATATGGGATTTTCCCCTCCTAACATAACAGGAGAGATGTCTCTGGGCCTCTCGAAGTGGTCGGATAAAGAAAGTGCATGGCCATGCCACTAGTGGTCGAAGTGTTCGACCACATAAGGTTATCCGACAACTCGATCGAAAAAGTATTGAACAGTCCATGGATGACACGTTATCTCACCTGGAGTTCAAACCAGATATCGTGAGGCAAAGAGAGAATACTACGATGAAGTCGCTTAGTTCGATCGGATCCGGACGAGTCGTATGGTGATCGAGTAAGTCATAAACCGATCGAACAAAACCACAAAGTGGTGAAACACGATCGTGGGAGTTCTGAACTGGTTGTGACCAAATGCAAGCCGGTCGTATAAAGATAGGACTTGGTCGTAAGTTATGAAGATCTAGTCGTATATCATATTGCATTAAGGTTCGTCAGATATAATTTGTGTGTATTCGGAATCGTTATGTCTGCTAGGGACCACTACGACTCGTGGTCGGAAAGGATTTCAGTCACAACCAATTACACATAAACCTAACGAGTCACACACTTAATGGGATGGAACAAACCGATCTGAATACTATTCGTCAAGCGTGTTCGAATAGGATCAGGCACGGGCTCTATATGAGAGATGCTTGAAGCTAGTGAGGGACGGATGAGAGACACGTGAGTTGTTTCCACCAAACCCTAGCGCCATCTTCTTGAGAGACCCTTCTCGTGCGACTTGGTGCTAGCACACGGTGTCTGATTGTTCTTTCTCGGGCGTGTGGATACCGTAGAAGCGCTGCTGCGGTCACTATTGCGGCGAGGGCGATCCGCGATCTTCACAAGGAAGCTGCGGAGGCTGCTTGGAGAGATGATCGACTACGAGGGCGTTGAGCGATCATCTCGACCACTACATCGGCGCGTTCATCGTCGGACTAGGCTGCTCGAGTCTACCTGGCGCACTACGCGTGCGGTGGTAATGATGCGTGATCATCTATCTTGCTTGGCATCTGGTTTACGTGGTAGAAATTTTGAATTGTTGCTAGCGTAGCCTACAGTAACATTTAAGTGGTATCGAGCCATCCTGCATAGTTTTTGATCTAGATCGGTCGCATATATTGGATATGTGGCAGTAGTAGATTGGATCTATTACTGGTTTGGTCTGATAACCTAGATTGGTTCATATGGATGAAACGATCTAGGCACTGGTCGATAGGATCGATCTCTGTTTAGCGATTGTAAATGGGATTTTCAAGGAGGCACAAATAAAGAGCACCATATGATTCACTTGACCTTTTTTGACTACCTTGCCTAATACTCCTACCGGTCGGTATTCCGCCATCGGAGTATCTCGCAGTGTGTGGTCGTATAAAGCGTGATCGATTGGTTGAACGAGTTAATATGATTAGTCCGATGATTTCCAAGGCTTGGATATGTGAATGAGATTCATGTCTCGAAAAAATTTTCGAGCGCGCGCCTCGACCGAGGCGGGCGCGCCCGAACCCCACCCGCTAACCGGCTAGCGGGACCGCCGTCTTGGGTTTTAAATGCCGTCGTTATAGATAGTATATGTTCATGTCGCCCGATAGAATTGGATTCTATGCATAACTTGTTTTTGCAGGGTTTGATATGAATAGTATGACCCATTGTGTATGTGATGCATGGTTGGATTTTCATGGCCTGTGTGTCATGCTGTGAGATAGCCATCGAGCTACATATTATTGTATAACGGCCTGCGTACCGACTTGTGATGCTTGAAATTATCCTATGTAATTCTTTACTAGCTTTTAGGAGTAAATGTTTAGTAGATGAATGCGGTCGGAGACTTCAAGCATGGTGGTCGGAGAACAGGGAGCATGCGAATCACAGACGGTTTCAACGGTTTCAAATAAAAACCGTCTGTGTTGACCATAATATCACATACGGTTCTTGTTAACAACCGTATGTGATACTTCACAGACGGTTTTCAATATGAACCGTCTGTGATATTAACTCTTCATAAATGATTTTTATCGCAGCCAGTAATACAGATGATCGTTAAACCAAAACCGTCTATGATTGTATTTAATACAGACGATTTTGGTCAATCGTCTGTGATGATGCGTCTAGTATTAGTGTTTTTATAGTAGTGATTATATATTAGAAAAAAAAAAGAGATTACAATGCATGGTTACTGCTCTTACTAGTACGTAATTATGTATCACTTGTACCGCTGAATTTTCAACGCCTTCAGTAATATGACAATAAAAGGTAACCAAACTTCAAGTCGTACAAACATCGCATTGCTCAATTGCTGTCTCGATCCGCACGTCCGAAAACTCACGCATTGATTCCATGGCTGTCGTGGAGCTTTCGCCGCCCGTCCGTGCCGGTTTCGAGATGACCGCACGTTGCAGCTACCCTCTGCTGCTAAAGCACCTTGCTACTAGTTGTCGTGGAGCTTTCGTTCGCCGCACGTCTGTGCCGGTTTCCAGACGACTGCACGATGCAGCTACCCTCTGCTGCTAAGGACATTGCTATATGATGCTTGAAACTTGCATCAATCCAAATTAGTACCCGATGGAGATCTGAATGTTAGCGCTACATTCATGATCGATCGCTACAATAACCACGTGAAGCTTGTGCTATCCAAGTACTGTTAGAAATATATCACACTTTTTTTTGACTTATTTAATCTATAGAAAAGTGATAAAAACATGCGCAAAATATACACTAGCCACGTTACGAACAGAGAGAAATAGCATGGTCAAAATATAACATATGTCTATCTCATGTATATGGGCTATCATGATAAAGCCTAAACCAGGAATAAATAGATCTTTCCCTGCTGTGGTTGCAGAGGAAGCAGCCAGTCGCACAAAGCCGCTTCCAAAAACTTGATTCGATCCTTCCTGTGCATGACGAAGAGGAGAGTCAGTTTCAAAGATATAGCTCTCCCACCGACAGTAGACACTGGTGCATGGATGGATTAGTCGACGCAGCGCAGTGCTATGGGATGAGAAATGCAATGACGATTTTCTCTCCTGTGTATTGCACAGAGAGGACATCTCTTGTAATGCACTAACGGAAGACAAACTTACCGAACATACATGGAACGGTTTTGGGCAATACAAATTCGTACATAAATAGGAAAAAATGTAAAACACAGTAACAACAGTACACCGCTACTAGATAGTGTTACCCAAATGATAATAATTATACACGAGTAGTAGTGAAAATATGATGGATATGACGGGAGGAACCGGTGCTCCAGCACCCCAAGCTTCGCCCCTGCAGCTACCCTTCTAGACTACCGCAATACCAGTATACTACATGGTGCAGCTAACCGAAAGGGCAAAATCTGCTCAAAAGCACCTTGCAACGTGATGCTTTCATACGCATCAACGTTAGCCCTACATCGACGATCGATCGCTACGGTACCCACGTAGAGCTTGTGAGTACTTCCTGAGCCCTCGCTTAAGCGTGCCTGTGCGGCGTAAGTGGAGTGTACGTTTGTTGGTGATATATCCTAGAGGTGATCATAGAGATGATTATATCACGTCTATGTTTATGAGTTATAGAATAAATATTATTATGTCCTTTGAATGAATTATCAGTTATAAAGATTAACAAGTATGTGACTTATTGGTGAAGCTCTTTATTTATATGATGTCATTCTAAATGTGTCACTGGTCGAAACGCTAGTGACTTATCAACTAGCACATGTATTAATTGATGACCATGTTTCGTTGGTCATAGATATAGGGATATCGAATCAATAATGTGAATACAGGTTAGAAAACATGGTATTGGATTGATCCATTTGAGACACTATTAAGATTATTATGATTTTATATATCACCAGTTGGTCTCAAGTAATGATGATGTATAATCCTTAGACCTCATATCAGCATGATTTCCTACATGTGTAATAGTACATTTAGGGGTTGCCAAACGTTACTCCGTAACTAGGTAGTTATAAAAGTAGCTTTCGGGTATACTATGAAACATGCGGAGTGATATAACTGGTCAGATATGGGATTTGACACTCCTAACATAACAGGAGAGATATCTCTAGACCTCTCGACATGGTCGGATAAAGAAAGTGCATGGCCATATCACTAATAGTCGAAGAGTTGACCACATGAAGTTATTCGCCACTTGATCGAGAAAGTATTGAGCAGTCCATAGATGACAAAATATCTCACAGAGTTCAACCGGATATCGTAAGACAAAGAGAGAATACACAAGCATATTGTTCAATTCTATGAATCTGAATGATCGTATAAAGATATAAGTGACCATAAATTGATCGAACATAATCACTAACTAGTCGTAAACGGTAGTAAGGAGTTATAAACGGTCATGACTAAATATAAACTGGTCGTATAGAGATACGAGTTGGTTGTAAGTGATAAGGATCTAGTCGTAGATCATATTGCATTAAGATTCGTCCGATATAATTTATGTGTATTCGGAATCGTTATGTCCTACTAGGAACAGCTAACGACTCGTGATCGGAAAGAGTTTCGAGTCACAATCAATTATGTGTAAACCTCTGGTCACACACTTAATAGATTGTAACAAGCGAGTTTGGATATAATCTGTCATGGGCTCTTTATAAGAGAATGCATGAGGTTTGTGGGACGAGCGGCGTGAGTTGTATCACCAAAACCCTAGCCACCATCTTCTCGGGGGTCCTACCATGCGAGTTGGTGCTAGCATACCAACGTACGATGTTCCATCTCTGGACGTGTAGATACCGTAGAGGTGCTGCTGCGATTGCTCTTGTCTTTGAATGAGAACGATCGACAATCTTCACAAGGAACGCGATTGGTTGCTAGAAGAGAGGATCGATATCAAGGACGCTAGACGATCGACTACGACCACTACATCGATGCGCTCGATGTTGGATCACGCTACTACAACTCTTCTTCCGCTGCACTGCGCGTCTAATGGTAACGATCTATTATCTCTTTTTTGTATGGCTTCCTGGTTTACGCGGTAGAATTTTTGAATTACCAGTTAGTTTAATCTACCCATATCCATTTAGTGCCTTCCTTGCACTCTCTGGAAACATGTACGCACATAAGCGACATAGAGTGATGGAGTTATGGAAGCATGTCACAAATCTATTCACCAAGGTATAAAATCCTACTGCAAATCTCTACATACGTTCAAGTCTACGCCATAGTGGGGAAGCCTATGCCTATGCTATATGAGGTCGTAGATTTATCCCCAGCTAGCCTCCGCAATTCTGGGTGTGTCACTGGTTTGTGCGCATGAGTTGTGGTGTGCGTCTAATTTGTAATTAGAAAAGCTTTGCATAAGAGGCTAAGCAGCTTAAGCAAGGCACTCGAGGGTGAAAGCACTCGCGCACATATATAGATAGATTTGAATCCCTGATTACGAGTGACTAATTTTGGTAGGTAGTGATAAGTAAGCTTGGGAATGTCTGATTTTACTTAGCAATTAACCAAATTTCCCACACAATTGTATAGCTAGATAATAAATATATATCTTTAAGATTGAAACTAAAGTTATATTTTGTTATAAATTCTAGTGGTTATGATAGAACATGTAGTTATATTCTTTCGGATAAAGTCTACTTTTCAACCACGACTTCTTGAAAAGTCCGAAAATCAACCTCAATCTGCAAAACCAGACATCCTACACCCTCCACTATCAAAACCATTCATTTTACCCCCCTCAACCCAAACAGAGGCGGTTTTCGGTGATGTGGCGCTGACGTGTCAATGGGCCCCACATGTCAGACATCTCATCCTCTCAGTTCCTTTCTTCTTCCTCTCATTCTCGATGCGGGTGAAGTTGCCGAAGGAGTCGAGGAGGAACGGCGCCAGCTCGACCTCGGCACCGGCGGGGTCCGAGGGGGACGCGGTGGTGGCCGCGATCCGTGCGATTAGCTCGTTGGCGGAATCGATGAGCTTCTCATGCCAGAGGCGGAAGGCGGGGTTGCCGTAGCGGGAGTTGTGCTGGAGTGGAGGGGTGGATTCAACGAGGGCGGAGAGCACGAAGATTGATGAGGGCATCCCTAACACTTATACATCTTTTCCTATTGGTGGTCATACACATACTGAGGTGGACGCCATACGTGGCCTTCAAATAATTCAAGTCTGAAGTGCATATTGGTCCACCGAGAGCAAGAGCTAAACTTCTAAATCAACAGTGCTTTTGTTTCTTCATGAATCTTCTATTGTCATTGATGAGAATTGGGTATTACCTCATGCAAATGTTTTGTGCATTCTCGGTTTGAACATTGTGAAGCCTTTGGAACCAAGAGGAGGCGGAGTCAAAGCAATGGAGGAGAAGCTCACGTGGGTCAACCAAGGGAGAAAAGCCCAAGAATTCAAGCCCAATTCGGATCTTCCACAAGTGCAACCGAAATTCATCTCGGAATCAACTCAGAATTCAATTTGGATTCGGTTCGGGACAGCCAACAGGGCTGTAATAAAACCATAACTTTTGCATACGGAGTCCGATTGGGGTGTTCTTGGACTTGTTTGAAAGCTTATTCCAAGGCCCACACAATGGTTTTAGCCCCAGTTTCAGAAGACTTACGGTCGCGCCGCTATGCCCGAAACAATGTGACGGACTTAAGTTAGGTTTTCCTTTTTGTGTGTTTTTAGGTCTTAGCCGAGTTAGAGTTTGATTCGGCATGTGTGGCCGGCCCTAGGCCGTGCGTGAGTCGTGGAGAGCACCTTAAATACCCTTGCCCCTCCCTTGTATCCATTAGACCAGTTTATTCATAAGATTGAAACATAGCTATTGCTTGTTCTTTCGACCCCAGAGTTCATGCGAGGACTTTGAGAGAGGACTAGGCGATCCAATTGTTCGTTCTGCAATTCAAGGTCAAGCCATCGTTCCATTGGGAATCGGGGACTTGGCGTTCGTCGTTCGTGGTCTCACGACGAACAACTACCCGGTGTGTTGTGGGCGTATTCCGAAGAGTTGAGGGTTCGTGCATTGGCGCGAGTGTTCACTAGCGACATCGTCTGCCATCAACTATCCACGGTTTCTCCGAGAAGATCGGGCCTCCCGTATCAAAGATGAGGTCGAGGCGCGTTGGCGGCGGATGATGGCGAGGGCGAGGCGAGTCGGAGCTTGCGGCCGTGGGCGGAGGCGAGAGCGCGGTGGCGGCCGAGAAGTGGTGGCGTGGAGGCGTGGTGCAAGGAGAGGCGTGCCGGCCATTGCCGTCGACGAGCGCAATTTGTTGAGCCCTTCGCGCCTTTGGCCGTGGCGGTCTCACCAAGCTTCGAAACGCCGCTATGTCGCCGCCGTTACTGTTGTGGCCATGGCAAGCTGTCATCGCCGCCACTGCTGTGCAATCCGTCGTCGCCCGCCTCCCCACCAACAAGCATTTGGTGCACCGCCCGCTCGCGTCACCGCCATAGCCTTGATTGCCGTGATCTCCATGGTTGTCGTCGTCGCCATGGTCGCCTTCATGAACACTTTGTCATCGCCATCACCGCCCGTTGTCATAGCCGCCCATGAATGTCTCGGGTCTGGTCGGATCTGGACACTATTGGTGCAGATCCAGACGGATTTAGAAGAAGACAGGTGGAGGCAGTGCTCGGGGATGGCGAGAGAGGCAGCGCTAGGCGACGGCAGAGGTGGTAGGGCTCGTAGGTGGTGTTTGCTGGTGGGGGAGACGGCGCTCGAGGACGGCAGCGGCCAGCGGGGTAGGAGATGGCGGAGGAGGTGGTGGGGCTCGGAGGTGGTGTTGGCCGGTGGGGGAGACGACGCTCAGGGACGGCGGCGGCCAGCGAGGTTGGAGATGGCGGAGGAGGTGGTGGGGTTCGGAGGTGGTGTTGGCCGGTGGGGGAGACAGCGCTCGGGGACGGCGGCGGCCAACGGGGTAGGAGTGTTGGGATACGGGTAGACTACGCTAGCAACAATTCAAAAATTCTACCAGGTAAACCAGGATGCTAAACAAGATAGATGATCACAGATCATTACCACCAGATGCGCATTGCAGCGGAAGAAGAGTCGGAGCAGCCTAGTCTGACGAAGAACGCGCCAATGTAGTGGTCGTAGAAGATCGTCCAACGTCCTCGTAGTCGATCGTCTCCTCCAGCAACCTATGCAGTTCCTTGTGAAGATTGCGGATCGTCCTTAGTGCAACAGCGACCGCAGTAGCGCCTCTACGGTATCCACACGTCCAGAGAAGGAACAACCATACGCCGGTGTGCTAGCACCAAGTCGCACAGGAAGGCTCTCTCAAGAAGATGGTGGCTAGGGTTTCGGTGGAAACAACTCACGTGTCTCTCTCACTCTTTACAATAGCCTCAAGCAACTCCTTATATAGTACCCCCGTGTCGGATTCTGTCCGAACACGTTTGACGAATCGTATTTGTACTGGTTTGTTCCAACCCATTAAGTGTGTGACCCGTTAGGTTTATGTGTAATCGGTTGTGACTCGGAAACCCTTTCCGACCACGAGTCGTAGTGGTACCTAGCAGGACATACCGATTCCCGAATACACACAAATTATATTGGACGAACCTTAATGCAATATGATCTACGACTAGGTCCTCATCACTTACGACCAGGTCCTATCTCTATACGACCAGTTTACACTCGGTCACGACCAGCTCGTAACTCCTTACGACTAGGTTTCGACCACTCTGTGATTTCGTTTGACCAGTCTACGACTTGCTCGTATCACCATACGACTTGTCTGGACCTGATCGAACTAAGTGACCTACTCTAGTATTCTCCTTTTGCCTCACGATATCTGGTTGAACTCCAGGTGAGATAATGTGTCATCCATGGACTGTTCAATACTTTTTTGATCGAGTTGTCGGATAACCTTATGTGGTCGAACACTTCAACCGCTAGTGGCATGGCCATACACTTTCTTTATCCGACTACTTCGAGGGGCCCAGAGACATCTCTCCCGTTATGTTAGGAGGGGCAAATCCAATATCCAACCAGTCACATCCCTTCGTATGTTTCATAGCATACCCGAAAACTACCTTTATAACTACCCAGTTACGAGTAGCGTTTGGTAACCCCTAAGAGTGCCATTACACATGTAGGGAACCATGCTGATCTCAGGTCTAAGGATTATATATCATCATTGCTTGAGACCAACTAATGACACATAGAATCATAACAATCTCAATAGTGTCTCAATGTGGGTCAATCCAACCACATGTTCTCTAACATGTGTTCACATTATTGATTCGATATCCCTATATCCATGACCGGTGAAACATGATCATCAATCAATACATGTATTGGTCGTAGGGTCAGCGGTGTTCCGATTAGTGACATTCGACTAGGGATACTTTTAGAACGACATCATATAAGTCGAAGAGTTTCACCAACAAGTCACATACTCGTTGATCTTCAGAACTAACGATTCATTCAAGGAACAGAATAACATTTATTCAAGAACTCATAAACATAGATGTGATACAATCATCTCTATGATTGCCTCTAGGGCATATCACCAACAATGAGATGGGCGGATGGATCGATGGGGAGAGGGGAGGTCCATGTGAGGGAGAGAGAAGATTGAGGGAGAAAGAGAATATTTATTAGTTGAACCCACCAATAGATGTAGGCCCCACATTACCCAGCAAAAACCACCACCCACGTGGCGCCACGTCACCGAAAACCGCCTTTGTTTGGGTTGAGGGGGGTAAAATGAATGGTTTTGATAGTTGGGGGTGTAGGATGTCCGGTTTTGCAGTTGGAGGTTGATTTTCGGACTTTTCAAAAAGTTCAGGGTTGAAAAGTATACTTTTTCCTATTCTTTATACACCTGTAATATCTCTTATAATCTTATTAATTAATTTGCACCGTTATAATGTGGACACATACCAAAATAAACGATGTTGATATTTTTTTCCCTCCAATAAACCTAAGGGCGAATGTGGAGATTCTTTTAGGGATTGTCTATATTTATAAGGTAGCTGAAATTTTTTAAAACATAAGTTATATTTTTTATCCATTGAATTAATATCCAATCATATAACACATCAATCTCTACATAAATTCAATAGTCACAACAATTAACTTAAACTTAAAAAAAAATTCAGGTGACTTCGAAATATCAAATCCGATTCTTTTAACACCGTTTTAATAACATAATAGGAATCCACGTATAAGTACTAATAAGCAGTGGATATCGCCCGGTCGCTAGCTCTTACCCTGTAGCAACGAACGACCACCTGCATTACATGCATCCCCATCGTCGGAGCCCTTTATATATACTAGTATGCCGGGCGCGCCCTTGGGCGTACAGCAGCTAGTCCCACTCGTCATTGAGGCGTGAGTGCGTGCGTGGGCGAGCCCCCACGCCGCGACTTTTCCGCCACGCGAGTTCGGCGCACATGCAAACGCACGAGACGCAATAAAAGCGCAGCTGCGCCGAGGCGGAGAAAGCAGCATGCGGTCGGACCTGCCGCTTCGATCCAGGGCGCATAGCGAGCGTGCTAAATCGAACGACAGCAAAGCAGCTGAGCGAAGGCAAGCGCAAGCACGCAAACCAAAAATAAAATCGGACGGCCGGGAAGTAGAAGACGCAGGATCCGACGGGAGAACGAAAACGAGGCGACGTGACCTGCCGATTCGCGTGAGAACTTCTGCTCGGTTTATACCGGAGGATTGTTTTTAAAGGTCTCGGAGCCTTTCTCCTATATATATTGGCGACCGCGCGGTGCTACGTGCCAAAGCAACACGGAAGAGCCAGCGCGCCTGATTTCCTTAGGAGCCTAGGGTAGGCGGCAACAAACGACACGCAAGTTCCTAATCGTGGCATATGGGTTCGGTGCAGAAGCCGCACGTAGTGTTCGTGCCGTTCCCGGCGCACGGTCACGTCGCGCCTCACATGCAGCTCGCGCGCGTCCTCCACTCCCGCGGCTTCCACGTCACGCTCATCCACACCGAGCTGCACCACCTCCGCCTCTTGCGCGCCAAGGGCACCGAGGCGGCTGAGGTGCCGGGGTTCGGCGTCGAGGTCATCCCGGACGGCCTGTCGCTGGAGGCGCCGCCACGGACGCTGGAGGAGCACCTCGCCGCGCTGGACAGGAACTGCCTCGAGCCGTTCAAGGAGCTGCTACGCGTGCTGGCGGACAAGCCTGGGGTGCCGCCGGTGAGCTGCGTGGTTGCTGACGCGCCGATGTCGTTCGCGTCGGTGGCGGCGCGGGAGGTAGGCGTGCCTGACGTGCAGTTCTTCACGGCGTCGGCGTGCGGGCTGATGGGATACCTCCAGTTCGAGGAGCTGACAAATAGGGGACTCGTCCCGCTTAAAGGTATGTCTCAAATTGCTTTCTTAATCTCTATTTATTTCTACTATAAGAGCTGCTATTGGTTAGTCTGCTGATTTCTTGATGCATATCGACAATTGTGTCGGCTCCAATAGTGTGTCCTTATCCTGCTCCAAGTAAAAAACATCGTTTTACAGGGTTTAGTAGTTTACCTTGTACTCCCCAACAATTTCGACGCGTGTAGCCCAGTGCCCCAGCTGTGTGTGGGTGGTAACCGACGGCAGTGCGGCGAAGCAGCAGGGGTGCCGCTGGATGTAAATTCAAGTGTTTTCGTTTTCGATGTGTTGTGAATTTTTTTGGCTAAAGTTAGTTACTCCTTCCATTTTTTTAATTACATATAAGTGAACGTTATTGAGATTTAATCAATTCGAAGTTCTTCTAATGAGGAATCTGCTTCGACGTGACAAATCTAAATATTTCTATGATTTGTATTATGCGCTTGAGGTTAGAGGATTAGATCATCACTTCCACGGCGGGCACAACAATTAAGAATCACGAGAATCCTAGCAAAAAAAAAGTAAAATTGCTTTTTCGGCTAAAGCAATTTTACTCTTATCTTATCACAATCACAACTATACGGGGAGAACTAAGTCTTGCATGGGTGGCTAGTGGAGGTGGTTGTACTCTTAGCCCACCAGAGTTCAAACCCCATGTTTGGTCGCGTGTTTCATTTAAGAGGATTTTCGTTAAGTGAGAGGCGACGCGCCTCTCGCAAGCGAGGTGTCAAGGGTGACTTCGTCATTTCTTCTTTAAGCTCCGATCGTTCAAACTTTTGTAGACGTCGTGTATGTGAGCGTCTATGTGTTGTACCGGTGATTCGAAAAAAAAAAATCACAACTATACGGGGGACCAGGTGCAGCTGAGATAGGGAAAGCGAGAGTTTTGCCTTCTCATGCACAGTTCGACCCCATGGGCCATAAGCCCGTACACACATTCAGAACATCTCTTTTTGCAAAACTATGTATGTCCCACCTCCCCGTGTGTGAACAAAAAATCAACGACGGATAGAGGGGAAAGATGTCCGTTTTAGGGATCCTGTGCTAAAAAAAAAAGATTGTCTATTCATAAATTGACTGAAATTTTCTTAAATTTAAGTCACTTGTTGTGACTATTGGATCAATATCCAATCATATGACATCCATTGGATCAATATCCAATCATATGACACACCAATCTCTAGACAAATCCAATGGTCACAACAAGTGACTTAAACTTAAGAAAATTTCAGGCAACTTAAAACTAGCCAAACCGAAAAAAATACAATGAGACATTATAAATAGAAAAAGTCAACGTCAGTGTTGTTAATGTTACCGCTAAGTTTAGCTAGTCTATTCAACATACTTATCAACATTATTAGTAAAGTTAATTTCTATAAAACATGGTTGAAAAATAGAACACCACGTATATGCGCAAATACAAGAAAGAATTGCAACAATAAGTAGAATGGTGTTAAAATTTAGGAATAACAGCTAGCACAACTGTAACCGGGCACATATGGCTCCCGGAGGGCCCAAAGTGGCACAAAAGGATCACTGCAATAACGAAGCGACATAGTATTAGAGCTCAACGATTGTGATTCACAAATATCAAAAGTACGATACATCAACACAAGATTGAGAAGAATAATTGTGTGCTTGAGGCATTGAACTCATAAAGAAACCTAAAGTAATTGACACTTAAGAAGGGAAGATTTAATTTTGATTGTGAGAATTAGGAGACATTGGTAGTTGTCTTTGGTAGACAACGTATGCAAGTGAAGAGAGAGAGGTTAGGGAATATGGATGAATTCTAAGTTTTGCTTACTTAAGTCTTACTAAAGATAATGATTAATCAATTGATAATCAAATATTAGTCCAAAAATAGGGCCCTTCAATTAGTGGGTACCTAGTGCAGTTGATCATGCTGCACACACTTGCCATCCAGGCCTCTGACCACCTAAGAGTAAAATTGCTTTTCCCGCTAAATGTTTATTTGGATATGGAGGATTAAAACCAATTCTTTCGGATTGGAAGAGATTATAATTCAAATTTCGAGTTAATTTGAATAGATTTAGTCGGATCACAGTGTATCCAAACAAGTACTAAAGAACAAGTGTCGAGCAAATTCTCAGATTTTGTTTACTAATCCTCTGTTCTTTGTAGGAAATAACTACAAAACCGATGGCTCCCTTGACACCCCGCTAGACTGGTTGCCTGGGATGAACGGCATGCGGCTCAAGGACATGCCCACGTTCTGCCACACGGCGGACGCCGACAATGCGCTGCTCCTCATGCACGTCGAGCAGATGCGCATCACCGCTGCCTCAAAGGCCATCATCCTCAACACCTTCTACGACATGGAGAAGGACGTCGTCGACGCGCTCGCCGCTTTCCTCCCGCCCATCTACACCGTCGGCCCACTCTCAAATATTGTATCGTCCCTCCCGGCGACCGACGACTTCCCCGGCTCGACGGATGCGGCCAGCCTTTGGCAGGAGGACACCAAGTGCATGGCGTGGCTAGAAGGCAGGAGGGCGCTCCGTCGTGTGCTTGAGCTTCGGCAGCCACGCCGCCATGACAGCTGAGAAGATGCGAGAATTCGCGTCCGGCCTAGTGAGTGCGGCTTCCCGTACCTGTGGGTCCTGCGGCCCGACATGGCCGCCGACGTCGAGGTCGGAGCGGACGGGCTCATCGTCCCGTGGTCTGCACAGGAGGAGGTGCTGGCCCACCCCGCGGTGGGGCTGTTCGTGACACACTGCGGGTGGAACTCGATCCTAGAGTCCGTGATCGCCGGCGTGCCCATGCTCGGGTGGCCAATGTTATCCGAGCAAACGACCAACTGCCGGCAGGTGTGCATGTCGTGGGGCAACGGCGCTGAGCTCCCGCGGGAGGCGGGAAGTGATGAGATAGTGGCGCTAGTGAGGGAGATGATGGTGGGGAAGAAGGGGATGGATGCGAGGGAGAAGGCGTTGGAGTGGAAGAGGCTTGCTGACGGTGCTACTAAAGAAGGTGGCTCATCTTGTGTTAACATTGCTAGGTTGGTTGAGGACATGCTGCTCAAAGGGGTTATGATTTGATTAACATATTATTTCGGTACTCGTGTTCCATAGATATATAATGGATCCACCGGTGAAGGTCAGGGAACACTAAGTCCTACTTGTCGAAGAAAAACAACATAGTTCTAATACCAAATCAATAATGTGGACGTATGTATGACGGATACCAAATCAATAATGTGGACGTATGTATGACGGAGAACATAGTGTTAGATTGATCTGTCTTAAAACACTGCAAGAATTGTTAGTCTTAAGTGTCATCACCTGGTCTCATACAGAGTGTATGTAAGATTCTTAGACCTAAGGTCGTCATGATTTTCCATGTATAATAGTTTACTTAGAGGTTGTCAAACGCTACTCCGTAAATAGGTAGTCATAAAGATAGCTTTCGGTTTTATTATAAAACATACGGATGAATGTGAGCGATTAAGATATAATTTGTCCCTCCTCTTTACTGGGAGAGATAACTCTAAGCCTCTCGATGTAGTTGGATTACGGAAGTGCATGGTTGTAACGTCCTGTTTGCCTTAAAGTTCTTGCAGTTCCCAAAACCCAAAAGAGAACCATTTGATTTGCTAAGTTGTTCAAGCTTAATTTGATATTCAGTTTTGCTAGTTTTAAGTTGCCTGAAATTTTCTTAAGTTTAAGTCACTTGTTGTGACCATTGGATTTGTGCATAGATTGATGTGCCATATGATTGGATATTGATCTAATGGATGTCATATGATTGGATATTGATCCAATGGATGAAAGAGGTGATTTATATTTAAGAAATTTTCAGGCAACTAATAAATAGACACTCCTTGCAATCCTTAGTTTGGGTATTTTTGTTGGTACTGCTTCCTATTGCCAACATGGGTCCGTAGGTTTATTTTTAGCATTGCTCTAGAACCGTGGGTGTTATTAATCATGTTTCTTTCAATTAATAATCTTGACTATTTGAACTATAGAACCTGTGGTTGGTGCCACTGTTAAGCAACCTTGGTGAGATGCCATTGTTGTGCTGACTGTGGTGTGAAGCCACTTTTATTATTTGAGTTGTGTTAAGGCTGGGTGGTCTTTTGGCAGGGTTAATCACCCAAAAATGGTTTTGTGCTTGGGCAAGAAGGCAGGGATTTAGTAGTGGGTGCTTTGCACTATGGGGCTGTGGAAGTCTTGCCTGAGGAACTTTAAGGACTTAACTTTGTGTTCTGTTGATCTGGGCCTTTGAGTGTAACCACAAGATCACCTTATGGGGGTGGTCTGGGCTGAATAATTAGCAATGTTATGACATGTTTCTGTTGTGGTGGTTCGTGCTGATTCGCATGGCGCAAGAGGGGGCCAGTTCCTTTTCAGGACGGTGAAACCTTAGCGGGGCAGGTCATGTCATCGCAGAGCTTTGTAAAGGCCTTGTCGCGCTCTCTAGACTACTCATCTTCGGAATGAGTACGGGCTCCGACGGGAACCCAACCCGCTAGAGAGGTCGTGAATTGTGAGTAAAGTTGTACATCTCTGGAGAGTAACAATCTATTCGAATAGCCAAGTCCTTGGTCATGGACATGCGTGGTGAAAATGGTGCAAGGGGTAGATTTTGCTAAAACTTGTGGTCCATGGTTAATTATGGATGTCGGCGAGTATTATGGGTGGCTCCGAATGCTCGTGATGCCCATGGTTAGCCGTGGGGGTTTTGTGAACCCTAGGGTGGCTCAAGGTGCTCCTGGGTTGGTGCTCGGAAGGAGTTCTTGGAGCCTTAGGGTGGTCTTGAGCTCTGAGTGGGTGCTCGAGTGGCCTTGGGAGAGATCACGGTTGTGGGTGCAACAGGACCTCCCCAAGTGATTTGGAGTGAGTTGGTGCTCACTCTCTCTTTGCAAAAATCAAATAAATAATTATGTATTATTGTTTTAACTTGCTGCCTTACAATCTATTTATGTTTTTTTGTCAAACATAGCTTTGTACAAGCTAACCATACAACTCTCACTTGGTAAGCCAATGCATGAATACTTTTTGCATATTTGCTCCCTGCGAATTGCTGAGTACATTCAAAGTACTCATGGCTTTAAGCCCTGTGTCAAAGTAGTGTTCGAGGATGATCAAGTGCAGGGAGGCGCTGACCTCTTTGAAGAGGAGTTCTTTGTTGATCCAGCTGCCTAGGACGTCCTCCACTCGATAGCCTGTGGGTTTGCCGGATGGCCCCATGCGTTTTGTGTCTTCTGCTGTAAAGGTTTCTCTTTTGTCGGTTTTGTAAGCCCAAGTGGCAAACCTCTGTAAAAAAGCTTCGACCATAAGGTCCTATTTATTATATAGTTTAATTTGTCTGCTTCACCTTTTGTTTGACCTCGTGGTTGTGGTTACACCTAGTGTTTACTGTGAGCTAGCATCCGGTATCTTGGGACTAACTTTCGGTGCAGGGGGGATCTCAGGTGGTCCTTGAGATTTTTCCCAGGAGCTCTGGGGACCTTCTGCAGGATATGTTGTGCGGTACTACGGCACCCATGCGGTAGTACCGCCAAGCAAAAAAACGGTCCTCCGGACTTCCCTGTGTATCCCGAGAAGGGGTCCTCACAATGGTCATACAAGATATTATTGAGGAGGCAACTACAACTAAGTAATACACTACAAGATCGAGTGAATGATCGAACTATCATAAGATGGCACACATCTCGCCTTAAGTTCAATATGGTATCGTAAGGCAAAGTGATAAGCACATGAGCTTTATAAAGGTTCGTCCGATATGATCTTTACATGTATCCAGGAGTTGCAATATCCTGATAGGAACCACTACCGACTTGTAGATTGAAAAGAAGTCTTTGGGTCACGACTGATTACGTATGAACCTACAAGGTCACACACTTAATGGATTAGAACAAACTAGTTCGGATTGGATCCGTTAATGTAACACCCCAGCCCCACATGAGCCTGGAATGCTACTAAACCAACACAATAACATTTTTAACATTGAAACAAATCTCCAAAATCTGACAGAACCTTCTTTGTTTAGTTACTAAACGAAAGGTCCCAACATTTAAATATAACATAATTAATTAATCCAACCTCCAGCTTAGACAAGAGATAGCCAAAACTATGCTAATCATCACTACAACTTCCATAGCATGCTAAACAACTAAAACATAAACAGAATGACAATCATAATCCTCTAATCAACTCTATTACAAATTATAGCATGCATAGTGAGTAATCATAAGAAATCCTTTATGCAATTACTCAACTACTAATCTATCAATCTATTAGTCCAAATGTGAGTAGTTCGTGCCATTGTGCAACCACTTCTATTCCCTCCCATGCATGCCGTTCTTGTAAAGGGGGTACCTAAAAACACAACAACGAAGAGTGAGTCCAAAGACCCAGCAAGTACATTAAATGGCAATAATAACATAGACTACTGTAATCATCAACATCCATATACCATCTCAAACAAATACATGTCTTATGCTCATGCGATGCAAGATGCTCAGGTGCACTTTCTCTTTCTCTTTAACTTTTGCATTTTACCGGTAATGCGAAGTATGCAACCGTCGCTGCATACCCATGCACATGCCTTTCAGCACAGGACCAAAAGCCTATACACCACATGTATAGGGACCTTTGCCCATCACTTTAATGATGGGGACCTCTTATATTCATAGCCCACATTCCACGAATGTGGGACCTCAACCCGTCATCTACATGACGGGGACCTCAATCAGATGTGCTTGGTCACCACGTGACCGGGCACCTTTATGCTCTCAACATGCATATGCACCATGATAACATATGCATAGCGGGAATACATCATATTCTCATTATCATGTAAGCAATAACAACATGCGGTAGAACCATTTAACCATAACTATGATCATCAAGATAAAACAGAGTTCATCTCATTAACGAGCAAGCAAGGCTATCTTGTCAAGATACATCACAATCCCATCTTGCAAGCTTACATATATAATAGCCCGAATACACGCAACGGATCATTCCTCATAATCATTTCATCAAATAAATTCTTCAAAGTTGTGCATACTTGGTCCTCACAAGACCAGTCTCCACATGATATCAATATGCACATGTACCAATACTATTCATCATCAAAGTACCAAAACCAGTAATGACATTTATGGATAATGCAAAGACATACTTTGAACATTCACCATTCTTGTTATGCACGCTTGTTCACAGCCATACGATACTAACATGCATCAACACGCATTCATATCCAAGCAAATCACAACCAAAATACAAACGATGCACTTGCCTCAACCGTGCGAGAATGGTGGACGCGAAGAGGGTGCTGCCCCTGGAACCGCGCTCCCACCTGAACATAAAGGTATCCCAATCTAAGACCAACACGCTGGACCAAGAGCATAAATAATAACACAACAAAACTCGATAACTCTCAAGTGTTAACAAAATCCCCAATTTCTAGCGATCGTTTTGGTGCTTACTAGAAACAGCCAAATTCTAAAATACATAACTTCCTGCTCAGGAGTCCAATTGTGATGCTCTTAGACTTTCTGAAAAGGTAATTGAATTACCTAAATAAACCTAGTTGGAGAGCCCTCTTGATTCTGCCCTTAACTTCCCCTATCAAACCAAACATCAGACGACAGAATTCTCGTCGGGTTCTCTGGACAGTACGCTTAAACCACCATAACTTTTGCTACAAAAGTCCAAATCTCGTGTTCTTTATCTCTATGAAAAGGTGCAGAAATTACCCACATTTTTCGTTATTCTGAGATCCCCTGATTCTCACTTTTAATGGCAGTTTTAACCAAATTACCACAATCTGCCAGAAACTGACAGAACCACAGGACAGCTACACTAGAAAATTCATATCTCACAGACCGTTAATCGGATTTGGGTGATCTTGGTGGCCACTGAAAGCTAGGAACATAATCTACGTTTCTCTAGGAGACGAGATCCTCTGATTCGGCCTCTAAGGTCGCGAAAACAGCCGCGCAACCTACTGGACAGAACGCAATCTAATCGCAGCAGGGTTTCGATCCAATAAACGTAATCAATTTCGCATCTATTCTTAACAAACCTCAAGAAACAGCGGGTGTTACCTCGTAGAACCCCAGGAAGACGCTGAGCACAACCCCACGAAGTGGATCTCCTTCTTCGTGGATCTCCTTCTTCTCTTCTCCCTTTTCTTCTCCCTTCTCTTCTTTCCCTTCTTCTTCCTCCTTGGCGGCTACATTGAACCCTTTTTCTTTGGCCAGCAGCAAAGGGGTGGAGGAGGTGAGGAGGTGCGCAAGGGGGTGGAGGAGGGGTGAGGAGGTGGCGAAAGGGTGGAGGAGGGGAGTAGGGGCGGCTAGGGTTTGGGGAGGGGTGGCGCCTCTCCCCTGGCTGGTGGCCACCCACATGGGCCAAGGCCCAGGCCCGAGTTGCCATACAAGCGCGAAAACCCCTCTTATTTTCTGATTTGGTGATTCGCTGAAAGAAACACTCTCCCGATTCAATTTATTCTCTCCCGATTAATTAAATCTCTCCCGGCGATTCGCTTATCTCACTTTCGGGATATTACAGTTAAAGCCTTAAATCTTATTATAATTCATATGTAGTTAAGAGTCCTAACAGATTTCTAACGTAGAGACTCATTAGGGGATCATTATTGTTGGACCCTGAGCTTTGAATACCCGAAACCCTCATATGTGTACCATACTAGTCTCATGATTAGTGGCTAGTACACACATCCACAACATTGATAATCACATCCATACATTTATACATACGAAATGAAACAAATATTATACATAACTTAGACGATTAGAGAGTTTACAAGACAAGTGCCGACCGACCAAATAAAAACTCAAGTATCGTATAACGATCAAACAATGAGACCATAATATGTATAAGGTTCAAAAGTCCAGAAGTATGCCTATCCAAACCCTCATGCAACCGACAAGAGACAAGTCCTAGAAATACCCGTTACCGAACCCTCCGATACCGAGTGCAAAGAAAGCGTTGTCCGACGTAGGCTCACCCTCAAAGTATGAACAACAATTAAAGCAAGATTAAGTACATTGTGTACTCAGCAAGACTTGTAGTGCATCACAAAAATTATATAAATACAAGGCTAACAAGGGATGAGGTTGTATGCTACAAGTTGTTTTCAGCATTAAGCAAATTTTATTTGCAATATCTATACGTAGTATTTTGCAACGGAATTTTAAAGAGTAGTTAAATAGATAAAGGAAAAGTAATTGAATAAATAACAACTTGCAACCCTCCTCAGTTGCGTGTAACATCTTATTTTTAGCCATAGACAAGGCACGCAACTCAAATATAAACCAACTAACTATTTCCCACATTTTTCAACAAAACTATTTTTATAAAAACTAAAACTATACCCATTAAGACTGCACTTAGTATGCTCATGACCGCGAGTACGGCTATTTAAATAAATTTATACTCTGCAGAGGTGTACAACTTTACCCACAACACATGAATTCTCTTATTTGTTCGGCATCCGTCAATACCACCGGTCACTACCTTTAGAAAGCTGTAACAGCCCCAAGTTTATAAACAATGATAAAATGCTTTATGAACAGAATGAGGTGCTGTTCATAGCATTAACCTGTTCATTTCTACAATTTGGGTAGTATGTTACAAATTGAAAACCTTCCTTTTTAGCCAAAATCCAAAAGAACCATTTAAAGTCTTAAAGGAATACAAGGTAAAACTTGTATTATGACTGGGAAGTATTTTTATTAAAGCCTAGGTAAATTATCTTGGCTGAAAATATTTTTGTTGCATTTTTAGAAACTAAATTGACTTAAAGAAAAATAATTGTCTTTAAATGAATACTTTCGGGCTAGAATAAATATTTATGTATTTTACCAAGTGATTATGTGATTTTAAAAATTTATCTGGGAAATATATCATCCCAGTAGCCTCCAGCAAAAATTTCATGATTTTACAAATTTATTTGCTATTTTTAAAAGCCCAGTCAAACCTTAAAACTTTTGAATGAGTTCTGGTCAACTAAACCGGTTTGAATCCAAACCCTAGCACTGTAGCGACTCGAGCCTTGTGGTTGGGTCCAACCCAGTGCAAGTGGTCCGGCCCAGGCACGTTCGAGCGCGAGCCCGAACCCTATGTGCGATATGAGCCGTTGATTTCCAATCGAACGGGCGAGGCCGTATTGCCCCTCGAGCTGTCCACGTGTACACCTTAATCTCCGCCGTTGGATCTTGATCTAACGATCGAGATCAGTGTGTACAATCGGACAACTCCGGAGCCCTTCTCAATCTCCACCGTTCATTCTCGATCCAACAGCATCCCTTTCGTTTTAAACTTAAAGGCGCTTTTATCTCGAGCCGAGCGATTCAAATCCTACGGCTTTCCTTTTTACCGCGTGCTAATAAGGCCCGCACTCCTCTGGGCCGTTAGATCTTCATCGAGTGGTCCAGATTGGTGTATGCATTCGGACGACTCCGGATCCCCTCACGATCTCAGCCGTCCATTCTTGATCTAACCGCGCCGCCCTTTTCTTTTGAAATTAAAAGCGCGCGGCTATCTTGAGCCCTTAGATCTAGATCCTACGGTGCGCCTTTTTGACCGTGGGCCTTTAAAGCCCAAATTCGGTGGATCGTTGGATTTCAATCGTAAGGTCCATATGAGTGTATGCAATCAGACCATCCGGTTCATTTTTCCATCTTGACCGTAGAGATCAAATCTAACGGTGCTGTGTCATCGCATCTAAAAGGGGTGACGTGTATCCTTTTATTTGATCGTTGGATTCCAATCCAACGTCCAGATTTGAAAGTAGATCTCGAGATTCCTTTGGGCCCCGTTTAAATCTCGATCGACCGATTGAGATCGCACGACCCATATTTTAAGGTACCGATTCAAATCTTTTAATCTCTCTATTTATCACAACCGCCATTTCCAATCGGACGGTGATATTCTTTGAGCCTTTATGAAGCGCGGTGAGAATGACAAAGGGACCCACATGTCGATGTTGCCTCCTTCTTCCTTATCTCTGCTGCAGACCATTTACGAGCAGAGGAGAAGATTATCCCAAGATTATACAACTAATTTTTGGGATAATTAGCCTAAATGGACACCTCATCAACTCTAGACTCTTCTCCGTGCCATGTAGCTCAACATCCATATATAAACCCTAGCTTTTTCTTTGTTGCCATTGTTGACCGAAGAAGCTCATCCTCCATTGTTGCCCAAAGGAGTTCTTGCTCTTGACCCTTTGCTTATCCATCCTAAACTCGGTTCCACCTTGCAATAAAGATTGGTTATCTTTTGTAGGTTAAATCCGAGTTTATTTCTCTCACAATCCACTTCTGTTTCAAATTCGTGGTGTCTTTCCTCTCTTGTAAGCTAAAACCCTAATTTTCGATATCTTGAGCATCTTAAGAACCTTAGAAGCTGCTGTGAATCATTCTTTTGAGCATCGTAGCTTTAACTTGCTCTAAACGAAAAGTTGATGTTATAACTTTTGGTTTTCCATGTCATTTTCAAGACCTAGGGTTTCTCCTGTCAACTTGTTATCCTAATTAGGTTTAGACTGGACCTAGTAGCATAACAAGTTATTCTTTTAATCCTTGTTATCATCTATTTAGGTTGATAATGTAAATTTGTCTCTGTTCTCTTTTGTCTCACTCAGCCGACAAAATAGGTTTTACTTTAGCTTTTGAAATCTAATCGATTAGGGTTAGCTTAAGGTTAGCTTGGGGTATTAATTGCCCTAAAAGATCATGCTAAGTTTCATTTATGAACTTTTGCATGTTCTATTTTTTCCTTTTTCCAAAATCTGCCTCTGTCCTGTTTTCAGCTCTTTTAGAAATCTGAAAACTAGGACTTTGCACTAAACTCCAGTTTCTGTCTTTTGAAAACAGTAAGCTATAATATGGATTAGTATTACTATTAGGGTAGGTATAATTTAAGCATATTGTCAATCATGCATTTCCAGATTGATCATGCATATTTCTTCCATTTTGGACTTATTGTCAGTTTTGGTATTTATTGGATCTTATTGCTTCTTATAGAATCTGGTTCATCTGAAGTTTTGAATCGTCTCTCGAGCAACCCAACTCGCAATGAGGTTTATTATTACCAAGGCAAGCATCCTCTCTGCACCATGTTGATCCCAAATCTTATACATTATATTTTCTAAATCCAGTGACAACTGTGCATGCTATGTTTCTGAAAATACAAAGTGTGACCTGTTAGTAGTTAGTTATGACCTAACATGAAGGATTACCTCAATTGTCACCATACACTCAACTTTAGCATAGTACTGTATATTATAACATATATTTTCAGTTTTGGCTTAGACATGCAGTCTAGAGATTTTAGAGTTTGACAAGCATATCTTGTCAAACATGGGAATCACAAATGAACTTTTGTTATTTTGAACTCTTTGTCTAGTTTCTTTAAATCAGACTTGTATTTGAAATTTAAATTGATCTGGACAAGAGGAAGCTAGTGATGGTGCTTTTGTGCACGAGATTGGGTTTTGTGGTGGACTTGTCCGGGTTAATTAAGGACCGAACTCTGATTATTCAATTCAAGTCCCCCACGTACTTCCACATGCAGTGTATGGGCGCTGTTTGGTTAAGTAAAATGTTAAGACTATTGGGTTGGAAACAGGAGAGTAAGAATATGTGTATTGACCTTGTATGGCATAGATGCTTTGGTCCGATGGATGCGTTGTATGCTATGTGAGCTTGTATGTCGATGATCGGATGTTCTTAGAAGGGTGAGGCGTATATGTGCTCCGTAGCATATACGATACCTTAATGGTGCCGATTGCATCCTAATATGGGTAGTGAGCCCATTCGCATTTAATTGTTTGGATCGGCATTCTTGACGCAACATGTGTGCCTCGGTTAGCGGATGCTATCGATCGTTGTTTAAGCGAGATCGGTTCACACATGGGGTCCAACTCAATAGTGTTAGCTTGTTGAAAAATACCAAATCTTAGTTTCCCGGTCGGCATACCAAAGGAAGTATGTCATCATTCTGAGGCATCCGAAGGCAACGGGCTAGCTAAGTCATGTGGGTAAAGATGTACACCTGCAGGTATAAAGCTGCTCGAATAGTCGTGTCCACGGTCATGGGCGATAACTTGAATTGATGTCACTGTATAGAAATTTTGATTTTTTTCAAAATCTGGTTTCGGTTTAGTGTGCATGAGGGATTCATGCACTGCATCGCTCACAATTATGCCATTTACTTCATCGCTCGGTCCAAATTTGATTTGTTAAGTCGCTTTATCAAAATTTAGTCTTTGTAGGTTAAGATGTCCTGCTTTATGCAAAACTTAACCATTTTACCTTCCTGTTGTAACCTTATGCATATATAAATTCTACTCCTTTGTGTAGGCTCTAATCAACACTTTCTTTTATTAGTTTGTGTAAGACTTGCTGAGTACCTTCCGTACTCAAGGTGCTATCACCTATTGTTGCAGGTGAGGACGGTTTTCTTTATGAAGTACCCGTTAGCGCCGATCAGGGTGACGCTAACGAGTAACGCTACTTCTTTCCTCCACGCAATTGCCTGCGGGTGGATGAGGCCATTGGTGGACTTTAATATTTTGTTTTTGCTTCCGTTGTTAGACTTTTGAAGTGACCAAGTCACTTAATATTGTAGTACTAAAACCGAATGTTGTAAACTTATGTTTAATTATGTCAATGTATGACTTGTATGTGTATGATGCAATGTTGTTGAAGGATATATATATGCAATGGTCGTTGATCCTGGGAACCATTGTGAGATATATATATATCCGGGGATCCTGTTTATTGGAATTGATACTTGTTAAATTTATATCTTTAGCATGATCTTTAATTAAGGGACAGTACTGTTCCTTCATTAATAATCGTGCTACAGTATGAATTTAATTAAGTACATTTCCAATAATCCGGGGCGCCCACAAAAGCAGTCTAGAGCATGTATTGAAGTCTTTATGTCATTTAGTCATAACCTTGCATTAGACCAATGAATGAACACCCTCACTTCTCAGTGAGGCATTCACCGTTGTGTCGGCAAACTTTGTGCCCGACACCATGGTGAAGGGAACCCTTTTGAACATGCCTACACCGATCATACTCGCACTACTACGGTCTACCTGCGTGCAAGACTAGTTTTTAATGACTTAATTAACTAATGTCGTCTCATACCGGTACATGTGGTTATACACTTAGACTTAGATAGGACTTGCTAACGGTCGATCCTTAATTGACCCGGACGAGGATCTCCCCCTATCTACGTGTGAGATACATCTCTCACACTTCTCAGAATATAATATAACTCGCCCACGTCGCAACTAAGTCTTTCATTTTTATTTTTATACAAAATAACAGAGATAAACCCCTTTGGACCATCATTTCAACTTTCCCTATTTGTCAAAAAACTATGTGATGATGTCATGCTAGAATGTGTCGTAACCTCATTGTGATTTATCAAAAAAACTATGTGACAATATTGTGCTAGAATGTTTTTGTAACAAAATTGTGATTTATCGAAAAACTATGTGATAGCATTTTGCTTAAAAATATATTGTGCTAATATTGTTTCTTATTACTGTATGATTTTATCTCTTATTATGCTGTGTCTAATTGTAATGTGTAACTTATTTTGTTTCTGAAACCACCACCGGAGTGGAGCGGTCAGAAATATACAATCCCAAAATAACTATTGAAATTTAAATAAAACAATATTAAATATTTAGGCTAAATTCTGCACACAAAAAAAATTCAAGACCTGAAGCCAAATTGGTCTAGCGACAGGAACCTATCACCGATTGGATTGGCGACAAAGGTTCTGTCGCCGGTTGGACTAGCGACAAAAGTCCTGTCGTCGTTCCAACTGGCGACAACGACAACAACCTAGTTTTACAAAAAAAAAATGACTATTTAATTTTGTAATTTGTTATTAAATTATATATATATTTTAAAAAAATCTCACATTCAACAGGCTACCCAGCTGATAGTGTAACTTCAGAATTGTATTTCCAACTAAGAATGAAACCAAAGAACTCTATAGCAAGAGCAACTAGTAAGATTGCATGACCATTGGACATCTCATTCGAAAATTGAGACTGAGACCAGAAGAATACATAGAATTTTGGAGCTAAATTGCCCTTCCTCCGCTATTTCAAGACGTGCATAAAGATAGATGGCTTTTTTTTAAGGCAAAGGATACGCAAGCTGTCATCACTATTGCCAAAACACCCAAAGTGGAAATAAAACAAAAATAGAGGATAGGTAAGAGAAACAGCCAATTTAAACTACACATGACCAATGTTCTTCAGCAAGTTAGAGACTGCAGGCTAAGCATCATTCATGGTAGAATACATTTTGGACAATGTTATCTGCATTCCTGGGAATTCGCCACCATCAATCTAGTAACGTTGATTAGTCATTACACTGGATCCCTAAATTCTTCCAGTACAAAATTTACAACTGGAGCAAATTGTATACAATGGTCGAAAAGACATACAAGATTGCAACATTTGGGGGATCCTGATGTACTACAATCTACAGAATCACCATATCAGGTCTTTTCTGCATTTATCACTAGTCACTACTACCACCTTAACACCGAAATACTCGCTGAAAGTGATCACATTTGCAAATCCATTGAAAGAGATGTTGTGGTAGCTACCTTCTCCCGAAGGTTGAACTTCCTCACTATACACGGCCGAACATCTTCAACGCTAACCAAGCTTTCCAGAAATGGGAGCAATTTCAGCAGCTCCTTGTCATTAGGATCATCGAACCAGCTCTCAATAGGAATGCCATTGTCTAACTGGAACCCAAAAGCCTGTAAGCAGGAAATCAGTAGTCGCTTCATATCCTCAAAATAATAGTAGTTGACTGCATGTTAACTCAGCATACCAAGATAAATGCGCAAATATGCAGCTGAGAATGAACTAAGAAAAGATAAATAATACATAATTTCAGAACTTCAAAGCTCCTGTTAAGCTGTTACTGCTAAAGATATTCGCTCAACAACTACAACGTTCCTCAAGTCTGAAGGTGAATTTTCATTAAATGCTCTAGGAGTAAACCCAGTAAACCTAAGTGCCTAAGAAATACCACTAATGGCCAACAGCAAATGATCGCGCTTAGTTGTTTATATTAGTTCTCCAAATAAAATCCAGAGAGGTCATGCAATATCGACAAAAGTACATGAGTCACAACTTTGGGCAAGTTCCTACCAATTCCGGGAATAGTGAACAGTTTCAATCAAAATCTGAAGAACTGATAGATGCATAACTATATATTGCAGGTGGAGCTATGTACCACTGTAACACAGTAAGTATTCTCCAACAAACATATCAGCATCTCAATGGACAAAACAAATTGCTACCACTGGGATGAATTTAAGATGCTTACAGAAATGGGCATTGATCAGGAAAAAGAATTCTCTGCGCAAAGAAATGGATATGATTGTGTATACCTGTGGAGAATTATCAACAATCATTACACGAGTTAAATCGCGTCCAAGAACTGTTAGATCCTTTAAGTAGTTGCCCTCTACATAGACACAAGACTCGCGGTAAACACGATGACGGAACAACTTTCGTTTAGGATCAATAACATTGAGAAGTTGTTCTGCATAAATGCTTTGACTAGCAGTGAAAATAATTGTCTCAAACATGCTGGCAACCCTCTCCAAGAACTCTTTGAGATAGGGACGGCATCGAACATATATTGTGTGCTCTCTGAAGTTAAAATGAACTGGAAATGTGAAATCAGCATCCTCACAGGGTTCAAGAGTTGAATGCACAAGTGTTTCTGCATTGTAGCATAGAACGACGCAAAGTTAACATCAAAGGGCCAGGAAGGACGATTTCAAACTTATGTCTAACTGGCCATAACAGAAAACAGGTAGACCAAACAGAAATGAATAAAGAGATTGGACACAAGCACTAGGCAGGTTTGTGGAAGGTACTAACTATTAAGTGTGGAATTATTACCACACAGCAAGCACATCTCAATTAACATTTAAGAACCAACATCAACTATGTTGAATCTTCAAATGATCCTGATAGTGAAGTTATAGTAATACTATAATCAGGATGTATATAAATCCATCAGGTGCGTACAACAATCTTCACAGCTCCTATTTTACAAGTTTCAAGCCTTATCGATAGAGATAGTGGGATTCATCTTTGTATCACACCCCAACCCCTAGCTGAATGGAAAATGCTGCAGTTACCTAATAGTCTTCTTAGATGTTGCTAATTTCAGTTCATTCACTAATAAGTATTCGTAAACAAATGGATTCCTACCTGCAAAATTTGCTCTAAAGGCAGCAGGGCATTGCCAAATTGGGAATAACAAAATAATATGAATGACCAGCATAATTGCAGTTATTCATACAAATGGGAACAAAAAGATACTAAGTGCTTAGATAGCAGGTATATCTTACCATCCAGATCAAGTACAAGGGTAGTTGTAGGGCAACTCTGAGTTTGCTTTGGAAGGAGAACAGGCGAAACTTGGGAACCACCATAGATAAATCAGGTAAATCCCTGATAAAAGTATATGGGTCAAAATCATCATACTCCTCCGTTTCCTCAGGTTCAACATAACCCTCTGTTGAGATAGATTCTTGACTACATTCATCAATGCACTCCAACTTAGACTGCTGCATAGCAAGATATATTGCAGACACTTCTGAAGAAAGGTGTCCCAGTTCACTGAAATCATCCTCTTCAAGCAATGTCTTCCGACCAGTTGATTCCACATTTAGTGTGTAAGAGTGATCGCTTAACCCAACACAAGTTTTACATGCCAGGCTAGTCGATTCATTAATTTGATTGGATCCAGATCTGAGGGTAGTATCTTCTTTTCTACCATGACCATGTGCCTTTTCTTCTTCTATTGAGCCAGCTGAACCCAATGTATCGCCTTTATGTTCTAAGCCTGCATGGTCAACAGTCAATATGGACCAACATGGACTGAATCACTGAAAACAAAATGAACGCCGTGCACAGATTGCAACATTTGACAGAAACAAATAAAGTAATTTGATAGTCTGAATTGTTTCAAAGTGACCCTTTGCTGACAGATAAACCTTCTGGGAAGATTGAAATATCCAATTGTTCAAATGAGCAAATAACTGCAATGATTGCACCTAAAATCAATCATAAAGTACCTATTACTAATACTGGAGATTGCCTCCTAAGAAGGAATATGGAAGTGAATAACTCATGAAAACAGAGAAACAAACATTCAGTGTACGGCAAACATCAGTAAATATAGTAAGATCACTAAAGATTGTACATATCATCCTTCAAAAATTGAGTTCTACAAAATAAACATATTTTCCTTGATGACCTAATTGAACCAAACAAACTCCAAGAACTCAAAAGTTCTCAGGGACTGACAACGACAATGAGACTCAAAAGCTTTGAGGTGGCTTCCTGAAAATATCATCGTGAAGGAACACTGACATCTAATGCAAAACCACCATCATTTCATCTGTTTATACCTCCAGGATTTTTGTGGCATCTAGGATCCCCGTGGAGAAAAACTCACATGAAGAAAAACCCTAGCTATGTTTGGAAAGGACGGTGGTGAGTGAAAATTGGACAGCCGAGGCCTGCATCTCCCCAAATTGCTTTTCCAATTCACCTCTCTCCACACGCATTTCTGTGCTCTTCCCCTCCAAATCGACAACCACGCCCTCCAATTCGTTGACTTTCTTGGACGCGGCCACCGTCTCCGCCTCCTTCGTGCCGAGAAGCTCCAGGACCCAACCTTTCTCAGCCACCGCCGAGTCGAGGCGAGCCACCGCCTCGCCCATGGCCGAAGCTTCACGAGTCGTCATCGCCTCGGCGGCCTCGAGCGACTCCTGGGCGGCGGGGAGGCGCGCGCGCAGCACCGCGGTCTCCTCCTCTGCGGTGAGAAGGGCGCCCGCGAGCGCAGCCCGGAGCACATCGCGCTCGGCGTCTACGAGCGCGTCGGCGTCGGCGAAGAACTCCTCGATGCGTGCCTTGAGCGCGGCCCCTGCCCCCGCATCTCAACAGACTCCCTGACGACCTCGGCGTTGAGGGCCTTAAGCTTCACCACCTCCCCCTTCCGCTCCGGCGACATCGTGCTCTGCGTCTGCGAGCGCGGCCCGGAGGACACCGTGCTCCGCGTCTGCGAGCGCAGCGGCGTCGGCGGAGAACTCTCGATGCGCGCCTTGAGCGCGGCCCCTACCCCCGCATCTCAACAGACTCCCTGACGACCTCGGCGTTGAGGGCCTTAAGCTTCACCACCTCCCCCTTCCGCTCCGGCGACATCGCGCTCTGCGTCTGCGAGCGCGGCCCGGAGGACATCGTGCTCCGCGTCTGCGAGCGCAGTGGCGTCGGCGGAGAACTCTCGATGCGCGCCTTGAGCGCGACCTCCTGCCCCCGCGTCTCGACGGACTCCTGACGACCTTGGCGTTGAGGGCCTTAAGCTTCGCCACCTCGCCCTTCCGCTCCGGCGACGAGCGACGAAAGTCATGAAGGCGAGGAGCCAAGGCAGTGTCGCGTGAGGGGAAAATATCCCGACCTGAGGAGGTGTGGTTTTCTTCCCCAGGGATTGGGCCAGGTTCGACCGGGATTTTCCTGTCCCCTTCTGATTCCAAACGGCCACTTGGGATGAGGGAGGAAAATCTTCCCCAGGCAAAGTTTCCCTGGGATTTGGCAAGGATCCCGGCCAGGATTAACTCTCCCAAACAAGCCCTTATGGTTCACATGCAAATTAACTGACGAAGAGAACAATGCTATGCTGTTATCTTACTTATTTGAAAAAATTGAGCATAAAAGAAAGAACTACCAGTTGGTAAAAGCATTCTGTTAAAGATCTTGACTGCAACATGTATATACAAGTGAGGCAAGGTCATATTGCTAAATGTTAATAGCAATGAGTAAATCTTGCTATCCAGGGACTTAAAAAATAAGCGATAGTGTTTGACTGTAAAATGTATAAACAAGCGAGGCAAGGTCGTACTGCAGATGTTTGACTGTAAAATGTATAAACAAGCGAGGCAAGGTTGTGCGGCAGAACGTTGATAGAAATGAGTAAATCTTGCTATGCAGATACTTATAAAATTATAATATGGTTCACGTGAATTACAAAATGTTAATGCAGAAATTTAAGTCGTGGCCCTTAAAAACAAACAATTTTTTAGAACAAAAACAAACAATTTTAACAATGCAATAATCTCAAGATACTAAAATGGTACAATGGTACAATGAAAAGATAAGTAGCTAAGAATGTTACATTTTTTGTACCTTTGACAAAGTTACTCACACCACATTCCTTCTGATGATGGTACGTGGGGAAAATATGGAATTGCATGGACGATCATCAACACAGTCATCGGAGTGCTGGCCCAGCGATAAAAACAAATGTATAAGTGTTCAAACCAATAAAAATATAAGAAAAAGTTTTGAATTTGAAGTTTATGTGAAAACTTTGTTCACAGCAGAAACACTGTATATGCTAATACATTACTGTTACAACACGGCTGAGCACTATATATGATCTTAAACAGTTGACCAAAAAGAGCAACTCGTTTTTGACTAATGTTAATTTAATAGTACAGTAACAAATGTTTAATAAAGAGCAACTCGTTTTTGACTAATGTTAATTTAATAGTACAGTAACAAATGTTTAATAAGCCATGTGCCAAAACAACCATTAAAAAAAACCAATGTTCCCCCTTTCTCTCCTTTATTTGGAAGAAATTCACTGCAAATGATAGAACAGAAAAGTAGCCAAAGAGTTCACTTCAACCACAAAGAATTTACCTTCTGATCAGGAGAAGTACCAGGTACCACCAGAGGAACTTCATTTTCAGTATCAGCTGCATCACATGGAGAGATCAACTTTCTTCCTCCTTTAGAAGCTCGATTCTTCTTGGAAGGATTCCAACTGCACAGTGGACAATAGAAGCAATATTTAGCGATCAAATACAGCCAATGCCACATCCTAATTAGTAGCATAACTTCTAAGGGGCAGAATGATAAATAGTAAATAGTTGCACAAAATCCTATCTTTGCTACCAGAGGTTGTAGAACTACCTTCAACAAGTGAATCATAAGTAAAACAATCTACTTCCAAAGCACAAGTCCAAATTATAGTAATGGGACACCACTTCAGTAAGACCACAATGACTTTATTTAGCTTCGACACAAGAAAGATCGTCATGTAAACATCTCATTGCAAATTTGGAAACAATGAAAATAGATCTTAGTTATCATAGAGAAGCTTATATAAATTATCTTGTACAGCATATTAGTATGTTCATTTGTAGCTTATTCGAATAAAGAGGAACAAACCAATAAGGTTATTTATATCTATCGATCTAGACAGAAGAGATTGAATTATAGCATTTACATAGAAACAATCCATTTGAAAAGAGAACTTTACAGACTTCTGCTTCTTGGCAGAAGATGTAATGAGATCATTCACTTTCTTTCGGCAGCTGCAGTCTGAATTGCTCTTCTGGGTTGCCTACTAGTTTTAGGATTGGCATGATCCCCAGGTGCATTTATTGCAGCACCCTTTTTTCTTGTTTGCATTGTTGATTAAGAGGAGTACCTCCAAACCATCTGGGTCATATAGCAGAATGTGGATAACACTCAATCAAGCTGTCGAGATTAACTGCGTGATTTCCTTCAAGCTGAAAACAACAGTGTACCGCTAAAAGAAGTAAATTGAGGAATTGGCTCACCAGCAATACAAAGAAATACATTTCAAATTTTATCTGGTAGGGTCCTATCATTGGAAATTTCAGAAAGAAGTATAGAACTATAAGTAATGGTTCACAACAATTACATTAAAAAAACCACATAATCGGATATAGAGCCACTGCTAAGGACTGAAGGTATGTCAAGATAAAAACCTTTATATCAACAAATAACAAAAAATAACAGCATAGTTCGATGTACTTCCTCGAAATGCAAAAAAAAAAAAGGCACTTCAAGCCTAACTAAGCTTCACACCTTCACCGTACCTAAATGTTTGCACACAACTTACAGCTGTCTTTTCTGGACTATCCTGTGTTTGAAATAACCATAGTCAGATAACGTAGGAAACAATTTATCATTTATAGATTTCAAGCGCATTTTTAATATCAATGGCTCAGCTTTGAAGGTTCATAAAGTGAAGGAAAATGAACTATCATAGCCTAAAAATTTAACCATTAGTCCATACCGTGAAGGCTACAGGCCTGCACCCAAGTATGATACATCCGTATGGGAGTGAAGCAGAAGCACCATACAAATCGTTCACAAACATAAAGCCAATGCTTAATGGACAACTCGCATGCCCTCAAAAACACCGGCATCAATTTCACCCGCACGTAAGTCCAAACACTAGGCACATACAACAACAAAATAGTCTTTCCCCCCGAATACCAATCCAAAGCTCGCAATCACCTCGGAATTTGACACATGAGCAACACAAATCGACATGGCGCATCAACCATAACCATCATGGCACCATTCGCGAACCGAACCCACCTCCACCCTCCGGCTCACGCCTCAGACCCAATAACTTCACCTCAAACCGCCCGGTTCCCCCAAAAATCGGCCGCACAGGGACACGCACCGCACTCACCACCACCACACCTCCAAACGCTCGCCATTTCATCCCTAAGCGTCCCCAAAAACAGACCAAACAGCGCAAGGGGGCAAGCGAGAGGCACGAGCAGGACCACGAAGCCAGCGGCATTGCACAAAAACCCCCAAAGCGACAAATCGAACGAAACAAAACGAATCGACAGCTCGGGAGGAGAGCCCTACCGGAGGGGAGCGAGCGCAGGAGGCGGCGGAAGCGATTCAAGCACGCTGGAGAGCAGCGGAGGCAGGATCGGAGGACGGCTGCCAAAAACCCTAACCCTAGCGGCCACGGAGACGACGGGGAGATTTTAGCGAACGGGAAGATTTTAGCGAACGGAGCAGAGGAGAGGAGAGGAGAGGAAGAGAGACCGGAGCGGAGGGGAGGCAGATGTTACTAGTACTAGTCGTTGCCTCGTTGGGTCTGGTTGGTGGGCCTTCTAGATGAGGCGGCAATCTCGAGGGGAGGACACGTGTGCGTTAAGATCCGGTCCGTGTCGTCGTCTCGTCACTGGGTCAATTTACTCCTCACGGGTGCGGCAGAATCAGGGGCCCTGTGTCAGTGGGGCAGTTGGGTTGGGCTGTCGGTGATAGAGGAGTACCCGGGTTTCGAGCGGCCGAATTTTTTTATTAATAATATTAATATTTTTGAAAATTAAAAAAGTAGGAAAAGTGCAGGAGCATTTAGAAAAAAATTATTATTTAATCCCTTTTTATTTTTATTTTAAAGCAAACCACTTTACCTTTATTTCTAATTCTGATTTCTTTGGTCACCCCACCATTCGTGGCGTGACAAAACAACACTGTCACACCAGCCTGTATTTGAGCAATCTCTTGTTATGCCACCACCCGTGGAGTGGCAATATTGTTTGGTCACACGTGACCAAAAGTGCTATTTTTCAGACTTATCCTATGGCGTAACAATGTTGTTTTGTCACGCTACGGATGGTGGCGTGACCAAAGGGGTCAGAAATGGAAATAAAGGTCGCAAGAGGTTAAATTTAAAATAAAAATAAAAAAATTAATTAATAAAAAAATTCATTTAGAAAACTACGAAGACGTTAATATCAACAGCGTACGCAGCCGCCAGACCACCTCCCGCGTGTTTCTCGTGCGACCGTCGCCTTCTTGCCATTCTTCTCGCGCTAACTCAGCCGTACATAAGTTTGCCACCGCGTCATCTTCTTCCTCAGCTCGCCTCCGTTCCATTTTCGCGCAAACCGAGTTTATCGCTACTTGGTTTTAATGGGAACGTGTGCGCTGCCGACGCCGATGAGTACGCCTCTGCACCATTGTCGCTTTAGTAAGCTTCCTCACCCACGACACTCGCGTTGTTTTGATCCTTGTCCATTGCTCATTCCTCTTCTTTACTCAATGCAGCTCCAAGATTCTCATAGCTCCATTGCGCTTGCCTTCGTCTCCGACTCCAGCGTGCACCAGATCTGGGATACAGTGTTCTCGTTGTTCGAGCATGTTTGAACAACCCCCGAGTGTGTCATCATGTGTTCCAACCTTCCTTCATCTAATTCCCCCACTTAATGTAGGCAGATTCACAAAGAATTCGAGCTTCCGTGTCATCTTCTACTACTACAGAAAAGGTTTTTACAGATGGTTCAAAAACGTCATCACATATGGTTTCGTGGGCCATCTGAGTTTATAGGTCAATAATGATATGAGGTCATCATAGACGGTTTTTGAACCGTCTGTAATACTCCAGAGTAGATTTTGAGAGAAAGCGAATATTCAAGAAAAGGACTAATTAGAAATTGATCCGGAGAAGGACCTAATGGAAAATAGCTAATTAATCAACCGGAGAAGGGGTTAGCAGTGTTTGTAGACAACCGGGTGGGGCCTCGCCCATGTGCATTCCCACAAGTGGAAGGGAGGCCGGCCTTAAAGAGGCCAAAACCCTAGCCGCCTCCCATTTTCTCCTCTCCCTTGTGTGGCGCCACCCCTCTCTCCCTCCCACTTGGGCGCCTCCCCTGCCCCTACGCCTCCTCATGGTGCTTCCCCGCTGGTCTTCACCCCATCCATTGGCGCCGCCACCTTGCAATTGGTGTTGCCCTGCTTCCATTGCCGCGATCGTGAAGGAAGAAGAAGGGTAAAACAAAGCAGTGCCGGCGATTCAAGGGAGAAGAAAGGTTCTTCTTCTTGGGAGTTGATCCACGTCTTCCACGGGTCTTCAAGGGTAACGACGTGTTTTCCCCACCGTTTGTTGAGGATTAGAGGCGAAATCGATTATTTGGGTTCAATTGTTTTGCTGTCCGTGACGCTCAGATCTGTCCAGTAGGATGCGTGGCTGTTTTCGGGTCCTTAAAGTCGGAATTAGAAGTTTTGATCTCCTAGAGAATTGTGGATAATGCTCTTAGCTTTCAGTGGCCGCTAAGAACATCTGATTCCGACATTCGAGTCAAAAGTTATGTTATTTTTAGTGTTTACTGTCCAGAATCCTGACGAGAATCTGCAGTCATCTTGTTTAATAAATACGAATTTGTTAAGTGCCGAATTAGAACTTGGGATCTCCTAGAGAGTTGTAGGTTATCTCGTTACCTTTCATTGCCGACAAGAATCAAGTCATTCGAACTTCGGTAGCCAAAGTTATGAATTTATTAGTAATTCTGTGTTTCTGGAGAGAAGCAGATTTGCTAGTGTTGGTTAACCTGATAAAAGCGCATATTTAAAGGGTTTCAGAGGGTCTCACCATAACGAAAATGAGGTTAATCCTCTTAGCTTTCAGGAAAGCTAAGGATCACTGAATTCGGACGAACGTAGAGAAAGTTATGATAGTTTCTTTGTCGCTGTCCAGAAACCCGACGTGAAATGTTTGCTCTGATTAAATAGATTGGTAGGTCGGTAGATGGCCGAATCAGAGGGTCTCCCAACTAAGTTTATTTAGACATTTCAATTACCTTTTCAGATTGTCCAAGATCATCCTATTTGGACTCTTGAGAAGAAAGTTATAAATTTTGAAGTCTGCTGTCTGCAGTGACCGATCGCTAGAAATTAGAAAAGCTAGACGTGATAAGAAGATTAGCGATTTCGATTGTAATGTGATGTATGATTTTGGTCCAGTATGCTATTCTTAGTTTGGGGTTATCTTCTTGTCCAGTGTGGCGAGATCCCAAGGCAGACCCACTTCGCGTCCGCATGCTTCGCGCGGTTGAGGCAAGTATTCGGGTTTATGTGTAGTATTGGTTGCATGTCATGATTTAGTGGTGTATTGTTCATCATTGCCATGTGAATGTGTTGTGAGATGATTCTAGTTGTGTTGATGCTTGTAGTTATGTTTAAGGTTCCTTCATGATGCTATTGTTTACATACCACGACTACATATTGAGTTATGATATTGGAAATATGATGTTGTAGTTCTTATGCATGTTGGAGCATTTTGAGACTTGTCACGTGGTGACCAAGAGTACAATGTTGAGGTCCCCGCTATATGTAATGACGAGCTTGAGGTCCCGCATTCATGGAATGTGGCCAATGAATACTGAGGTCCCCGTCATTGTGATGACGGGCAAAGGTCCTATACATGTGATGTATAGGCTCTTGGTCCCTCGTGCGGAGGGAGCACGGCATGGGTATTCATTGACGGATGAATACCCGCATTACCGGTAAATGCGAACGAGATAAAGATCAAAGAGTGCATAGCATTATCATCATTTAAATATTTGAAATGTCTTAACGGTGTTGAATAAAGTTGTTTTTAGATGTTATGTCTATATGAATGTTGCAACCTTGTTGATACTTCTCGAGTCGTATGGCTCACCCTTGCTTTGTCTTGTTATAGGTACTTCGCAAGAACGTCATGCATGGGAGGAGTAGGCATTGGAAAGCACGCACTACCTCACAACATTTATGCAATTGCTATTTAGTTTCACATAGGAATAAATAATGAAGTGGAGACTATCTAGGGATGTTTTATGATGTTGGTTATTGGATATTTATGGTTATGATAATGATGTTAATTGTTTACATTCGAACGATTATTTTATATGCATGAAAGACTTGGATTATAGAAATAATAATAAATGCCATGATCATCTGTTGATCCCTCGATTTTGTTGTTCATACAAAGGAAGTTCTGTCAAAAAAAAATTATAGATTGTTCTAGTTAGTTTAATTCTTGTAGCATTCTAGGCTCATGTGGAGCTGGGGTGTTACACCGTCTATGATACATACTATCGTAGACGGTTATTAACTCAAAATCGTCTGTGATAGTTGACTATCACAGACGGTTTGTAGATTAAACCGTCTATGATAGATGATGTATCACAGACGGTTTGTAGATTAAACCGTCTATGATAGATGATGTATCATAGACGGTTTGTAGATGAAACCGTCTGTGAGAGATGATGTATCACAGACGGTATGTTGTAAGGAACTGTCTGTGGTATTTTTTTGTATTGTTAAATCTATTTCTGTTTATTGGCTATCCTCAGGAAATGCTAGCCATACCCTCTGAGACAAGCTGAAACACAACAAATTGTATACATCAAATTCACATTCATTTCAGAAACAGGGACATCTAATTCGCATTCATTTCAGAAACAAGCATATCCAATTCACACGTACCATTAAGTTCAATCTACATTGTGGAACTTCTCATCTAGATTTATGACCTTATGGTTCAAGAATGCCATAAACTGTCATCGAATGTTTATGAGTTGGTCCTGTTCCAACGTAGTTGTGCGCGCTTCTCGAACTTTGTCGCTAGGAAGATTAAATTCGTGCATATATAAATTTAAAAGTATGAAATAATTATTGCAAGATTCACAAACCCGATGATCATTGGTCATCGCAGAACCGACGAGTAGTTCCATGTTGTGGCAAACATAGTATCCACAGAGGCTGCAGCCCGGTGGTTGCTGGTGGCACTACAAAAATAGAATTGGTTAGTTCGAGAGGCATTACTACGAAGTGTTATATAGGATTAATGTGTACTAGCTAACGAATACCACGAATTTTAGATCGTGTCGAGGGATCATTCCTGGATTTTCCTCCTTTAGCAAAGTACACGACTAATGACCTACATGATTCTAAGAAGTTAGCCTTAGCTATTGCAAAGAAAGGAAAGACTACAATAGAGCTTCTATAGAGGAAATGTGTTTACTGTCGATTAATTGTCGGACAACCGTGAAGTCGTGTTTGGCCCTCTATAGGAATCTAAGTATATTACCATGTTCGCTTTGGTTTAATTACAATTAGAATTAAGTGAAACCTACACAGGCATGTCACCATGGTCATTAAATCTAAGTTAATGTTGCTTATAAAGTATAAATCAACAAGTATAGCCACTAGTACTGCAACACTTACTCCTAGTTGTAGGGCAAAAGTATGAATTCCTTGTCGCGGTGAGCCAGCAATGACTCCGTCATGTAATCCTTGACAAATTTTGCATTCTCCTTGATGGTTTGCTCGGAGACGAAGTGTGGGTCGAGGAAACCTACCAGTGAATTCCTTAATTCGGCTTCAGAAATCGTGTGTATATATATATACAAAAGCAAGGAGTTATATATAACATTTTTCAGTATTACACGAACATTGACAGTGATTGTACACACTTACAGTGTCCAGCATCACATGAGTGAGATGTCGAGGGCGTCGAAGTTGAAGAGAAAGAACAAGTCCTCGAAGGTCACCGTGATGACACAGTCTTGAGCCTCATGGTTAAAATGATCATTCTTGAACTTGATGGTGACACCCAAGCCGCCGTTGTTCATCCGCTTTGTTAGGCTGTTCCATGTACCATATATGCAATCTCGTGAAAGCCAATCCTAGGGTAGGGTTGTCTAACCTCTCGACCAACGGCTCGTCTAGCACGAATTTTCGGGCCAACGGCAAGAAGGGGATATTAGAACAGGAGTCAACCGTCTTTGATTTGCCCTTACTGCCTCGCTTTGTAGAGGTCGACTTCATGAGAGTTGATCAAGCACGAGGTGTAGATGCATCTGATGCACCGGCCCGCCGGCCGGTGCGGTAGCTCCGGTGTAGGTAGCTCCCGTGGACTTGACACCGTTGCAGGATATTCCTGTGAAGTTAACACCGGAGCAGGTAGCTCCAGGCAGATGTCCCTCTTGGGCAACTAGATGAATGTTCCAATGGCTTGCCCTAGTCATGACCTCGTCGTCTGGGGGAATCTGTAGCGGGATGATCGCGAAATTGTCATAAATACCGTACACATTCACTTTTGCGAAACTCAACGTTAGATTTACACCATACACTAAAGCCCTGACACTAGATGGATACACCTGGCCCCAAGCAGGGCAACGGAGGCATATCTCACTTAGAGCTTGCACTTCATAGCCACCTACATAACGATACAAAATTAGCAACTCCAACAGGCCTATCAATGGATTGAACAATTTAGAGATAATAATTATTATCAGAATGTCATCGACAGGAAATCTGTCGTCGCCTTTTGGGGTAGGAGTAGGGTTGGATGCGCAGCTACTCGGAAGTTTGGGGCACTAGCTAGCATAGTAGGGGCAGGGGCTTGCAACCGATTTGGGGCTTGCAACTGATTTTCCCTAAACCTTTCCTCAAAGCTCTCCATTTGTCATTGCGTCTCAGCTCTGACGCGATCATCGATCTCATTTATGAGGGATTTAGTGATCTCATCTTTGAGGGATTCACGAATCTCCCTCATATCTTTGCATCGCGCTCAGCTTTGGCTCTCTTCCTACTCCGTTTATCTGAGTCCTCTCTAATCCATATTTCCATGGAACATAAAGACCAACGCCTCTCATGCGACCTAGGTGCTCATTGTTTCCTAGGGCCGCGGAGAGTATATCTCTCTCCTTGTCTGCCTAGAATGAGCCTTGGGAAGATTGTGTACTCAGTGTTACCTACAATAGCTCGACATGTTATTTCACTTCCTATGAAGTTATAGAGTAATTACAAACTAGGTAGTTCGATATCTTATCATGCGTTGGTACACTTCCTGCTCTACGGGTTTTGGAAAGGAGATGGCCCCAAGACATGGTAGATAACCTCCTCTTAGCCGCCAAGCGCCATCATGATCTCGACAAATGATAGGGAGACATTCGAACGGTTTGCCTGCTGGTCCTGATCTCTCCATTGCGGGATTTTACCCGCATACCCAGTAGTGCCGAGTTTGTGGGGGTGCTTGTTTTTTGCCTAGAGGGCCCTGTGTGCCGCACTTTCACTCCTAAAATCATCTATCATCTTCTTCACCACAAAGTCTTCACAGCACTCTTCCAAGAACGGATACTTGTGGAAGGACCTCAGATTCTTCTCCACGTAGTTCTTGACAAGTGTGCTCTTGAAGTTCTTCCACGCTTTGCATGCCTGTAGCAACGCATGTCATCGCACGGAGTCCTCGTGTTGTTTCGGGATCTCGAATGATCGAAAAATATCCGTTAGTAACTCACCTTTCAACTTTGGTCAACTCCTTCCACGAATCGTAGGTGATGTTGACCCGCTGTCGCAGTAACTATTACGACCGCTTCTCCGAATGCGAACGCCGCACGGAGGATTGATAGGCCCTAGACTCATGAACCTCCTTGATGGTAAATCAGCCCTGGCCTTTCGATATTCCTCTTCTTCTACCGCGCTCGATATTTCGGAGGACTGTATCATACACATGAGGCGATCGATGACAAAGAATGAACAGTAAGATAACTTCAAAAAATAGAAGTTCGACACGCATGAACATATTATCGTAAGATTCGATCTCTATGTGTATGGTATACACACCAATTAATAATAATTGGGATATATAGGAAGAAATTAGGATCAATACAATGACATAATTGACATATAAACATGTAAATCCTCCAAGTCATTTAAAAGGAATAATAAACTCAACACAAACATCATGTGAACAAATGAAAACAACATGAAGCTAAGATTTAACATTTTGAAATTGCTCTCAGATGTAGGGTAAGCATTCCAATTAGAGCTCAAGTTCAAACCCGATTATCAAAACAATTTCAATACAAGACTATTATCATCACAGAGCATTTATCTTAAGCCCACCACACCATATTGCAATATATCCCAGTAGCAACATCACAACAAATACCATATGAATCATTGACTAGAACAAATACAAATTCCTAAAACAAGTACAACACCTCATACCACTCAGTGTTTGAACCAGATACCAGCGCAATTATCATGAGTCCATGAGGACCATGACAGCATGACAAATTATTGATAGAAAGAGTGAGGGAAAGGGGTGTCGGGGTAGGCAACTTGGCATTGGTTACCTTCGGGCGTCGAGGAGAAGGACAAACAGGGAGCAGTACCGGAGCAGCAGGACGGCGTCAACGGGGAGGCGCGCCAGGCTCTGGGGAGGAGGAGGCAACAAGTGCTCGGGGGCAGGGGAGGAGGAGGCACATTGGGCTCGAGGAGGAGGCGTCGTCGAGGACGGCGACGACGGGCTTGGGGGAGGAGTCACACCGGGCTCGAGGAGAAGGCAGCGATGGGCTCAGGGGAGGAGTCGCGCCGGGCTCGAGGAGGCGGCGGCATCGAGCTCGGCCGGGGAGGAGGGAGGAGTTGAGAAACTTAATCGTTTGAGTGGGGGCGCGAGCAAACTCTAGAGTTCGAATATAAATAGTGATGGACATCACAGACGGTTCTAAAGTAGAACCGTCTGTGATAAATAATATTACAAATGGTTCCAATAAATAACCGTCTGTAATATATGATGTATCACAGACGGTTTTTAATAAGGAACTGTCTGTGATATCTTATGTATGAACTGTCTGTGATACGTAAATCGTCTGTAATATATCATCACAGATGGTTTGTAGATGAAACCACCTATGATATTATTTTGTATTGATAAATCTAGTTCTGTTTATTGGCTAGCCTGAGGAAATGCTAGCCATGCCCTCTAAAACAAGCAGAAAACATAACAAGTATATGTATGCATCCAATTCTTTATTCCAGAAACAAGCACATCCATTCCACAGTACAAATCAATTAACTCAAATGAACTAAAATTAACCATTCAGAACGTACATGTACACACATTGTGTTCAATCTTTAAAAATTAGCCTTTCATGACGATCGACGCGTATGTAGTTAGTTTCATCACGTTGTTCTTCCTCGACTCTTATGCTATTTTCAAAAGGAGGCAACTCGTCAAATTGATTGTATTCTTCCTCGTCCACTACATTCTCAATTCTGATAATCCTTTTTCTCCATAAAGAACTACGTGGTGCTTCTTATTTGCCTAGTCGGTTACATAGAAGACTTGAACAACTAGTTAGTGAGTATGAATGGTTCGTCTTTGTATCCAACACGTTCGAGGTCCACAGTAGTGACGCCATACTTGTCGATCTTCACGTGTGGGAGATGTACCCAACGACACTGAAACAGGGGGATCTTGAAAAGCAGGTAGTCGATCTCCCATATCTCCTCAATAAGCCCATAGTAGGAGCTTCTCAACCCATCGGTATTGAACGCATCTATGCAGACATTGCTATTCTGGTTAGTGCTCTTTATATCCTAACCCTGCGTATAGAATGTGTACCCATTTATGTCGTATCCTTGCCATGTCATAACTGTAACTGTTAGCCCTTTTGCCAACCATGTCAGCATATCACTTGACGAGCTCCTAGTGAGTCGCCCTTCAACCATTGGTTGAATCGATTGTTGTCTTTGTCTCGTGATCCAAACATCCGCCCGCTCCATATTCTCATTGCCAAGCATGTCCTTGTGCTGGTCGATATACAGGGACACTTCAGTCATGTGTTGCAAGACTATAAAATGGACTTGAGCATACGCATCCATATCTGGAGTGATTGCTTTCCTTCCGATGGTCCCGATACCCTCGAGCCTCCCCTCATGGCGAGATCGAGGCACACCTATCGGTTCGACCTGAACCATGTAATCGATGCAGAACTCAATGAATTCTTTGGTTGCATAACCTTCGATGATGCTGCCCTCCGGTCGAGATTGATTCCGTACATAGGACTTGAGAATTCCCACGAACCTCTCGATTGGGTACATGCTATGTAGGAACACGGGCCCACACATCTTTATCTCCCTTACAATGTGAACAATGAGATGGACCATGACATCGGAAAATGACGAAGGGAAATACATCTCAAGATCACATAGAGTCGTCACCACCTCGTCCTGTAGAGCATCTAGTCCTTCGGGAACGATAACCTTGTGAGCAATTGAGTTAAAGAAATAACACAGCTTCATGATTGTCTCTCAGACCTTGATCGACAAAATATTTCTAATTGCAACAGGGAGCATCTGTGTCATCAGCACATGACAATCATGAGACTTCATGCCAATTAACTTCAAATCTTCTATCGAAATAAGTTTCTTCATGTTGGCGGAGTAACCGGACGAAACTTTCACACCATGCAAGCACTAGCACAGTTCAGTTCTCTTAGCCTTGGACAGAGTATAACAAGCAGGGGGGAGGTACGTTCGTCCTTTATTGGTCTTTGTCGGTGCTAACTCAGGTCTGATGTCCATATCAACCATGTCAAGCTGTGCGTTGATATCATCTTTTGTTTTGTCATGAATGTTCAGTAAGAGACCAATCAAGCTGTCACATACATTTTTCTCTATGTGCATGACATCGATGCAGTGGTGAACTTCCAGGTGCTCCTAATAAGGTAAGTCCCAAAATATTGATCTCTTCTTCTCGATGTTCTTCTCACGGGTCCTCAATTTACGTCCCTTTCTGAGCAAAACATCTAAATCGTTAACTATATCATAGACCTCTTTTCCGCTTAAATGCCTTGGAGCTGAATTATCATCCTTCTCTCCCTCGAATTGTTTCTTCATCCTGCGGTATGGGTGATGTGAGGACCCGGCGTGTTTAACTCGTAATGCTTAACCTCCAAATGGTTCAAGTATTACCAATCAAATATCGTAAGCCTCGGTGATCATGTACTTCCCAGAAATGAAATACACATACAGCTTTACAAAATCATGCATCATTTCCATAAAAACTTACAGAACCAAGTCTAGCAAAAGACATACATAATATAGAGTTATTACACAAGGGTCGACCGGCCAAATGACATCAAAGTAACAAAATAACAGCGGAAGCAAAAGTGTCATAAGATGGCGATAACAAAAGCCAACCGGTTTGCTAATTTCCCACAAGGCAACCGACCGAGCCACCAAGCTAGTCGTCCACACTACAGCAAAACTCACAAAAGTCAATCCCTTGATGATCAACCTCCTCTGCAACAATTAAGCAATGCAAATGAGTACAAAAAATGTACTCGCAAGACTTACGAGTAACAAGTGTGAGACCCCGGTTTATTAAACTTGTAATACTTAACCTTCCACTGGTTCTAGTATCACAAATAGAATAACCCGTGTCTCGATGAATATGTGCTTCCCAGAAGATGCAGCACACATACATCATACCAAAGCATGCATCAATTCCATACAACATGATATAACAAGTCTACCAAAAGACATACATAATATAAGTTATTACAGAACAACCGACCGACCAAATGACATAAGTATCAAATAACAGTGGAAGCAAAAGATGCCATAAGATGGCTTAAACCAAAAGACGACCGGTTAGCCACATAACACCACAGGGCAACCGACCGGGCCGCCAAGCTAATCGCCCCAAACACTGCCACAGCACAACTCACAAAAGTGAGGCCCATCGGACTCACCTTCTTCCTCTACACAATACAAGCAATGCAGGTGAGTACAATAATGTACTCGCAAGACTTACGAGTAACAAGCCTATACATAGCTACATGAAAGCTGTATCAAAGGAATTTGGTTATATGGTTCTTTGGACGCACAAAGCAAATTTCATTTGCAATAATGTAATAGATTGAAGGCAATTTGACAAATCAGTTTTTAAGCATTGAAATAACAACGAGTAACAATAATTATCAAGGTACCACCTAGAAGTGACTAACCCAATAGTCACCACACATAGCATGAATCCTCGATTCATACCACCCATCAAGTTTTAATTAAAAGGTTGTAGTCTAATTCTTGAAAAGCTTATTCAAGCGTGTCCATAACCTAGGGCGAGGCTATTCGAATAGTTTGTAATCCTGCAGGTGTACCAATGTACCCACACTTGCATCGCCTTTTGCCAAGCTATTAAGCACACTTCCTTTGGTATGCCTAAGACGGCTAAGTCCTACGAACCCTTTCCAATGGGATATGCTAATCAAGAGACGCACGTATGGGGTTAATTCTTAGTGATCTCACAGACTAAATATGGATCATAAGGACCCATACGTGAGCAGACACACCGCCTCTGCGGTGCTCCTCGCCCACAAACATGTCCATGTTGCATATAATCAAATATGCAACCCACCACGCGACTCATTAATTAACACACCCCAAAGTACTCAGCTAAGAGAGGTCCCATATCCCTCTAGTGTGGTTAGCATGCACAGAAATGCTCGGATAACAGGTACTCACAAGTAGTTCGGTCCTTAATTGACCCGGGCACCATTCCAATCACACCCAAAAGATCACACCATCTTACCATTGTGCCCAAGTCTAAATTGTTTTCATTTTCAGTTTTAGTTTTGCAATTTAGACGTAGCACAAGGCCGAAATATACAGATTATAACAGTTTGTGTGATCAAGGTTATCGACAAGTCGATAACCGCCCATTTCTATCGATAGCTAAGCATGGCTAAGCATAATGACACGTAAACTACTAAGTGACAAGGGTTCATCCAAATAACCCAAAATCACAAAGTAATCCTAGGCTCGTAGTAGAGGAATAAACATTTCCTCACGATAATGCAAACATCGGGCCAACTATCGACAATAGTTTAAAACAACATAGCAATGCATACATAGAATTTGCAAACAACATATTAGAATTTGAAAATAGTAGGAACAATATGATCAAATGATGCTACATCCGCTGCTCGGTGGAGTGCAGATCGATGGTGTGGCTCAGAATCAATAATAATATTGTCTTCGGAACCTAACACGAAAAGGCGATAAACCAATAAGAACGAAGAACACCAAATAAACTCCAACAGTGAAAGATATCCAAATCTAATGAAATTTACACAATAGCTAGGGAATGATTTTAGACAATGATAGGAACAAGAATCATGCAATTTGGACTTAGCATGAAAAAGATATATCCAAAATACTCTTTCTCAGCCTTAAAATCAACCTAATTAATTACTGGTACTGTTCATGGTGAAATTTTCTAGAATGATCTAGGGTCTGAAATCTTTATAGCAAGAAGATTATGACATCCTAATAACAGCAAAGTTGAATTTACTAAATTTGGAGTTATACACATTCACTTATGATTTTTCTAAGTCAGAAATCTAATGCAAATCATTTTACAGAATTTTAAACATACCCAAAACTTATCCCATATGAAAGTATGCTAACAGATGAATTTAACAAAATTGATTTCGCACAAATTGGAATTATACAGAAAAAGATATGCATTTTTCAAGTTTTAAACCTATTTCTGGAATATTCAATATTGGCAGAAATCAAGTTATTTTAGTTTCATTACTTTCTGCTACAGGAACATACCTAGTTGCATTTTTATATTAAACTTTAGTGACAACAGAATTTATTACAGTTGGAATTACCTAAAAAGTAGTTAATACGAATTAGTTATGAGTTTTTAAAGTTTAAATGCAATTTTTAGTTGACAAATAAATGCTTACCGAAAAAGATTCAAACTTAACAGAAAATAAGCGACGTGGACGCTTGACAACCCTCGATCTAAAATCCTATGGCTCACGCGCGCCGGGAACAGCGCACGCGCGCGACTCTCGAAAGGATCTCACCGTTGGATCAAGATCCAACGGCTCACGTGGAGGAATGCATTCGGACGGTGCGGTTGCTTGGGCCAATCACGGCCGCAGATCTGCAGATGGACGGCCCGAGTGCACCTTCATTCGGATGGTCCGATTGCACACGGATCTCACCGCTGATCACAAGATCGACGGTCAAGAATGATAGAGGCAATCGAGGGTCCGAATGCACTCTAGATCCGGGCGTTGATCACGGATCGACGGTCCCGAATCAACAAAGTGCTACGCGGGACTTAAGTGCGGGGAAGATTTTAACGAGAGGGCCCACATGTCGGTGAGACGGAGGGACAATTAAGACAGCGATTAATTACCGAACCAATGATTAGTGATTGACTAGCAATTAATGTGTCCTAATGACTAGCACAGATATGATTTAAGGGATTGGAGGGCCCACATGTCAGTGGCCCAAAGGTTAATTTCCGACAGCGATTAACCTCCGACACATTAATTAACCAATAATTAGTCATTAATGATGCCCGACACGCATGGGGTTATGCCAGTGGATGATTTAAGGGTGTTGGGCCCACTGTAAGTGGCTCAACGACATAGTTTAAGACACAATTAATGAACTAATGATTAGCAATCACAGGGCAATTAATGTGTCTTAAACAAATGACAAAACGGAAGTTCTCGCCAAGAAACTCCGAGTGACTTCTACGACTTGTCGCCGACGACCTGGCATGCGCGGCGTGCGACTAAGAACTAAAATGGAACCGCAATAGCACCCGGAACCTAATGGTGGCATTCTCGCCGGCGGTGAGGGACCAAAACGCCGGCTAGCCGGAAAACGAAAATGGAGCTTTTACTGCTACGCACGAAAGTAGCAAAAGCTCACCATACCCAAAGAAGCGTGTGCGAGCCTCTAGGGACTAATAAGAAGCTACCTTAATGAAGAGAAGCTTCAAAGATGGCCGGAGAAGCTTTTCCACGGTGGAGGCTCGCCGGACTTGGAGAAGAAAAGTTGAAAATGGTACCCTTAGCCAAGTGAGTGATACCAAAGCATCAATATAGCTTCATTATGGTCTACAGAAGCTACATGAGCAAGAAATTTGAAAATGGAGCACTCACCTGAGCTGAGGAAGAAGATGACCAATTTCGGCTGAATTTGAACAAACCCCAAATTGGACAATTCCTGAGAATCAAATCCAACAATAAGTGAGGGGAAATATTCAAGATAGTAAGGAGGTAAGAATAGGGTAAAGAAATGTGAAGGAGAACCACTGGAACACCAAATTCACCACTGGAGTTCCACGGGTCAACAATGGCGGATTGGGGGTTTTGAGGAGTTAAGCTCCAAAACTGTAAATGGAGCTTGATGGTGGCCTAAAGAAATACCAGGAGGTGGAGAGGTGCTTATAAGGCCTTGGAAGCATTAGGGTTTGGACCAAGAGCCTTTCGGGTGGCGTTGCACAAAGCACAAGGCATGGCCGAAAGGCAAAAAGGAAGTAGGTGGTGCACTAGGGTATGGCACGGCTGAGCGTGTCTCCCACGACCCTTAATGTCGACTAGGGCGGCCGTAGGGAGCAAGAAATGACATCCCCATGCCCTACACTGTGCACGCACGGCCGAAGGTGGAAGATGACCAGAGGAAAAAGCTCTAGCGATCTTGAACCCTACGATTTTAATCGGGCGGCTGACAACACGCCACGATTCTGAGATTTGAAAATAGAGGAATAGATCGGGAGCCCTTGGATTAGAAACGCACGGCTTAGATTCAAACAAACAACCGGAGGGTCCGAATGTTTCAGTGAATCTGGGCGATTGGATGGGATCCAACGGTTCAAATTGAATAACGCATCCGGAGGATCCGAATGTCCTCACGAACATGGGCCGCGCGATTAAGATCTGACGGTGGAGATTCGACACGCGCTTTTTAAAGGGGCTCAGTGCAGTTAGTTGACTGGACCGAGACACATGGCTCGAGCCCGAGTCTGACTCGAACCCAAAGCACAGTGGATTTAGGTTTTGAGTTTTAAACGGACCAGGAACTTTGAGGATTTAATTGAGATAGCAAAACAACTCCAAAAATTATGAAATTTTTACTGGAGCTTGCTAACTCAGATAATAACCTTGTGTAAAATTTTCAGAGGCTTTTATGCTGTGAATCTTTCTCCAAACATTCTGCAAGGCTCTGATTTAAGGTTTGACTGAAAGTCAAACATGTTTGACTGTCCCCTAAAAATATTCAAACAATTTCTAAAAATTGTGAAATTTTTCAGAGAGACCACATACCATCACAGAAACTTAGGAAAAATATTTTCCAATGATGATCACAAGATTTGAGATGAATATTTTTGGAAGACAAGGCTAGGGATCAAAAAGACTTGTGACTTTGTATTTCCATAACTTCTTACAACAATTGTTCAAAGCATACAGGAAATACATGATGTAAGAAAATGTTTTAATTTCCACTCATTTTCTTACATTTGAAACACAAGTCCAAAGTTGGGATGTTACAACAAGCTTATACATAGCTACATGCAAGCTGAAACAAAGGAGATGGTCATATGGTTCATTGGACGCATAAAGCAATTTTTATTTGCAATAATGTAATAAATTGAAGGTAATTTGTCAAATTTGTTTTTAATTGTTGAAATAACAGCGAGACCACAATAAGTAACATAAATAACAACCTAGAAGTGACTAACCCAGTAGCCACCACAACATAGCACGAATTCCCCATTCGTACCACCCAATTCAAGTTTTAATGAAAATGTTATAGTCTAATTCTTGCGAGAAATAACCAAGCGTGTCCATAACCTAGGACGAGGCTATTCGAATAGATTTAACCCTGCAGGGGTGTACCAATGTACCCACATGTCAGACCGCCTTTTTGCCGTGAATTAAGCTTTGAGGTAGATGATCATATCTATCTTAAAGTATCACCGATGAAGGGCACTCATCGTTTTCAGGTGAAAGGAAAGCTAGCACCTCGTTATATCGGACCCTTCCGAATTATTGCAAAACGAGCGGCTGTGGCTTACCAATTGGAACTACCTGAATCCCTCTCAGCAGTGCATGATACTTTTCATGTGTCTCAATTGAAGAAATGCCTTCGTGTTCCTATTGAGGCAACTGCTTATGAGCATCTTAATCTTCAACTTGACCTTTCATATCAAGAGCAACTAGTGCATATCCTTGATGAAATGGAACGCAGGACAAGAAATCGCGCTGTCAAGTTCTTGAAAATTCAGTGGGCTAATCATTTTGAGGATGAAGCCACTTGGGAGCGCGAAGATCTGATGCAGATTGAGCACCCCCATCTTTTTGTTGTTTAGAACTTGCCTTTGAGACAGGAAAGGAAAGGTTAAATAAATCAATGTAAAAGAAGATGTAATAATAACACTATATTATTATGTAAAATCTTTCTTTACTATCCTTGAAGGAAATAAAGACACCAGATGTGGATTTCCATAAAAATCATTTCAATCTCACTTTCTCTCAACTTCTATCTTTTCTGAAATCTCAGGGACGAGATTATCTTAAGGGGGGTAGGTTTGTAACAGCCCCAATTGTATGAACAGTATAAAATATTTTCTGAACAGTAATGAGGTGCTGTTCATAGCATCACTGTTCATTTTTACAGATTGGGCATTATGTTGCAAATGAAAACTTTCCTTTTTCCAGCCAAAATCCAAAACCTATTCAAAGTTTCCAAGGAAATACAAGTTAGAGCTTGTATTATTACTGGGAAGTATTTTTTATCAAAGCCTAGATAAATTATCTTGCCCAGAAATAATTTTGTTGAATTTTTAGAAATTATTGTCTTGGAGAAAAATATTTGACTTTAAATAAACCTATTCAGGTTATGGAAATTATTTATGAAGTTTTAAAAATGAAACAGTGGTTTTCAAAATTTATTTGGGAAATGTATCATCCTAGTAGCCTCCTGGCAAAATTTCTTGATTTTACAAATTTATTTGCTATTTCTAAAGCCTAGTCAAACTTTTAAATATTTGAATAGGGTCTAGTCAACTATTCCGGTCTAAACCCAGACCCTAGCACTGTAGCGACTCAAACCCCATGAGGTTGGGTCCAACCGGTGCATTTGGTCCTGCTCAGTCACGCTCGGGCGCGAGCCCCACTCTTCACGTGACGTGAGCCGTTGATCTCTAATCAAACGGGCGAGGTTGCGACGTCACGTGGGCTGTCCACGTATGCAAAGCAATCTCCACCCTTGGATCTTGATCGAGCGACCGAGAGGCGCGATAACAATCGAACCATTCCGGATCCCCTTTTGATCTCCACCGTCGATATTAGATCCAACCGCACCGCCCTTTTTGTTTTGAACTTAAAGGCGCGCAATCGTCTTTGGCCGTCGGATTCAAATCCTACGGTGCAACTTTTTGACCGCGTGCATTTGGGGCTTAGTTTTAATGGACCGTTGGATTTCAATCGTAGGGTCCCTATTGAGATAACATTCGGACCACTCCGGTTCTTTTTCAATCTTGACCGTAGAAAGCCAATCTGACGGTACCACGTCATCCCTTTTTAAAAGTGACGTGTATCCTTTTAGATCGATCGTTGGATTCTAATCCAACGCTCCTTTTTGAATCTAACCTCCGGACTCCAGTAGGGCTCTATTTAAATCTCAATCGTCCAATTGAGATCGCACGACCCATATTAATTGATATCGATTAAATTCTTTTAAACCCTGGGTTCATCGTAGCCGCCCATTTCTAATCGGACGGTCGATGTTCTTTCGCGTTTTAGGAGGCGCTGATCGGCGGCGACGGGGCCCGCATGTCGGGAGTTGTATTTCTTCCTCCTTGCCTCTCAGACGTCGTTGCTGGCTCTGTGGCCGAGTAGAGGCATTATCCAAAGATAATACGATTATTATTTGGATATTTAGCCCTAATTGGACACCTCATCAGCTCTAGACACTTCCCTTTTGCCCTGTAGCTCAACATCTATATATATACCCTAGCTGTTTGATGCTGCCATTGTTGACCAAAGAAGCTTATCATCTTCCATTGTCGTTCCAGTGGAGTTTCTTGCTCCTACCCTTTTGCTTATCCATCCTAGCTGCTTGTTTCACTTTGTGATATAAGCTTAGCATCTTTTGTAGGTTGAAACCGAAGGTTTTTCCCTCTGCTGATCAGAGTCGGTTTTCAGAACTTTCAGTGTTTCTCATATCCTGGTAAGCAAAGGCCCTAGTTCTAGTCATCTTAAGTACACTAAGAACCTCTATAGCTTACCTAAATCTTTCACTTGTACATAAGCAGCTCCAACCTTCTTTAAACTGAAAAGTTGTTTTTATAACTTTTCGGTCTTTCATATCGTTTTCAAGTTCTAGGGTTTCTTCTGTCCACTTATCATCCTGGTTAGGTCTGAGTTGAACCCTAGTAGCATAAGCAGTGGTTCTTTTGATTCTTGTTGTCATCTATTTAGCTTTGTCTCAAAGAGCTACCTCTGTCCTCTATTGTCGGTTAAACCGACATCTTTTGAAATTATGTCAATTTTTGTAACTTGACCGATTAGGGTTAGAGTAGGGCTGGCGTGAGGTATTATTTACCCAAAAAATCAGACTAAGTTTCAATCTAGAATCTTTTACTTAATCTATTTTCAGTTAACCCGAAATCTTCAGTCTGCCCTGTTTTCATTTCTTTTCAAAATCTGAAAGCTGAAACTTTGACCTAAACTCTAGTTTCTGTCATTTAAAGGCAGTAAATGGTAAAATGGGTTATTATCTTTATTGGGGTAGGTATAACATAAGCATGCTGTTAAACATGCATTTCCATATTGATCATACATTTTTCTTTCATCCTGTACTTGTTGTCAACTTTGGTATTTATTGGATTTTATTGTCTCTTTTAGAATCTGGTTCTTCTGAGGTGTTTGAATCTATTTCTGAGCAACCAGAGCCTGCACAAGAAGTATATTATTATCAAGGCAAGCATCCTCTTTGCACCATGTTGATCCCAAAGTTTTATACAATAGAGTTTCCAAATACAAGGATAATCATTGCATGCTACTTTTCAAAAATACAATTGTGATCTGTTAGTAGTTAGTTATGACCTAACATTGTGGATTATCTTAATTGTGATCATACACTCAAACCTAGAGTAGTACTGTATACTACAAGATTTATTTTCAGAGTTTGCTTAGCCATGCAGTCTAGATAACTTTAGAGTTTGACAAGATTATCTTGTCAAACATGGGAACTACAAATGGATTTCAGTTATTTTAAACTCTTTGTCCAGTTTACTTACACCAGAAGTGAATTTTATATTTCAATTGATCTGGATAAGAGGAAGCTAGTGGTGGTGCCTTCGTGCACGAGATTGAGAATTGTGGTGGACTTGTCTGGACTAATTAAGGACTGAACTCTGACTATTCAATTCAAGTCCCCCACGTACTTCCACACGCGGTGTATGGGCGTTGTTTGGTTAAGTAAAGGGTTAATGCTATTGAGTTGGAAACAGGGGAGTAAGGATATGTGTATTGATCTTGTATGGCATAGATGCTTAGGTCTTCGGACTGCGTTTTATGCCATGTGAGTTTTATATCGATATCAAATGTTCTTAGGAGGGTGAGGGCGTATTTGTGTTCCATCGCATGTACGTACCTTAAAGATGCCGATTGCAATCTAATATGGGTAGCGAACCCAGTTCGTATTTCTTTGTTTGGGTCGACATTCCGATGCAACATGTGTGCCCTTAGCGAGATGCTATCGATCGTTGTTTAGCGAGATCGGTTCACACATGGGTATCCAACTCAATAGTGTCAACTTGTTGAAAATACCAAATCTTAGTTTCCCGGTCGGCATTCCAAAGTAAGTATGTCATCATTCGAGGCATCCGAAGGCAACGGTGACTAAGTCGTGTGGGTAAGTTGTACACCTGCGCAGGTATTAAACTATTCGAATAGCGTGTCACGGTCATGGACGATAACTTGAGTTGATGTCACTGTATAGAGTTTTGATTTAAACTTTTATTTTGGTTTCAGTTCTGCATGAGGAATTCATGCATTGTATTGTTTACATTTATTTTCATTTACTTACTGTTTTAATCCAACTTTGATTTATTAAATTGCTTTATCAAAACCTAGCAATTGTAGGTTAAGATGTATTGCTTTATGCAAAGTTGAACTATTATGCCTTCCTGTTGTGACCTTATGCATGTACAAATCTAAATCCTTTGTATAGGTTCTAACAAACACTTTCTTTTATTAGTTTGTGTAAGTCTTGCTGAGTACCTTCCGTACTCGAGGTGCTATAACCTATTGTTGCAGGTGAGGATGATTATCTTTATGAAGTGCCCATTAGCGTCGATCAGGGTGACGCTAACGAGTAAAGCTATTTCTTTCCTCTACGCAATCGCCTGCGGGTGGATGGGGCCATTGGTGGTTTTGTCGTTTTATTTTGCTTCCGCTCTCAGTCTTTTGTAGTGGCTAAGTCACTTGATATTGTAGCACTAAACCAAAAATTGTAAGCTGATGTTTAATTATGTAACTGTATGACTTGTATGTGTGTGATGCAATGTTGTTTAAGGATATATGTGCAATGGTTACTGATCCTGGGAACCATTGTGAGACATATATTCGGGATGCCTAAATATTGGGTTTGTTACTTATTAAATTTATGCTTCTAGCATGATCTTTAATAAAGGAGCAGCACTGTTCCTTAATTAAGAATTGTGCTACAGTATAACTTTAATTAAGTACATTTCCAATATGCCGGGGCGTCCACACTATCAATGACCATCATACTATGCGAAATCCACTTTTATTCTACCATTTCTACATATAATCCGTGGGCAACCAAGATTCTAGCATAAAACACAAGCTCAATTTCAACATCTAATACTCCTGCAATAAAATTCTGGCATAGTTGATAGGAAAACCCACTGTAATACCTCGAATATCAAATAGAGAGAACATATTAATCGAAAGAGAAATTTATTCAAATTTGAATGCATTAAAGTTTAGAGGAAAATTGAAAGAAAATTCAGGATTTGAGAGAGGATTGGACCTTCTGCTTTTAGCCCAAGGTGTCCTAGCCAAGTGGGCGCCTTGTAGTGGAGTCAAGAAGGGGGTCTCCTTCCCAAAACCCTACCCTCTGCTACAGTACGCCTTATCAGAGCACGCGGCATCAGTAGCAGCCCCCTCCGTGCTGCTCTACCAAGATGAGGAAGAAGCTCCAGGTGCCGCGCCCATGGTGGAAGGAGAAGAAGGGAGAAGGAGAAAGGAGGAGGAAGATCATCTTCTCCAAGGTTCTCCCACCTACGTCCTGGTTGCTACAAGGGTAACGAGTGCCGATCCTCATCGTTTGATTAGTGGTAGATGTGTTTTGGTTCAATTTTGATTATATCGATTTGCTGCGGGTAGAAATTCGATTCTGTCCAGATTGTTGCGTGGACTTTTCGTGATGTTAGAGGCCGAATCTGAGTTTCCCATCTCCTAGAGATATGTAGGTCTTGTTCTTAGCTTTCGGTGGCCAAGATCACCTAATTCCGACTTTCGAGTCAAAAGTTATGATAGATTTAATATCTGCTGTCCAGAATCCTGACGAGAATTAGCAGTCTCTGTTTAGGTTGATATATGGCCTAGTTAGAGGGTGATTCAGAGGTCTTGCCCATAACAAATTTTGAAGGTGATATCACTAGCTTTCAGGATTGATAAAGAACACTTCATTTGGATTTATAGATCAAAAGTTATGCACTTTTTTTGTGACTGTCCAGATTGTAGATCAGTCTGTCCAGATTGTATGTCGTTTCTATCTTTAGTTTTGACCCGTGTGCCACTTTTTGTTAAAGGCAAAATTTGAATGTCGTGCCAACTAGGTTATTGTAGGTAATTTCATAACCTTTTCAGATTGTTAAAGAACGCTCAATTCGGAGTTGTAGATTAAAAGTTATGGTTGTTTTAGTATTGCTGTCCTGTTTGTTCGACAGAAGTTGTGCTGCTGTTTTGTTTTCTTTATTAGAGAAGTTTATTGGCGAATTGGGAAATCTCATCAACTTGAATGTTATAGATATGTTCGTTAAGATGAGGTAGGATCTGGACTCATCTCATTTCGAGTCCCATGTCATTAACTACTGTCATTTTCGTGCTGCTGTCCCGACACGCTTTTGGGTTGCACTGTTTTTCAGATTAGGTTTTATGGCGATTCCTTGGGAGTTCAAGGGGGTATTGTAGACTATTAATTCGGGTTGGATTCTATGTTGTTCTTATTTCGTTATTTAATTGTTTAGCCACGAGGCTACGGGTTTGGGAGCGCCATCGTTGTTCGCTAACGCGCCGCAACGCCGAAGGCAAGTACTTTGTTGCTCTTGAGTGTTGTGATTGTGAATGTTTTCATGAATATAGTGTGACATATTGTGTTACCCGAGATGTTGAATTGGTTATGTTCTTTCATTATGTGGAGTATATACTTGAGAGATGGTATTATCACTGTTCATGTTCATATCATGCATCCTTTTATTCATGTTATGTCCACGGGAGTGGATTGTAAGTCCCACCATTCCAATGTGGGCAAATTTGGACATTGTCATGTCCGCCCACGGAGTGGATTGAAAGACCCATCAATTCCAAGATGGGCACGTAAGACCCATCAATTCCAAGATGGGCAGCTTTGGACACCTATATGAAACGTTCTTCATATAGGACTTGGATCCCGCACTTTTGTTAAGGTGCGGGCTTATGAACACCGACGGTGTGTCACTCACTATACTGGATATGCATGTGTGCAATCCATCCTTGATTACATTCATTCATTTCATGTTTTCATAAGTGTTCACTCGATGCAAGGTTCGCATTCTTAAATGGTGATGTCCTGTTTGTATATGTGTTCTTTCTCTTTCATCAGATTTGCCGAGTCATGGACTCACTCTTGCGTTGTTTGTTTATTTTAGGTAACCCCGATGTTGGCTCACTTGGGAGGAGTAGACACGCACTACTCGCTTCACATCATCCTATTCATGTTCAAGATTAAATTTAGTTCTATCTTACATTCGTTAATGATGAACTGTAATAATTAAATTATAATTGGTGAAGGAAGGATACCTTCTCCACATGGATGTTGATTTATTACTGCGATGTGAACCTTCTTTATTGATGATCGAATTAAATAACTTAAAAGGTGAAGGAAGGATACCTTCATCATATCCTGCTTAACTTAATGTCATTTTTAGTTGATACTTGTTTCAAATTCTTCCGCATTATGGATGTATGTTAGATGTTTTAGGTGACATCCTGGCTTCCGGATAGCCAGGGTGTTACAGTTGGTAATGTTTTAGGTGACATCTTGGCTTCCGGATAGCCAGGGTGTTACACCCACAGATTTGATGATCACCCCACAATCAAAGCAATATCCTCAATCATTAAAATCAACAATCATAACTAATCAATTGACCTCCTAAAACAATTAATTTCGCTAATCTCGGATACTCACTAAACCACATCATTAAATTTCACCTACACCACCTTGCAAATTACACAATCACAATACCTTAACTAATTGACCAAGATTCAAACTTTTGATAATTCTAATATTCCACCAACATAAACAAATGTTCTTGGATCACCATTCACTATAGTTTCTACTAGTTGTAACAAAAATCAGTTTTATTTCAACGACAATCATTTCATTTAAATCAAGTTCCTCCAAGAATTATATCACGCAATCAATTTATCCTCCAATGCTCCTCAAATAACTTGCAATCCAAGGTCTCACAACATCCTATAGTTGACCACTACTAACCAGTTACCACTATATACTCTATAAGGTTTTGTAAAACAAATCGATTATTCCTTTTTCAAGAGAAGAGGCAAATAAAAACAATTTTTCAAGACATAGAAAAATATTTTACCTTTCATAGTAAACATAAGACCAAGAGAAATAGTCAAATAACAAAGATCTCGGAAAGCAAAAGAGGAGACTACGTTGAGAACATAAGTCCCACAAGAAAAGAATATCAAACCTCAACCAATAAGAATAAAGTATTACTTTGGAAACTCGAGAAACTCTTAGCGACAACGATGTAAAAGTTAAACGAACTTCAATAAGTTGCAAGTTACAAAACTTAACTCCAACCTCAAATACTTCTACTACACTCTTTCTTTTAACAAAGAAAACAATTTTCTTTGATTACAACATCACTTTGCCACCTCAAACAAGAAGAGCTTTTAAAACCAAATCACCTTAATCACTTAAGAACCAATAGAACTTTCTAACACATCACTTTGCTCCACAAATTTCAGATACCACATAAATCGTGAACTCCAAAAGATCACGAATGCAAAGCTCGAAATATTTCATTTGGGTGATACCCCGAAAGACGATCCAGTTTACTCACTTTCTATAAGAATCAACACCCTCACCAACACAATCCCTTGCACAATCTTATTAACATCAAGAACAACACACTCTTAACAAGAATCATCATAGTCTACTCTTCCACTATAAAGCTCTCTAGAAATTTACCAAATTGTTCCATACTACTTTATCATCTCATCATCAAATTGAGAGCCCACCAAAACTTTACAACCCGACTACAATAACCACCTTATTCTAAAGATGATCTACTATACAAATTAAATGGTTCTACCAAAACCTTTTCATCAAGAACATGCAATCATCCGACAATTCCACAATCAAGTAAACATAAGCCACCTATTAAATCCCATCAGTTCAACTCTTAGTGATGCTCAACACCAAACTTCAACACATGATAATTACACTCCAACGATCGTTGTTATCAACTGACTTCATCATGAAATCTAGTTGCTACCTACTTCTCTTTGCAAATCACATGAATATTTACAAATACATATTCAATTGTTCCTCCTCATGTTTAGATTTGGGCAAAATCACGCTAAAACTTTAAGAATCGAAATCTTCCATCGATCAAAAGTCTCAATAACACTACAACCAAATTCATCCAACCATTTTTGCTAGATTAACTATCCAGAAATTTCTCCCATAAATTCTAGATCCACCGATATTCAACCCCTCCAATCTTTTGTACACAATTCCAACAATTAACCATACTAAGGACTATGTAAATCTAGCAATTATATATGATCACTAAGTATCCACAGAAAAAGATAACTCCAAAATTAAGTTCTACTAAGGCAATAATCTAACACCCTCTTAACTTAACCATCCCAAACGGTTAGATTAATCCATTGAGACCCATTAATCCAATTTATCCAAGAAGTTTACGAATTCAACAATCTTAATGATCGCACCGGTTCATCAATATCCCACACTTCTTAATAACTCCAGATTTTTAGTAGGTATGGACATACCCTTAATCATAATTCATCATGTAATCGCCTAAAACAACATCAAATTTATCAACTTCACTTCCAAAGATATTGGTTAAGATTGATTATGCACCACACTACGCACTCCAACTTGATAACTCATACATTATCAATTTCCTCTATACTTAAAACCACTTAACACAAATGCGTAGAGTCAAAACATTCTTCAACGAATTTTGTAAAAGATAATTTCTATTATCTAAAACACCAACCGAATAAACGGGTCACGTTTGCCAACAAGAAAGTAGAACTATCATGATAAGGAACAATATTGCCAATAACAACATTTACAAGTAGCAAGAATAGCTCAACAATTAGAGAAGACAATAATTGTTCTATAAAACAAATAGAGACACATTGAAACCCATCAACTGTATTGTAACCACTATCCAAAGAAAGTTCAACAACTGCAAGTGGCTGTAATAATAATAACCACAATCTCTACCTCTCGTTATAGCTATCAACCAATCAACAACACACAATAGGTTCAAAGAACCAATATCAACTCATACATCAGTATAACAACATATCGAAAGCGTAGAGCAATATTCGTCCGATTCCCATCCTACTGTGCACTAGTGTGTCAAATTTTTAAGTTAATTAACCATTAGCAAATTTTAGTTAATTTTACTAGTCCTAAAATAAATTTTAGCAATTTTATTTTACCTAAATTGTTAATCTATTACCCACGGACCTAAAACCCACTCTGATACCAACTGTAACACCCCGGCCTAACCCTAAGCTCGGAATGCCACTAACTACACTAACTATCAATTTTAAGATTATTTTATAATAAATTACAGCAAGCGTATCACAATAAAACCCGTCCACGGGTCACAATAATATAAGCATAATGATATGACAACCAAAGATAATTTACTCCTAGACGCATAGCAAGGTAATAAACCAAGATTAACGCAAACCAATCGATTAAGTCTATTGGATGAATAATCAACTCTAACTTATCATCTAAGGTTATTCAACACCATCATATCCTAAATATAAGTCATCATGCTAAAACAAAAATGTCTCATGTCCAATGAATCAAGTAATTGGGTGTAGTTTGTGATTCCAAGTGTGCTAGCCCTTCCCGAGTGGAACGTCACCAACGGTCACCTAAAAACAACAATAGAGCAAGAATGAGTCCAGACTCAAGAAATACATAATAAAGCCATAAACAACAGTTTGTCAACCATAATCAAGGCTATCATCATCATCATCTATCTATTGAATGCCATTCTCATATTCAAATGAACAAGCCATATTTCGTATAGGTAAAGTCGCACAATTTAACATTTTACTCATATATACGAATGAACCATCATGCTCATGCCCATATGCATCTCATCAGCTGATACCGGTATAGCGGAGTGTTCACCCGTCGATGAACCACTCTATCCTTCACTCCCGTGAAGTCCCCACCGAAGTAGGATTTTATCTAGAGCACTCCGGACTAGTCATGTATCTTTCTCACCGACCTCACCGGACTAGTTACATGACTTTCTCACCGACCTGACTCGTGCAATTCTTGTCATGATGAATGTAAATGATGCAATATCTTTAATTATTCATCAACATAATCCATCTCATTAACTCAATATCTCATTCTCATTAACACAATATCATAATCTCATTCAATCCATGTCACAATACCATGTATAAGAATAAGCTTAACAAAAGCATAATAAATAGCATGATAAGTAATATCAATGACAACAATCTATTGTTCACCACTCTACCATGTACTTGCCTTTAGCGTTATGATGTTAGGAGGCAAAGACGATGCCGCTAACCTCAAGCCTCACCTCCTACACCATTATATTACTCAATAAGAACCACGACATCAAGACACTACTCGCAGACATACCCCAAAATCCCAACGTTTAAATTACATTCTTTACTCGAATTGAACTACAATCTAGCAGCAAGCCGTAAAGGATAGCAGTAGTAAAAGTAACATAACTTTTGCGTTGAAATTCATAAAAATGCAAACTCAAGCTTGTTTGAAAGGTAATGAAATTATCTACAACAATCTAGTTGGTGGAAATCCCTAATTCTGTATACATCTAACTCCAAAAGACAGATGAACACCGTCTGTCAGAACTACTCGACAAAACTGGGAAGCAGCACGAAAACAGCCATAACTTCTAATTAGCTAAACCAAACTTAGCGTTCTTTATCAATATCGAAAGCTAAGACCAAGGCCTACAATAACCTAGTTGGGTGAAAACCCTGAATCTTCCATTAACACAATCATATTTGAAAAGACAACTTGACAATTCATTCTCGTCAGGATTCTGGACAGCAGAGATGAAAACTATCATAACTTTTCATCCGTACGTCGGAATTAAGTGATCTTGGCGGCCACTGAAAGCTAAGAACATTATCTAAATATCTCTAGGAGATGAAAACCTCTAATTCGGCATCGAAGAACCCGAAAACAGTCGCACAACCGTCTGGACAGAATTAAATCTCTAACCGCAAAGAATCGAACCAATAAATTCTAAGCGAATTCACATCTACTAATCAAACAACGAAGATCGACACCGCTACCCTTCAAGCACCCAGGAAGACGATGAAGAAACCCCACGAAGACCATCTCTCTTCTTATCCTCCTCTTCTCTTATTTCCTTTTTCCTTCCTCTGGTTGATCTTCCTCTCCTGGCCAGCAGCAGTGGAGAGGTAGTGCTACAGCACTCGTCGTACATGATGCACCAAAGGTGCTACAAAGGCGTGCTACAAGAAAAGCTGCTAGGTTTTGTACCTCTTAAGCCCCTTCCCCACTTGGGCCAAAGAGCTATGGGCCGAAGGCCCAAGTTGTAATACTCCTTCCAAATTCTGAATTTTCCTTTCTAATTATATTTAATTTCAGTATTAATCATTTATTTGTTGTATGTTTAAACGGGATATTACAGTGTTAAACATAGAAATTCGTTGTTAAGGTTTGAGTTACCAAGTTAGATCTGTAGCGTGGTGCATGATTATTCTTAACTAGAATCCATAAAAGGAAAATTGATTAAATTGGAGTGTCATTGTATTTGGTACATGATGAATGTTAGATAAGAGTTGTCCACCTCTATTCAGAACCTATTGATGTTAAGAAGTATGGGAATGTTGATGAACCAGTTTGACCTTTACGATCGAATAATCTGCTAAATTTGTTAGATGAGTTGGAATCTGATTCCTCCTTTGGTTATTCTAACAACTAGTGATGGTTAAGTTAAGGATGCGCTCAATGTTGCCTTGGTAAATATTAATCTTGAATCCATTCTCATAACTGTTGTTGAGCTGCAATTAGAGGTAGGATCATGATTGTGCCCTTATGTGGCTAGACATCATATAGTGTTTGCTATTTTGGCGTTGAGTGTCAGTAAGAGTTAAATGGATGAAGTCTGATAAGATATTAATGTTGGTATACTTTTGTGATTTGGACAAGTTCTAGTATCATCTTGTTGAAAGAGTTTTGTTTCAACCTTGTGGCTTATGTTCTTTCGGGGAGCCTTAGGATGGAGTAGTAATGCTTGATGATTCTTGGTAAGAGTATATGATTTCGATGCCAGCAATTGTCGGTAATGTGAGAGTGATGTTGATTCACTTATAGAGAAAATAATTTGAGCGCCTCTCGTGTTATTGAATAAATGAAAATATTCCATGTTTTGTGTTCGCAATCTTTTGGAGTTCATGATTTATGTAGTAGCTGAAATTGGGTTGAAGATAGTGACGTGTTGGAAAGTTCAATTGGTTCAAAAGTGGTTCATGTGATTTGGTCTTAAATGTTCCTCTTGTGCTGATGTTACAAGGTGACGTTGTAACGAAAGAAAATTGGTTTTCTTCAGTAAGGGAAAAAGTGTAATTGTAGTATTTGAGGTTGGGGCAAGCTTTGTAACGCACCACTCAATTGAGGTGTGTATAACCTTTCTTTCCGTTGCATGTGGGTTCATCGAGATTAAAAAAAAAGCAATGTTTTGTTCTTATGGGTGAGGTTTGGAATTCTCTTCTTGTGGGACTTGTACCCTTACTGTTGACTTCCCTTATATTTTCCTAGTTCATTGTTTAATTGATTACTTTCCTTGGTCCTATGCTTATTGCAAGTGGTATACGTTATTTTTTGTGTTGGGAATCATTTTCAATTGCCTTTTCTGTTGAGAAAAGAATAATAGATTTGTTTCACAAAACCTTTCAGAGTGTATAATGGCAGATGGTTGGTGGTGATCAACTAAATGACTTGTGAGACTTTGAAAGTCAAGTTGATTGAGACGCATTGAGTGATAAGTTGATTTCTTGGAGTAATCCTTGGAGAGGGCTTGACTTAAATAGAAGTTTGGTCTTTGGGGCCAAACTATTGGCATTAGTGCAAATACTAGAACCTATAGTGGTTGTGGTTCAAGATCTTTTGTTCATGTTAAGTGGAACTTTAGAAATTGTTTACAAGTATGGAAAATATTGGTCAATTCATGAGAGTGCCATGATTGGATACCTTATATGGTTGTGTAGAAGAATTGTGTTGGTGTAGTTCAATGAGGGTAGAATTGCGAGAACTCTAGTCGTTACGACAACTTTGGAGATGGTAGGAAATGTTGAGTTAATGTCAGGTATGACTTGGTTTCAATGTGTAACTTTCTTGAAGTTAGAATCTTTCAAAGGGAATGTGTGGCTTCAAAGTAAAACCGAATAGTGGTACGACCAAGTAGAACCTATGGTATGGTGTAATTCCAGAACCTTAGTTCATGTTAAAATATTGGGGATTATCGAAGGTATGGAAACCTTGATCAATTTTATTGAGTAACGCAATTGGAAAGTATTGCGATAATGTGTCGGTGATTCCTGATGATGTCAATTAGAGAGTATGCTAGATTTGTGGGGATGTTAGAGAATTAATCCGATAATTTCACTATCTGTTATAAGAGAAATTCGTTGTAGAGGTCTTGGAGGTTAAATTTGGGTTGTGCATTGTTTTATGCTAAACTTTTTGTCGCCCAATGATTTTGTGTAGAGAAATTAGATAATGACGTTTCTTGAGTAGTGGAATGATCATTGATAGAACCTTTCTGATGTAGTACATGAGCGTGTGTACTGAGGATTTTGAGTTGTTATTCTTGAAAGTTGGAGGTGATGTGATTGCGTGAGATCCATTTTTGTGGTGTTTTGGGTGCCTCCCATCAAATTAATTTCATTAGTAGAAGAAATTATCTAGAGTGTTTAGTGGGACCAATAGAACTTCTCCACAAAGGTGTGGACGATGTATTTCGGTTGGAGCATAACTTGAGGATGTTAACTTAAGAGGGTTGATCTCGTGTGGTATGCGATGAATTCGAATTCCAAGGTTTGAGAGAAATTTTATTCCTAAAAGAGAAAACTGAGAAAAAGGATGTTTTCTTGGGTAGCGAAGCGTTTTCTTTATTCTCGCTTGAGCTTGTGTTGTTGACTGATCTCTTCCGCAATTTGGAGTTGGTGTTGTGTTAGCATGTTTGATTCTTTCCAATTTAGACAAACCAAAAGAAGTATTTGGTTTGGGCATTCAAGTGATTTCTCCTTTGGCTTTCGTGGTATTCAATCATAAACTGCCTATTTAGAAAGTGGGATTGTTTTCGTGATGAATTGTCAAATTTGAGGTTTTACCCTTTTGGTGGAGAGTTAGTATTGCGTGGATACGACGAGAACTCTCTATTTCCAGTTGGATTCTCTTTATGAATCGGTGGTTTAAGAACCGCTCATTGTATTCTTGTTTAAAGGAGGTGACCCTTGTTAGATGAAGAGTTTGATTTTGAGCATCAACCTTCGCTGCACGAGCGCATGCGGGACAGGGCGTGGGCATAAGGTGCATGGCGCGTGTGGTCCAGAAGTAGACATGCGGCATGGCATATGCACCGGCACTAGACGCATGGACGTGTACCGAGGGGTGGTTCTAGGCATTTGTTGTGTGTTTTCGTACCAAAGAAGAGTTTGGTCCAGATACGTTGGTTCGTTTTTGATAGTTGGAGAAATTAGGAAGTTGGCGTATCGCTTTGACCGTCTCGAGTCCGTACGTGACATACGTAATGTCTGGTGTGTTCTGGTGCTAAGTGAGTAGCTGAGCGATTTAAAGCTTGGGATTTCATTAAAGACGTTGACCATCGAGTAAGGTCTTACCCTCGATCCTCCTCTGATGAGTGTACCTGGAAAGGTTGGGTTGAGTGTTAGAACAAACGTCATTGTACGTCTTTGTGTTGTGGTCTCGCTAGTCCGAGAGAGAGGACACTTGGGAGTTGGAGTTTCGTATGCGCGAGCGTTATACGGATTTGTTCAATTCAGATACGTGGTTACCGTTGTGTAACACCCTGATTTTCAGAATCAGGATGTTAATATTTAAGTAAGCGATCTAATAAATATTTGGCAATGTTTTAAAATTTTTCTCATGTTTACTTCAAATGTTGCCTTTAAAATCGAATCGAGTTGTTTAAAAGTTGTATAAACACAAACATAATAATAATAATAGTAATAGACATTATTAAATCAAATTGTTAGAAAGACCGCATTTAAAAATTTAAATTATTTCGACTTCTTGTTTTTAGAGTGTATATCAAAACTCATGATATGTCATTCATTTAGATCATTGCTGTCATTTTCGGTTCAATCGACCGCAGGCAAAATGCTTGCGTGTTCATTAGTCCACTACTCGATCCACTATATATACTACTAGTAGCTGCTAGTTGCACACATATATACTTGCAAGCATGCTACTTTACACCCAGACAGAGAGAGACTTGAAGTGGGAGAGCTAGTAGTATTACTATACTTAAATGTTGCTAGCTTTGGAGCTCTCTCACGCGCGTTACGTCACCAACAATTCGTCCGCCGTCCGATCGCGTCGCGAGCTACTCTGCACCGCCCGATCCCGCCTGGTGCGCGTGCGTGCGAACGAGAGGCGCTCGCGAGTCCCACGCCGCTCGCGTCGCGAACTCGCTCGCCCACGCCGCCGTAAAAGGAACCACATCCTCATCCGTGCTCGCTCTCTCGCGCTTCTCTCTTGCTCCGCACGCGCGCCTCGCCGCCTCCCGGTGCCGCAGATCCTCCTTCCTCCTGTCGCTCTCCCCCTTCCGCCCCTTGCGCTGCTTAGATCTCGCCCCAATTTGCTTCGCTCCCCGCTTGGGTTTTGCCTCGCGACCTCCGGCTCCTCCCGCCGCCCGTGGGTTTCTTCACCCGCCGCCCGCTCCTCCTCGCGCTTCCTCGCGCCGCCTAGGGCTCCTTCCCCCCGCCGCGCTCCTTTCCGCCGCTATTTCGGTCTCCTTCCCTGTTCCCAGCCTACCCCCTCCTCGCGCTGCTTGGGTTTTGCCCGCTCCTCCGGCTCCTTCTCTGTCGACTGTTTGGTCTTCTTCCTTCGCCTGCAGATCCCTCCTTCCTCCCCTGCTCTCCCCTGCGCCATCCCCTTCCTCCCCGTCACCCCTCGCCTCCTCCGTCGCCTCTTCCTTTTCCCATTCGCCTCCCCCGTCCCTGCCTCCGCCGACAGTCCTCCCTATTCGCCGATTCATCTTCATGTGCATTCAGCTTATACCAGCAAACATCCTATTTGATATTTTTTTGGTTCCCCAGGAACGAAATTGGCAGTGCCTAAATTATTTATCGGAAAAGTGCTTGGCTGCAGCTTCGTTGTAAGCACCAGGATGTTCTACTAGGATGGTGATTAATTGCTGCATTCGGATGGAAGTGCTTCATCTTTCTTCTTCATTTGTTCTGCTTTCTGTAGTGTTCTTGACGCTACGCTGTTGTTGTTTTTGTTCGGAAGATAGCATTATGTTGTCAGACATGTGAATAAAGTCTACCTGCTGAATCTTTTCTTTAAAAAATTACCATTGTTTTTGGACTCGCAGACTCCAGATGTGGCGTATCAAAGGAAACAAGAGATGTGCTTTCAGGTAATGTACGTTTCTACTACATGGTGCTAACATCTTTACAATTGCTTTGTTCATCTGTATGCGAATAAGGGTTGGTAGCCCTTTTTATTGGGTTCGATCAGCGATGAATTGTGTTTGTTGGCTGTGACCGGAGGTGGGTCTTTGTTGTGTTCAGATATCAAAATAGTTAAATGCAGGAACCTCTAATTCTCCGATATGTAGTTTCATCAAAGATGTTATATAATTTATGTGGCTTCATCCATACATAATCGACTTCCTATATGCTTAATCTGCTCTTTTAGTCCCATTAATGTGTACTGTACTATCATTTGTCTTTTGGATATAGATTGTCAAGTCATATTCTCATATAAACTTTATTTTCTGAGGTCATGATGTATCATGTATATAATCGTGCCACGTTTTAATCAATGTCGCAGGCTCATGTCTCCTGCATATAATTTTGCCACGTCTTAGTCAGTGTCTCAGCCTGACAACTATTTGATTTGATTGTATGTGTTATGTCACAATGATTTGCACTCTAAAGTAGCAAAAAAATTTCTCCATATCCTTTAGGGTCTCTTTCGTTGCCGTACCTATTGCACGCTGCTGTATAGTTATCTGTACATATATTCTGTTAACGTAACTACGATATCTGTCAGTTATTAGGAATACATGAACACTTCCATTAAATAGTTCGTTAATCTCTCTCGTGTGTCCTTCTATAACCATCCGCAGAATAATACATTGCCTTTTATGTTACTGCCTAACTTTTGCATCGTAACTGCGTATCTATCTCTATGTCAAATTTTTCTAATCGCCTCTCAAAATTCCACATACAGTAGCAATGTTTCTATTTCTTTTCCTGTTTTTAGTATTGCTTCGCACGTAAATCTTCGGCAATACTACAGAATGTAGTGATCATCGATCAAAATTTCACAACCACCAGAACTATTCCTATTTCTTAGCACATTTTAATCAGTGTACCACAGACATGCCTGCAGTAATATTAAAAATTCGAAATGTCCCTAACTACTTCGTATATTTTTGTACCTCTTGCCTACTTTTAGTTCCTGCAGATTGCTATCATTTCAAATGCTCCTCTTCGGTTATTTACTAACTGATTACAAAAGCTTTACTCTTCGGCAATATACAAGATTGGCAGGTGCATTATTTTTCCCTGACCATGCTTTTCCTCTTTCACAGAGTATTGTTGTTTCCTATTCTTCTTTTTTAAACAGTGGATATTGTTCGTTTCCATTGGATACTGCAGTTAGGTACTATCAGTTTATGCTTAGCAAAAGGAAATAAAAAATATGTACTTCTATAACCAATCACACAATAATACAGTATATGTAACTGTGTTGTTTCCGCAGCATAACTACGTATGTGTCCCTGTGGCCATTTTAGTGATCACCAATCAAAATTTCACATCCACCAGAACTATTCCTATTTCTTAGCACATTTTAATCAAAGTATACCACAGACAAACCTGCAGTAGTATTACAAATCCGAAATGTCCCTAACTGTAGGAACACGGGTAGGCTACACTAGCATAAATTCAAAATCTACCGCGCAACCAAGGAACCTCCGCTAGTAATAGATTACGGATTACCACTAGACGCGCAGATTCGCAGCGGAAGAAGAGTCGATGTAGCGCGCTGGTGCGGTTGTAGTCGCACTAGTCTCACGCCTCCAAGTGCTCCCGTGGCCGCCACGCATTGCGGATCGTTCTAGCGTTGAAGCCTCGCAGCAACGCCTCCAAGGTATCCACACGCACGGGCAGAACACCACGCGCGAAGTGCTAGCGACGGCCGCGCGTTTTGGGCGAAGGAGGTGTGGTGGCTAGGTTTCGGAATTCGAAAATCACACTTGACCCTATGCCACCTCCTCTCTATATATAGGCATCCATGATGGATCTCGAACTTAAGGCCCATTAGGAACTCGTGGCCCATAAGAATTCGGATCACCATCCAAAACATGTCCCGGCCCTTTAAGCGTGCGACCCTATAGGTTCACGTGCACTTGGACATGGCCCGAGTACTCCTACTTGTCCACTAATCGATAGTGGCCCCTAGCAGGACATGCCGACTCCCAAGTAAACGTAAAGATCACATCGGACGAACCTCAATAAATCTCATATGTATTTCCCTTTGCCTCACGATATCGGTCAAACTCAAGGCGAGTATGTGCCATCCTTGTTGGTTAGCTCAACCACTCTTTCTCGATCACGTGATTCGAATTCCTCGACTATGGTTAACTCTTTAACCATGAATAGCATGACCATGCATTTCGAATCCGATCACCGAGAGGCCTAGAGATATCTCTCCGTTGCATGGAGGGGCAAATCCTATCTTGATCGGCCATGCCTCGACGCATGTGTCATGACAAACCCGAAAGCTACCTTTATAACTACCCAGTTATGGAGTAGCGTTTGACAACCCCTAAGTAAGTCACTATACATCTTGAGTGCATGCAACGATCTCAAGTCTAAGGATATAACATACATATTGTAAAGAGATCAACTGATGACACAAAAGAATACAACATTCTCGCAGTTGTCTCATGGTGGGTCGATCCAACCCCATGTTCACTAACATGTGTCATATTATTGGTTTGATATCTCCATATCCATGATCCGTGAAACATGATCATCAACCAATACATATGCTAGTCTATTCATATGTGTCCTCATATGTTTCCGACTAGGGATCGCTTTAGAATAATTATCACAAAGATAAATATAGAGTTTCACAATCAAGTCACATACTTGATAATAAATATTAACGATATTATTCAAGGAACAAGATAATAAATTATCCAATAAATTATGAACATATAACCATCTCCATGATTGCTTCTAGGGCATATCTCCAACACTAACTACTTCGTATATTTTAGTACCTCTTGCCTACTTTTAGTTCCCGCCGACTGCTATCATTTCAAATGCTCCTCTTCAATTATTTACTAACTGATTGCAAAAGCTTTGCTCTTCGACAATATACAATATTGCCAGGTGCATTATTTTTCCCTGACCATGCTTTTCCTCTTTTCACAGAGTATTGTTGTTTACTATTCTTTTTTAGACAGTGGATATTGTTGGTTCGTCAACTTGAGCTTAGGTTGAGCTTCAGCAGAAAAAAGTAGTTGTCTTACCACTTCAGGAAGATATTTATTATTTTTACCTAATTTTTTTGGTCTATTGCCTATGAATCCTCCATGTATTCTTTGTTTCGTTTTTCTTTTCACCTTATACGTCTTTTGTATACTTCCTATCAATGGGATGCATTTTTCGCTTCTATTATATTGCTTGACTGATGGGACCGAACTACAGTCCCTTTTGGTTTTGTTTACAATCCATCAACGGTTCATTTCCTCTACTTTTCTTATTTAGCATCATCTATAGATTTCCTTTTGCAGTCCTTAAATAGCTACTCCCTACAGTTTGTCAGTCCCGGTGATTACTGTACCAGCGTATACCCTCTATCCATGTCGGTGTGCTGCACGTCGTGTGCCTTCACTTCGATCGTGCAATTTCCTGCTGTTCTTGCTTTAGTCTTTGATCTTTCATGCTAGAATTCCTGTGTAAGTATGTTATCATTCTAGATAGTTACCTATGTTCGATATCGTTAGTCCTATCCACTTATCATGTAATTTCCTGTTATATTAGCTACAAGATACTCATCCTCAACCAACTCCACCCTTAGTGATAAGGCAACCTGTTCTGCCTACAGTTTTGCCCAGGTATTCAGCTCTAATTCTGTCCTGCATGCTTTATTTTATTTGGTTGCTAAGTAACTTCCTGTCTGATTACAACATCAAATTGTGTAGGTTTCCACTAGCTTCTGTTTACGCACAACTTTAACACATATTTATATCATGATCTACCTGTACTTATTTACTTTACAAAAAGATAGCATGCTTATTTTTTTACTTTTTCCCTATAGATGCCACTGCTTACTAGGTGCAAATACAGTTCGCGTTCCAAGCACTACCCTCATGAGTCCACACAAACACCAGCTGTGCTGGCACTGTAAGCCATAACTCAACCATCACCCATATAGCTTCTGCCTGTACCCAAAAAAATGCCACTGATCGTCATCAGGCAACGCCGCTTCTGGCAGCTAAACAACCAACAAAAGAACAGTCCCTCCGGGTATTTTCTTTGGTTTCAGTTCATTTAGATATATCAATAGCAACACCTTATTCTTACCACCGTTATTTTTTATCTACAAAACCGTGTCTGTTTGCTGTTTTATGCAGCGCAAAAAAGCAACCCTCCATCACATCTGATTCGTAGAAGCTTGTTTCCTTATTCTGCAGCTCCAGATCAGTCCATAGACACAGAGGTATACCTAAAAATCCTATGTAGCGATTCTATATACGATTTACCTAAATTACCACCATTTGCACATCCCTAGAGAGCATCTGTTGTATGAGTTCATACTGTTCTTAACTTACAAAATCGCATGCTTAAAACAGCAGCTGTATATGTTTATTTGCTACATCCTTTTAATATCTGACGTCAATGTCGCTTTTATGTTATATTTACTCATTGTGTACAACTGCTTGCATCTAACCACTGCGGTATCACTTTCTAAGACTTCATGCATCACAGATCACACACACGAGATCAATAAGATCTCAAGCGAAAGATGAACCGCTATCACCTATGTGTACACTTACTCTGCCTTCGTTAGCATTCTAGCCTTCTATACATTTGCTTACAGACATAAAAATATCATTAGGTTCTGCCCTCCTTGAAAATATCTTTCTCCTATTTATAGACCCATCGCCAGGTAACACACCCTTGAAAAACTGTTCCTCACCTGATAAAGCTCCAGACTGTTCCATCTAAGAGGTTTGTTACCATTGTCCTCTGGAGCATGCGCTATATAAAAAAATCTTTACATTTAATGCCCTTGTTTCATTGCACGGAACGTTGAAACTTATTTATTTAAACAGACCTGCGGCGCTTCCTACCCACTCTACAACTGATCCACCTACCAAGAAAACACATCCATCTACCAAAGAAAACGTTGAGTGATCGAATAGCTCTGAGCAACACCAAAACCTCAGGTAGAATACACTGCCGCTTCCCGTTGGAAAAAAAATTGCTTTACGCTCTCTTCTAACTTACTGCTGCTCTGTACAGTTTTTGCAAACGTCGTCTCCAACCGCCTCAGCGAACAAATCTTCCCCAGGAGCATCAGATTTCTTCTGTGTTAACGTTTAGCATGTCTTATGTATCGAATCTGTACAGTCTGTTGCTCCTTTGACATGTCCTGTTACCGCTTTCGAGACCTATTTTGTAACCGTTACTTAGCTATAGTCGTTGTCAGCATCGCTTCAATTGTATGCACCCTTTCAAGTCTTCCTTTGTGGGGATCCCGGTAATTATCTCCATAAGACCGAGATTAGACAAGGTCTTAGGGACATAATCACGGGTCTCTGGTAAATGAATTCCAATTTAACTCTATCCAAGTGAGAGGATTAGCCGAATGCTAGAGCCTCAACGATCATGCGCGCCGCTCCTTTGCGAGCGCTACATGATTGTCGATTCTCTTTCGATTCGAAGCACTACACTTAGTGAGTTAAATGGGAATTCATCAACAACGAGTATGACTTATATTGGCTCCCAAGATCAACGACCAATATACTCATACTCTCATCCAACGTTGATTACATCCGTACAACGCATACAACAAGAGATCAAAAGACATACTGCATAATAGTCAAAGTCTACAGCTTATTACATACGGCCGACCGGCCAAATTCAAAGTAAAGTATCAAGTAGCAGCGGAAGCAAATAAATAAAGCAAAAGACCAGTAGTGGTATGCCCATCACCCATCGGCAACCGACTGGGGGTTAAATGATAGTACACTACTCGTTAGTGTCACCCAAGTCCATACTAACAAGATCGTCAGACTCATAATCTTCCTCACTTGGAAAGGCCAGCAAACATCTGGCTGAGTACAAGTGTACTCGCAAGTCTTACACAAATAAAATTAGTTATGCATAAAGGTCATTCAAAGGGTGGCTCATATTGGTTTAGTTTTGCGAAAGAGACGCAACAATTAACATCCTACACATACTAGTTTTTCATGTGCCCATTTTAAAATCAGATTTGAAATAGAAGTAAAGCATATGAATAAGTAATGAACTGAGTAACAAATAAAGCATACAAATGGCAAAGTGGCTTCACACATTGATACTACACAAACATGAACATCCCATTCATGATAATTACCAAGTTCACCCACAATTTTAATTCCAAGTCTAACAATAAGCAGCCACAAATTTGAAGCGGTCGTCCATAACCGTGGACACGGCTATTCGAATAGATTTATACCCTGCAGGGGTGTACTACATTACCCACACGACTTGATTAGCCCGTAAGCCTTCAGATGCCTCCGAATGTAGCATACTTCCTATGGTATACCGGCCGGGTAAATCAAGATATGGTCATTTTAGCAAGACGATTACATTGGCTAAGTCCCCAACCTGTGGCTCTAGGAAACACAAGACGTTAACATCTCCATCCTATCGCCCAAAGGAACATGGGATTTCACGGTCCCATGCCCTTACAATTTCACCACCGTGGGACTCAACACAATGAACCTTCCCCTACTTAACCATACGACACCCATATACCGTGTGATAGCACGAGTGTTGCTTGAATAGTAGGTACCCAAAGTTCGGTCCTTAATTGTCCAGACAAGTCAAACCACATACCCAAATCTCGTGCACAAAGCACCATCACTAACCAACACTTGTCCAGACCAAGAACTTCTTTTAAAATGTCAAATTTAACTCATAAAACAGGTACAAAGATCTGAAACAAACATATGTAAGGAAGGTTGTGTGTATCCCATAATTGTCGGGTTATTCCCGACAATCAAACTACCGGTTCTAAACTTGCATGGCTAAGCAAACCCGAATAATATAATTTCACACATCCTATCTTAAGCATGTGGTGCTGGAATAATTCAAGGATAACCTCAATGAATTAGGACATAACTAAACTACACATCACAAAAATAGCGACAATATCAAAATAGCATGCAAGCAATTATCATTGCATCTATCCTAACAAAACTGGGATCAAATATGATGCAAAAGAAAGTTCAAATGATGCTTGCCTTGTGGTACAAGAGCTGCTCGCTCTCGCGTAAGTGTTGATATCAATATGCTTGGGATCTATATAATTATAACATCAAATAAATACCGAGAAAACAACTCAAAAAAAATGCATGATTTTTCTACAGTAGTTAGGTCATGATTTTAGATGGATTTAGGTAAAAGAATTATTCCATTTGGAGTTATGAATTGGGAGTTATGCTATTTTGAATTTCAGGTTTCATTAACCCTAAGTTATGTAATTTAATTATTTGGTCAAAATTTGTAGAACAGTGGTGGGGTAAAGGATTACATAGGTAAATAGGTAATATTAATACAAGTTCAGAATAGTTGAGTTTGTCCCATTTGGAGTTCTTATGATTTAGTTATTGATTTTCAAAGTTATCAGCCTTTTATAGTATAAAAAATAATAGAGTTAAAGATTATATTCTCCCAAAAATAGTTATTGTGACAGAGGTAATATGGAGACCATTTTTAGAATTAAGTTCACTGAAAATGACAATTATCAAAAGTGGTCTCACTGTTTTTGGAGTTTCCAATAATTACTTATGCATTTTTGAAGTTATCAGTCCCTTTTTTATTATATAAATAATAGCTTTAATGGATTAATCTCCAATCAATACTTTCTGCTACAGAGAAAGGGTTGAAACAAATTTTAATACAAAGTTTACTAAAAGTGAAAATTTCCAGGAGTGGTTTCATGTGATTTGGAGTTAAAATCAATTAGTTATGCATTTTAGAAGTTACCACTGTTTTTCAGTGTGTAAATAACCCGATTTCAAATTTCATACAACATTTACTACTTTTCCTACCGAGGCCTATGCTAGCGCATACAATGACTTATGGACCCATGAATAGTATATTTTTCATTTTATCTCAGATTTAATTTGCGTTCGACCGGTGGTCCCACTTGTCGGACACGATCCATTGAAATTGGTCCACCGGCGCGACGCGCATCGCAAGACGGGACTTAAGGCCTATGGCCCATATGTCGATCACTTCGCTTTTGTTTAACTCCGCCGTTTCGTGCTCGGACCACATGTAAGCGACTATTGTTTCGCTAAGACGCGCTTAAATGCTAACTCAATCATTAAGCAGTAATGATCGTCATTTGCCATAAACGGACAACTACGAGGCGCCGCGTCACGACAACGCGTCCTGCGCGGTTGCTCAACTTCGCCGCGCTATACGCCACGGCGGAGCCGCCAAGGCTCGAGATAAGTCCGCAATAGACTTGCGCAACTTTGGGTAGTGGTGGCGAGGCCCGGGATGCCCTACACCGACGGCTAGCCGGAGCTAAGCGGCGGCGACTCTACGGCAAAAGTACATGCAGTAAACGCAGAGCTCCGCGGCGCAAACAAGCGGGTGCCCGAGTGTCTAAAGGCCACTGGAAGGTTACATGGGCTAGATGGAAGCTCGGGGAAGCTTGGAGAGGGCTGGAGCAGTGACGGTGCCGGAGAAGACAAGTGCGGAAAAAGGGGCTTCACGTGGAGAGGATGCCTGAAGCCAAAAGGAGGTAAATGAAAGCTAGGTATAACTCAAGGATCCAGAGGGATACTCCGGGAGCAAGGAATCAAGAGGTGCTTACGAATGAGGTGGGAGATGAAAGGTTTGCTTGAGGTCCAAAATAGTCAAGGCTTCGATCCACCTGACTCGCGTGCATTGTCAACATAAGATTAGGGAAATGATCGGGGACCCAAGGCACGCGATATGACGCGCTCGGTTGAGGACCATACCTCTTGGAAGCGAGGAATGGCACGAGGTGTCTTCGGGAGCACGCTCTGGACACGAGCTAGAGCACGAAAGTGAACCAGAAGCTACAAGCAAAGATAGGAGCTTGCATAAGCAAAAATGGACACGGTATGGATTGTAGAGAAGTGTGGGATCACCCTGAGGAAGCTTACCCGAGAGACGAGCTCAAGCTGGCTTCCCTCCCCTCTGTCAACCGAGGAGAAGTGAGGGAGAAGGAGGGGGTTGCGAGGGGTGTTATGCTCGTGCGTTGACGGGGATGGAGGCGGCGTGAAGTGGGGAACGCTCCGGAGTGGTGGAGGGGGCGGTGGACGGACGGCGTGAGCATCGCCAGTATCATGCTCGTCTGAGCAAACATGCGAGCGCGTGGCACTCGCTTTCTGCGCCCGCAATGGGAGGTAGGGGACGACTCTGATAGCGCGGTCCCGCAGCGTCAGTCACACGGCGAGGTGGGGTTCAAGTGGTTTTCAATCGGCCGTTGGATTGCGGAGGGACGGATCAGATTAGAAAGGCGTTCGGACTGGTCGACAGGATGTCAGATCTGGACCGTTGGATGATGATCTAACGGTTGCATGTGACGGTGCGTTTAGGTGGTTCGGCCGAGTCGGCTCGCTGAGTCGGACTCGAGCCAAGGTGTGGTTCAGGCCCAAGGAATAGTACCAGGGTTTGACTGAGGTTTAAAAGGTTTTTACTACTTTGACCAGAGGCTTAAAAATAGAAATAAATTTCCAAAAATCATGAAATAATTTGTGTGGGTTCCTGGGAGTATATAGTTCCCATAAAAATTATGAAACCCCATTGTTCATATTAAAATTTGTGACATTTAAATTCAAACGTGTTGTATGTCTATGAATGTTGTTTGAATTTTAATTAGGTTCAAACTAGTCCCAAACATTTTGAAAAAATTATATTTATTCATGAGAATTAATGTAGTTTTTAAATAAATTGCTTCCAGATGATGATCACAACGTTTTATTACAGATGCTAAAACAAAACCGAAATTTGAAGTGTATGTTTATATGAAATGAGATTTTCCAAGTACAATAAATTATGAAATGGTTTGAATTTGATAATGCATGTTAGTGAGATTATTTATAATCCATTTTAATAGTTAGGGCTGTGACAAACCTCCCCCCCTTACAAAAGATCTCGACCCGAGATCTGGGTGGAGAAGAATTAGAAGGTTTTCCTTAGAAGTTATAATTTATGCTGTCTTGATTTCCTTCAAAGATAGTGTTGACATGTTATAATTTACATTAATATGTTTTACCTTTCCTTTCTTGATACGAAGGCACTTCATGTAGAGAAGAGGTCTGGATATGCCGCTCGCATCCGGTCTTCACGTTCCCAAGTTGCTTCATCTTCTGTGTGGTTGCTCCATTGGACCTTGACGAACTTGATGTCACGATTCCTCGTCTTGCGCTCGGTTTCTTCGAGGATACGAATCGGGCTCTCTCGATAAGATAGATCGGGTTGCAAGTCGAGTCCGTCCAACTCGGTTGCTTCCGTTGGGACTCAAAGACATTTCTTGAGTTGGGAGACATGGAAAAAGTTATGCACGTCTGAAAGTGATGGTGGCAACTCCAACTGGTATGCCACCGATCCCAACTTAGCTAGAATACGGAAAGGTCCAATATAGCGAGGTGCTAATTTACCTTTGATTTGGAAGCGACGAACTCCTTTCATAGGAGAGACTTTAAGATATACATGATCGTCCACTTCGAAACTCAACTCGCGACGACGACGGTCGGCATATGACTTCTGACGTGATTGAGCCGTCCTAAGTCGTTCGCGAATGATACGAACTTGTTCTTCAAAGATCTTCCACCAAGGTTGGGCCATAGAATGGCCTCTCCCGGCCGACCGTTCAAGGGTGTTCTACAAGCTCTCCCATACAATGCTTCAAGGGCGACATCCAATGCTTGATTGGAAACTATTGTTGTAGGAGAACTCCGCAAATGGCAAACACTTCTCCCGCTTTTGCTATAGGACAAAGACACAAGCTCGAGAAGGTCTTCTAAAATCTGATTCACTCTTTCATCTGTCCATCTGCTTTGGTGGTAGGTGGAGTGAAAGATAGACTGTCCCCATCGCTTTATGTAAGCATCCCCGTAAATAGGATGTGAATTGAGGGCCTCTATCGGAAACTATCACCTTTGGAACACCGTGGAGACAAACAATTCTTGCAATGTAAAGCTCGCTAACTTGTCCCCATGGTAGGTGGTTTTGACAGAATGAAGTGAGCAACCTTCACAAACGGTCTACAATTACCCATATAGAATCAAATCCAGTTTTAGTTCTAGGAAGGCGGTGATAAAATCCATGCCAACTTCTTCCCATTTCCACGGGGAATGGGCGGGGATCTAGAGTACCACTGGCTTCAAATGTTCGCCTTAACTCTTTGACATAGATCACACTCGCCACATACTGCAACGTGTCGCTTCATTCGGCTCCACCACGCTTTTTCAAATCTTGATACATTTTCGTACTCGGGGTGGATAGAGAATTTTGAGTTATGAGCCTCCTTGAGAATCAATTCTCTCAAGTGGCGATCAAATGGTACTACCATACGGTTTCCAAACCATAGAGTACCTTGTGCATCTTGCTTAAAACATTTAGCCTTGCCTTGTTTCATTAGTTCTAAAATTTGAGCCACTCAATCGATCGGCTTCCTTAATCTGGTCCTCAAGTGTGCAAGTCATATTGAGGGCTGTGCTAACCTTCTTCAACTATTTCCGTGTGTAGGCCTTGCAATGCGACACATAAGCCCGCAGAAAAGGAGTTACCGACAAACAGCTTGCATTGAGATTTTCTGCTCAATGCGTCGCCACTTACATTAGCCTTCCTGGATGATAATGGAGTCCCATATCATAATCCTTAATCAACTCAAGCCATCTTCTTTGTCTCAAGTTCAGTCGGCTTGGGTGAAAATATATTTAAGGCTCTTATGGTCAGTGTAGACCTCGCAACGATTACCGATGAGGTAATGTCGCCAAATCTTCAAGGCATGAACCACAACAGCGAGCTCTAGGTCGTGTGTGGGATAATTGGCCTCATGGGGCCTCAATTGCCTCGATGCGTAGGCCACCACTCGGCCGTCTTGCATAAGTACACAACCGAGCCCATGGCGAGATGCATCACAAGAGATATCAAAGCCCTTGTGAATGTCCGCGAACAAGCACAGGCCTCCTCGTGCATTCTTTCGTGGTTTGGAAGCTTTGTTTGCATTCTCATTGCCTACTCAAATTTGTTTTCTTTCTTTAGAAGTTGGGTCATAGGCTTTGCAATTTTCGAGAAATTCTTGATGAACCCGCAAGTCCAAGAAAACTACGAATGTCAGTGACGCTTTTGGGTTGCTTCCACTCAAGGACATCTTGCACCTTACTAGGATCAACAACACACCGCCCTTAGATAGGATATGTCCCAAGAAACTAACCTCTCAAGCCAAAACTCACATTTGCTGAATTTGGCGTACAATTGATGGTGGCGAAGCTTTTCTAACACAAGTCTCAAATGTTGCTCGTGCTCAAGATCAGACTTAGAGTAGATGAGGATATCATCAATGAAAACCACTACAAACCGATCCAAGTATTCCATGAACACCGAATTCATGAGGTTCATGAAATAGGCAGGGCATTGGTCAAACCAAAGGACATGACTGTACTCGCACAAACCATAACGAGTAGAGAAGGCGGTCTTCGGATGTCCTCGGTTCTAACTTTAATCTGATGGTAGCCTAACCTCAAGTCAATTTTGGAGAACACCCGAGCTCCACTAAGCTGGTCAAAGGTCATCGATCCGCTAAGCGATACTTGTTCTTAATGGTGACCTCATTCAACACATGGTAGTCAACACACATCCGTAGACTCTTATCTTTCTTCTTGACAAAGAGAGCTGGGCATCCCCAAGGCGAGGAGCTAGGCCGATGAAACCCTTGTCTTGCAACTCCTGTTGTTCTTTCAATTCGCTAGCTCATTGGGCGGCATCCGACACGGCCTTTTGAGATGGGCGCGTGCACGTGCAAGCTCAATGACAAACTCTACCTCTCGGTGTAGGCATACCGAAGTTCCTCGGGAACACATCAGACACTCTCTCACTATTGGTACCTCCTCTAGCTCGAGAGAGTACTACTCCTCTAAAGCATATAGGTGAGAACTACCCACTAAAGGTGCAAAGACGACTGGATGCCGTCCTCGCTAGTCAACGAAATAGACCACTGGCACAATCAATCTTCCTCGATTCTTAGATAACCAATCCATCCCTAAGATAACATCGATGCCCACCGAACTTATCACTATTAAGCTTCTTTGAAAAGTTAACATTTTGTATTTCAATTTTTACGTCCTCGCAGACTTGATCGGTGTAGAAAACCGACCGGGACCAATATGATAAGGCGGTGAAGTGTATGTATCTTGAATTGGTTAATCGCAGCATACTCGTTTTAATAAATGAATGAGATGCTCGAATCAAATAAAACCGGCGTGGGCACGAATTAACAAGTAGTGTACCTAGCACAACGTCAAAGCGCCGGTCGCCTCCTCTGGCGAGACGTGGTTGACGCGACCATGTGCATGCTGGGGTGGAGTAGGTGCTGCCCTCTGTGGTGGTGGCGGTGGCCTTGCTGGAGCTGGGGCTAGTGGCGCTGGAGCAGAGTACGTCCGGCATCCTCGCCGCTGGCGAGGCATCGCAGCATAGTGGCTCACGGCGCCAATGGAAAACAAGTAACACCGGGCTTGTATGCCCGCCATCAGGTCTCGCCTCGCCAGGCCGCTGAGCTGCCGGTGGAGAAGGTCGTGGAGGTGCCATAGGAGACCTCGATGGTGTTGGTGGGCACGAGGTGCCCGAGGTAGTCTCGGCGCGCACGGAAATCGCCACCGCCATCGCCGTCCAGAAGCCCTCCTCCTCTTCCTCGACTCATCCATTGTCATGCTCTCATGCTCCACCACTATCGCCTTGTTGACCGGATGCCGAAACTCCTAAAATCATGTGCGCTTAAAACAAGCCGCAACTCCTGACAACCCATGGAAGAACTCTGTTCGGTGTACAGCGCCCGCCGAGACGTCGTCCGAGCATACCGCCAAGTAGTTGAAATCATGCGGTACTCAGGATCGCCCTCAAAAAGTTTTAATTTCTACTCATTTTTTACATTTGAAACACAAGCCTAAAATTGGGATGTTACAACACCGGCTTGAAGGCTAATAATTTGATGACAACAATTTCCAATCACAAGAATTAACTTCTAGAAAATTGGAAATTGCTAGGAAAATTTGAAAACTTCCAAATGATTTGAAGAGACAACAAAAGTTTTTATTTCTCCTCAAAATTTTACATTTGGAATACAAACCCTAAGTTAGGGTTGTTATAAATCTCCCTTACAGAATCTCACCGAGATTCTCGATCATCGGGAGAAGAAGGATGGGTAACTGCCGAGGCGATCTTCCCGCTCCCAAGTGGCTTCATCCTCGAGTGGTTCGACCATCGAACTTTAAGGAACTTGATCACACGGTTCCTCGCTCTTCGCTCACCTTCTTCGAGGATACGAACGGACGCTACGCACAGAAGATGATTCGCGGCACATCGATATTTTCCAATGGTGTTTCCTCAACCGAATACGGAGGCACTTCTTCAATTGTGACATGGAAAACATCATGCACCCTTTAAGTGTAGCTGCAACCTAACCGTATGCAACGGCTCCCATTTTCTTGACGACGCGATACGGCCCGACATACCGAGGAGCCGCTTGCTTGACATCAAACGACGGTGGTCCTTCAAAGGTGAAACTTTGAGATACACAAAGTCATTGGGCCGAAGCTCAACTCACGGCGACGCCGACCGCATAGCTCTTTCTCGCCGATCGAGCCACGCGCAAGTGCTCACGAATCAATCGCACTTGACTTTCACCTCATTGATGGAATTCGGGCCAAAGAACTGCCTCTCCCCGCCTCACTCAGCTCAATGGGTTTCGGGACGCCTCCATACAAAGCCTCAAACGGTGCCATACCGAGACTAGCTTGGAAGCCGTTGTTGTAGGAGAACTCCCAGCGGTAGGCACTTCTCCCAATTCTTCCCATAGGAAAGAACACAAGCACGGAGCATATCTTCAAGAACTTGGTTGACTCGCCTGTCTCACCATCGGGCCCGAGGATGATAGGCTGAGCTGAAGAAAGACGGTCCCCATGGCTTCGTGAAATCGTGCTATAGCCGAGAAGTGAAAAGAGAGCCACGACTCGACACAATCGCTCGTGGCACACCATGCAAGCTCACAATGCGGAGATATAGAGATCCGCCAATCGATCGACATCGAGAGTGGTGGTACCGGCAGAAGTGCGCTACCTTCGCCAATCGATCGATAACAACCTGTATAGCATCCTTCCCCGAAGAAGCACGGTAGACCAGTTGATAAAATCCATGCCTGCGTAATCCCACTTCCACTCGTATAGGCAAGGGTCAAGAAGACTCGCTGGACGTTGATGCTCACTTGACACGACAAAGATACGCCGATCTCGCAACGAACTCCGCAATCCGCGCTTCATGCGAGTCCACCGTAACCTCTCGCCGCAGATCTTGGTACATCTTGGTGGCCCCGGATGGATGGACAAAGGCGAATCATGGGCCTCCCGAAGAATCAAATCCGCAACTCGACCTTTGGGACCACAAGACGCCGCTCAAACCATACAACACCGCGCTCATTCTTCGTGAAACACTTGGTCGATCCATCCTTGATATTCTCGCTTGATTTTGCCCACACCATCATCTCGATTGTCGCGGTCGCCTTGATTTGATCCACCAAGGTTGGTTGCACAACCAAGGCGCAAGGGAACCATGCTCAACCAAACCCAAGTTGAGACGCTGAAATTCCGCAAGAAGTGCGTGCCGTTGCTCTTGATCATCAAAGTATTGCAAGACACCTTTCGCTAAGTGCATCAAGAACCACATTGGCTTTGCCCGATGATACCAATACCCATGTCATAATCTTTGATCAATTCCAGCCATCTCTCTCGCCTCGAGGTTCAGATTCGGCCGAGTGAATAAGTATTTCAAGCTCTTGTGATCTGAATACACCTCACACCAATGTTACCGATCGATAATGCCGCCAAATCTTGAGTGCATGAACCACAACAAAGAAGCTCTAGATCATGGGTGGATAGTTGAGCTCATGAGGTCTCAATCGCTCGATGCATAGGCAATCGCCTTTGCCTTCCCTGCATAAGAACACAAATGAGTCCTCGACGAGAGGCATCGCAATAAATATCGAAGCTCTTGTGGATATCAGAAGAGTAAGGACTGGGTCAAGTCAATCGCTTGAGCTCCCGAAAGCTCTTATCGCAAGCAGAGGACCACACAAACTTTTTGTCCTTCTTGAGCAATTCACCATTGGCTTTGCGATTTTGGAGAAGTTCTCGATAAAGCGGTGTAGTAGCCCGCTAAACCAAGAAAACTCCAGACATCGTTGATCGACTTGGCCGACTCCCAAGATAGAACATCGTCAGAATATCCCAATTTTCAACTTGTGTTTCAAATGTAAGAAAATGAGGGGAAATTAAAAAAATTTTACATCTTGCAATTCTTGTATGTTCTAAAGGATTCTTGCAAAAGAATTATGGGATTACAAGTCACAAGTCACTCGATCGAAAACCTTGCCTTCCAAAAACATTCTTGTCAAACCTTTTGATCATCTCCTGAAATATTTTTCCGAGTTCTTGGGATGGTATGTGACCCTCCAAAATTTCACAATTTTTAGAAATTATTCAATGTTTTGGGGTCACCAAACTTATTCAATTCGTCAAACTGGAACCAAGACCTTGTTGAATTTTTGGAGGAAATGTATAGTACAAAACCTCTCAAAATTTACACAAGGTCAATAACTCAGCTAGCAAGCCCTCGTTAAAACTTCATAATTTTTGGAGTTAGTTTGCTGCCTCAAATAATTCTCCTTAGATCAGCTCTTGTTGGAACTCGATTCCGGAACCTAGATTCGAGTCCGACTGCACCCGAGTCAGCTCACTGTTTGCCTGGCTGAGCGCCTCCTAGACCTCCTCGGCTCTGGCCTCGTGTTCGCGTGAGTCGGGTCGCCGGATTGTGGTCGTGGAGGCTCACGACCACCCGGGTGCGCTAGCCTCCGTGAGGTTTGAGGTACTGTGGCCGCCATCCCCAATCTAAAGGCCCACGACTCCCCAAGACCTCCTCACTGCAGCGACCTCCCCACCTCGGGTGATCCGGGACGCCCAGACCACCCGAGTGCATCGTGGACGCTCAGACCTCCTCACCCTCGTTTCTTCCTCCCGACCTCCCGAGGTCCGGTCATCTCGCTGTCACGCCACCGTGTGTGTGTCGTGACCAGAGCGCTTGGGAGCAAGGAGATGTCACTTTATGTCCTTGTCAACGGCCACCTCCGACAACCTTTATTTCAGACGTGACCTTTTCTCAAAGTCCTCCTTTCCACCGCCTCGCTGCTTCATGTACTTTCATGGCAGGGACTTTTGACTTAAGTGCACCATGGAGCTCCACCTTGCTCCTCCTTGCTCTCTCGGCTTATTGAAACCCCGAGCTCCTCACTCAATCTTTAGACTTCCTCTCCTCATCCAGCCTCTTTGTGGTCACTTGGGTTCATTTCTCAAAACTCCGAGACCTCCATTGTCCGCTTTGAAGCTCCTTGAAGACATCCGAGCTCCAAAGGGTTCAATTGCATTTCTGGCACGCCGATTTGTCCATTTGGGCACTTTGGGCATTTCCCTAACTTACCTTGTTTGGCCTCCTCGTGATTGTCAAAGTGGGAACACGCCTTGAAGTCGGAATTTTTCTTCCTCATCTCCGCTTGCACCATTGTCGCCGAGTTTCGCCATCCCTGCACTCCTCCATTCTCGTGTGAGTACCTTAGCTTTGGAAATCCGCCCGTTGGTCCTCGCAGCTTTCCTTTGTCGCTCGCACTCCGCGGTTATCTCCGCCACCGCGCGAGGGTGAGCTTTGCTCTAGTTTTTGGCACCCTAGATCCTCCTCGTTATTTAGAGTTCACCTCGCCCTGGTTCCCGCCGGCATGGACCACGCCGCCGCGGCAGCCGTTGAGCGCGCCGATGTTGCCGTGCAAGCTCCCATTTTCGCCGCTTTTAGGACAGCTTTAATGCACAATCATTGCTAATCATGGTGCATTAATCGTAATAATCCGCGCCGTGGTGTCACCGCATGTGGGCCATGGGCTTAGAAATTAAATCCGTAAGCCTTTAGTGCCCCTTTTGGTTCATTTATTGCCAATCATCAAGGGCAATAGATTTGTCTTAGCCGCCTCGTTGTCGCATGTCCGAGGTCCCGCGCTTTAATAAAGACCTTGACCTCCTCGTTCTTCGTGACCGCCTAGACCTCCCCAAGTTTAGATCTGACCTTTAGATCTTTCCGCAAAACCTTTAGTATAAGACCTCCTCGGTCCTTTTGCAAAGGCCACCTCCGAGCCACTCCCGAGGTCCTCTTTGTAAAGGACCACCCCTGCCGTGTTGCCAAACCACCCTCCTGACCTCTTCCGAGGTCCTCTTGCAAAAGACCTCCCTTGGTCATTTTTGCAAAGACCACCCTGGTCCTCTTTGTAAAAGCCACCCCGGCATTTTACCAAGAAAACCCCGCTGCACTCTCCCTAGGCTCAATCTCAGCCGCTCACGACCTCTCCAAGATTAGATCCGGGCCTTAGGTTCTTTCCGCAAAACCTCGCCTCTAGGACCTCCCCTAGATCGATCCTAGCCGCGAAGACCTCCCCGGTTTCAATCCCACCGCTTAGAAGCTCCCCGCTTTGATTCAGGCTGCTGGGAGTTTTCTATGAAAACTCTTGGTCGCAGGACCTCTTCGTTTTGAACTCGGGCCGCTAAGATCTCCCTTGGGAGATCTTAGCCATCGGGTCCTCCTCCGCTAAATCCTCACCCCTAAGGCCTCCCACAAATCCCAACCGCTAGGGCCTCTTCCTCGAAAGTTACCTCCACCGCTTAGGACCACCCCGGTTCAACTGAGCCGTGGCCTGCTTCAGACAACGCAAGTCTTCGACCTCTCGTGCAACTGAGCCGCTGAGGACCTCTTCGAGCGAGATCATGACCGTAGGTCTCGTCGCAGGAACCTTAAGTGCTCACGACTCACTTGGTTAGATCTCACCGCCCAGACGCCCCGAGATCTAATTCGAGCCGCTAGAACCACTCTCAGGCAAAAGACCTCCGAGGTCATTTTTGTAAAACCATCTTCAAGACCTCCCCGGGTCCTCTTGTGAAAGATCTCCCGAGGTCCTCGTTGAAAAGACTCCGAGGTCCTCTTTGCAAAGAGCACCCCTGGCCCTGTTAGAAACCCTCAGACCTCCTCCTTGGATCGTGAGAGTTAGACCTCCTCTCGGATCTAGACCGTTGGGACCTCCTCTCGTGAGATTCTCGACCGCCCCGACCTCTTTCCTGGATTTAAACCCTTAGACCTCCCTTAGTGCTCTGGACCGCCAGATTCGACCGACGTCACGCACTCGTTAGCGCTGGTGGACCTCCTTTGCGTGCGCGCTGCATGCACCGTCGTGGCCGCTGATCAGATTCAACGGTCCGCACTTCCTCGCGGGAGGAGGTCTTTCCTGCATGCGCTGTTTCTTCGCTGTCCGTGGCTCGCGATGCAAGATCAACGCCCACGACCTCCTTTGTCTTCCAGCCATTTGGACCTCCCGAGAGCTCAAGTTTTCTAGTCTTTTGATGTTCCAAATTTCAAAAGTGCATAACTTTGTCATTTTAACTCCTTTTGAATGATTCCAGCTTGTCGTAGCTCATAGAATATGAACTTTAATCTGAGAATGAATTTAGGCAATCGTTATGAAATAGAAAATGATATAAACTGCATGAACTTATTTAATATGAAATAGTGGTTTAGAAATTCATTGAAAATTTGTAAACGATAATTTATTCTCTCAATACCTAGCTGAGCAAACTGAGTTTTGTTAAGACCCACTAGGATTGTAATCAGAATATAGAATGGGTCTTCATTTGATCCTTGCCACCGAAATTAATGGTTCACTAGTTTTAGCACTTAGAAAATCATAACTAATTCATTTCAAATCCAAATTGTGCAAACTCAGTTTTGCTGTTGTTAGGATAACCATACCTACCCACCATAAAAATTTCAAGTTCCAGATCATTCTAGAAATTTTTGTCATGAACAGAATCGTAATTAATTTAATTATGATTTTTCAGTGAGAGAACTTAGATTAGCCATATCATTTTCATGCTAAGTCCAAATGACCTGTTTTGTTTCTAAATTTGTCTAAAATCAACCTCTAGCTGCTGTAGAAATTTCATTGCATTTGGATAACTTTTGCTGTTGAGTTTTATTTGGAGTTCTTGTTCTTATTTGGTTATCGCTTCAAGTAGGTTCAAGGAATTATTGATTACGTGAGTGAATCCTCCTGCAGCAAGAAAGTGATCTACAGCAAGGCAAGCAGTTTGATCATATCCACTCCATCCCATTACTTTTAAAATCTAATACTTTGTTTTACTTGTATGTATGCATGCTCTTGTGTCAATGATTAATTTTGCCAATAGAGGTAGCTAATCCTATTGCATTGTTTCTTAAATTGTTCACCCGCCACTACCTTAGAGTATTATCCTCACCGTGAATTAGAGCCCGTGAATGATTTAGGCCCTTATTTGTCTTTACGTTATGATGCTTAGCAATGCTTAGTTACAGTAGAATTGGGCTGTTATCGACCTAGTCGATAGCCTTGATCACATACAACATATTATCGCTTATGATTTCAGCCTTGTACCATGTTTACTTGTGAAAACTAAAATCTAAAAACAAAATGATTTAGACTTGGGCATAATGGTATGTTGGTGTGCTTCGGTGTGATCGAATGGTGCCCAGTCAACAAGGACCGAACATCTTGTTACATCGAACTAAGCATTTTAGCGTATAACCACACTAGAGGGTATGGGACCTCTCTGACTTAGTACTTTGGCGTGTATTGGCTCCGGTCGCAGAGAGCCGCAGGAGGGATGGTGCTGAGGAGCATTGTAGTGTCCGAAGGTTTCCTCCGTAACGGGTGGTTGTCTTTCGCTTGCAATGTAAGCGCATGGGTTTCTATCCATACGAGCTGCTCGTAGTTAATACACAAGATTGGAAATGTCTCGTAGGACTTAGCCGCCAAAGATACCTCGAAGTGTGCGTGTGGCTTAAAGCGGTCCAAGTGTGGGTACATTGGTACACCCGCAGGTTAAAACTATTCGAATAGCCTCGCCCTAGGTTATGGACACGCTTGGCAAGGTCTTTCAAGAGTTAGACTACAACCTTTAAAAATTAAAACTTGACATGGGTGGTACGAACTGATTCGTATGTGTGGTGGCTATTGGGATAGTCACCAACAGTGGTTACTCTTGTACTTATTGTATCACGTTATTTCAACAATTACAATCAGTTTGTCAAATTGCTTTGAATCTATTACATTATTGCAAATGAAAACTTGCTTTATGCTAAAAGTCACCCAGAGCCCTCCACTTAAATAAAGCTTGCATGTAGTTAATTATAGTTCGTTATTCCTACATCGTCAGCCTTCCTGCAGTACAAAAGCAATTTTTGTACTCAGCTGCTTTGCTTAATGTTTTTGTTGCAGAGGAAGAAGGTGAGCCCCAAGGGCTTCCTTTGTGAGACGTGCTTCGGTTTGGCGACTAGTTTGGCGGTCCTGGTTGGTTGCCTTGTGGTAAAGGCACACTAATTGGCTTTTGTCTTTGCCATCTTATGGCCCTTTGCTCCACTGCCTATTTGTTATTTTGTTGCCTTTGGGCCATGGTCTTGTTGTAATAAATCCTTATTATGTATGTCTTTGTTAGATCTGTATGGAATTGATGCATGATTTTGTAACGGGTGTGTATACCGCATTGGAAGTATACATATCTCGGCTTGGTTTATTTGATTTGTGATGCTAGGTCAATGGAAGACTAAGCCTTACAAGTCGAATAAACCTGGTCCCCACAAAGTTGGTATCAGAGCTATACCGACTGTAGAAACCCCTAGCTTGGTCGCTCTAGGATATTTTGAAAACTTACTTTAAAAGATTTGAAAGCTTAAGTAAGTCCTCATATTTTATTCCTTACCTATCTTAGCTTTCTTCTCTGCCTTGCTCTAATTTGAGTTTAAAAGTGGTTTCTTTCCTTCTTTCAAAAGATAGTGTTAGCATTTAAATTGGGTTTTGGGAACCAATGAGTTTGGCAAATTGAAGTGTTAGCCGCCTTTCTACAAGGTTTTGAAGCTTCGAATGGTGAATTTCACTAGGAGCTCTGATGCAAAACTGACAGCAAGCGCCATTTCCTGACAAAGAAGCTCAAAGGTTCAAAAAAAAAGTAGATAATGAGAGGAAAATTCACCTAAAACTTGTGGGAATAAAAGGATAAAAAGTGATATTAGTTGGCTAAGTATCTAACACTATTATTAGTAGTTCTACCCTGCTATTTGACCCTATTAGGAATTGAGTTGCAGCTGAAATTTACCTTCCTAAACCGATTGCTCGCTCCTCCATACGAGTTGGTCGTGACCTGGAAGTTGACCTTGTGATTGAAGCCTTGTGTTGATTTTGGCGGTTGTTTTGAGCTTTGGAGTTCGCTTTTAGTGGTCTATGGTTTCTTTGCCTTGAGCTTTCGGGTTGATCCTTGTCCATCTTAGTATCTATCCCCACCCTAACGCTCAGCAGACCCCGCCCTGGTGTTTCCTCCGCCCTTCGCTTTCTAATCTTCGGTTCGCGCTAACCCATCTCTTCAGAACAGATGTCCGGACAGCCGGCGGCGGACTAGGTCGCAAGCCGGCTGGGATGAAGGTCTCCTAGCCCCAACCGCCTGCATAAGGATTGCAAGCGCCTCCGGCGATTGTGATGGATTGTGGTCTCTTTGCCGTGACCATGGTAAAAGAGCCATGTCGCCAAGGTTGCAACCCCGAAGGCTAAGGTCCGCCGCCGTGGTGAGGAAGGACACTACAAAGATCGGGTGTACCACACCTTGCCCAAATTGCAATGAAAACCACCTACCGGAATCCGTCCGATCGCCAAAGTCACTTGTTTTCTCGTGAGGGAAGCACTCACTCTTCCAAAGAATGTAGCATGAGTCCGTGATCGCCAGTCATTAAAGCTTCAGCGATCGCTTCTTCGTCGCTCACAAGTATCGCAATCGCCAATGCTTCTGCATCGAGAAGTTCTTGGATGATTTGTCCGTGGAGCCGCAGGACAAATTACCGCCTATACCTTTCCCGAAGTTTCAACTTACAATGAGAATCCCGTGAGTTGCCGGGGCCAAAGAAGAAGCCAAAGGATCGCCGCAAGCGCCAACGAATGGCGGATGTCACTTGCTTTCTTCAGAATAACAGGGTCACTATGCGCATAGTTGTCCTAAAGAGGTTGTGGTAGCCCTCACCTCCGCTGGTCGTGTTTCAGCCTCATGAACTCACGCCCAGCAGCAAGGTGGCCCCCGCAACCGCCGAGGTCACATGCTTTCATTGCTCGCTCTCGGGGCACTACGCCAACAAATGCCCCGTGAAGAATCAAGATCCAAGACCGCTAGTGATCAAGCCAACTTCCTCTCCACCAAGGAAGCACATGAGGCGCCTAACGCCATGTTGGGTACGCTTGTCAACTTTTCGCTTTGCATCGCTTTGTTTGAATTGAGATCTCACCACCCTTGCGGAAGGAATTCCACCGGGAGTGGTTGAGCATGGCCGCCAGGTCGCCTTGGTTGTGCCACCCGCCTGGTGGATCGATTCAGCCCACTCAAAGAATCGCTTGGCTTGAGCGGCACCTCTCCTTTCCCTATACCTCCGTGGTGTCACCTACTTGGTATTACCTCAAATTTCTGTGACTCGATTAGCCATGGTCCTCTAACCAACTAGCAGCGGAGGGATGACTCAGATAGCTAATTATCGCCGAGGCCCCATTCGTTAGTGGAGTAACTGCACAAATCGCTCCACCAACCAACAACGATCTTGCCTCACCACCCACAAAATCAAGGAAGAATCTCTCACTCACAATCCTTGTTATATCTAGACCTGCAAGTTTTCCCTTGTCGACTTAAGTGGCACCTTTTCTACCGATCAAAACCTGTGATTTGTGCCTGCCCCTTGCTTGAGCTCCTTGTCTCGGGAATCATGCCATCCAATCCCTTCAAGTTCAATGGTCGAATCGCTCCAAGGATGAAGCTTGAAAACGAAAGACCGCCACCATACGTACTACCTCCTCTCTTGTTCCTCGAGCAAGTCAAATCTCTGGACGAGATTTTTGTAAGGAGGGAGAGTTGTAACATCCCAATTTTCAACTTGTGTTTCAAATGTAAGAAAATGAGGGGAAATTAAAAAAATTTCTTACATCTTGCAATTTTTGTATGTTCTAAAGGATTCTGCAAAAGAATTATGGGATTACAAGTCACAAGTCACTGACGAAAACCTTGCCTTCCAAAAACATTCTTGTCAAACCTTTTGATCATCTCTTGGAAATATTTTTCCTGAGTTCTTGGATGGTATGTGACCCTCCGAAAAATTTCACAATTTTTAGAAATTATTCGAATGTTTTTGGGGTCACCAAACTTATTCAATTCGTCAAACTGAAACCAAGACCTTGTTGAATTTTTGGAGGAAATGTATAGTACAAAACCTCTGCAAAATTTACACAAGGTCAATAACTCAGCTAGCAAGCTCCTGTTAAAACTTCATAATTTTGGAGTTAGTTTGTCGCCTCAAATAATTCTCCTTAGATCAGCTCTTGTTGGAACTCGATTCCGAACCCTAGATCTCAGTCCGACTCGCACTGAGTCGCTCACCTGCTGGCTCTGGTTGAGCCAGCTCCCAGACCTCCTCGGCCCGGTCTCGTGTTCGCGTGAGTCGGGCCGCCGGATTGTGGTCGTGAGGCTCACGACCTCCCGGGTGCGCTAGCCTCCGAGGTTTGAGGTACTCGTGGCCGCCATCCCCAATCTAAAGGCCCACGACCTCCCAGACCTCTCACTCGCAGCGACCTCCCCACCTCGGTGATCTGGGACGCCCAGACCACCCCGAGTGCATCAGGGACGCTCGTGACCTCCTCACCCTCGTTTCTTCCTCCCGACCTCCCCGAGGTCCGGTCATCTCGCTGTCACGCGCTCGTGTGTGTCAGTGACCTGAGCAGCTTGGGAGCAAGTGAGATGTCACCTTTATGTCCTTGTCAACGGCCACTCGACAACCTTTATTTCAGACGCACCTTTTCTCAAAGTCCTCCTTTCCACCTCGCCTGCCGCTTCATGTACTTTCATGGCAGGACTTTTGACTTATGCACCATGGAGCTCCACCTGCTCCTCCTTTGCTCTTCTGGCTTTATTGAAACCCCGAGCCTCACTCAATCTTTTAGACTTCCTCTCCTCATCCAGCCTCTTGTGGTCACTTGGGTTCATTTCTCAAAACTCCGAGACCTCCATTGTCTGGCTTTGAAGCTCCTTGAAGACATCCGAGCTCCAGTGGTTCAATTGCATTTCTTGGCACGCCGACTTGTCCATTTGGGCACTTTGGGCATTTCCCTAACTTACCTTGTTTGGCCTCCTCAGGGATTGTCAAAGTGGGAACACGTTCCTTGAAGTCGGAATTTCTTTCTTCCTCATCTCCCGCTTGCACCATTGTCGCCGAGTTCTTCTTCGCCATCCCTGCACTCTCTCCATTCTCGTGTGAGTACCTTAGCTTTGGAAATCCGCCTCGTTGGTCCTCGTTAGCTTTCCTTTGTCGCTCGCACTCCGCGTTATCCCGCCACCGCCAGCAGGGTGAGCTTTGCTCTAGTTTTTGGCACCCTTAGATCCTCCTCGCTATTTAGAGTTCACCGCCCTGGTTCCCGCCGCATGGACCACGCCGCCGCGGCAGCCGTTGAGCGCGCGATGTTGCTTCTGCAAGCTCCCATTTTCGCTGCCTTTTAGGACAGCTTAATGCACAATCATTGCTAATCATGGGTGCATTAATCGTAATAATCCGCGCTGGTGTCATCGCATGGGCCATGGGCTTAGAAATTAAATCCGTAAGCCTTTAGTGCCCTTTTTGGTTCATTTATTGCCAATCATCAAGGGCAATAGATTTGTCTTAGCCGCCTCGTAGTCGCGCGTCCGAGGTCCCGCGCTTTAATAAAGACCTTGACCTCCTCGTTCTTCGTGACCGCCTAGACCTCCCAAGTTTAGATCTGACCTTTAGATCTTTCCGAAAACCTTTAGTATAAGACTCCTCGGTCCTTTTGCAAAGGCCACTCGAGCCACTCCGAGGTCCTCTTTGTAAAAGGACCACCCTTGCCGTGTTGCCAAACCACCCTCCTGACCTCTTCCGAGGTCCTCTTTGCAAAAGACCTCCTTGGTCATTTTTGCAAAGACCACCTCTGGTCCTCTTTGTAAAAGCCACCCCGGCATTTTACCAAGAAAACCCCGCCTGCACCTCCCTAGGCTCAATCCTAGCCGCTCACGACCTCTCCAAGATTAGATCTGGCCTTAGGTTCTTTTCCCGCAAAACCTCGCCTCTAGGACCTCCCCAGATCGATCCTAGCCGCGTAAGACCTCCCGGTTTCAATCCCACCGCTTAGAAGCTCCCCGCTTTGATTCAGGCTGCTGGGAGTTTTCTATGAAAACTCTTGGTCGCAGGACCTCTTCGGTTTTGAACTCTGGCCGTTAAGATCTCCCTTGGGAGATCTTAGCCATCGGGTCCTCCTCCGCTAAATCCTCACCCCTAAGGCCTCCTCACAAATCCCAACCGCTAGGGCCTCTTCCTCGAGTTACCTCCACCGCTTAGGACCACCTCGGTTCAACTCGAGCCGTGGGCCTGCTCAGACAACGCAGTCTTCGACCTCCTCGCAACTCGAGCCGCTGAGGACCTCTTCGAGCGTAGATCATGACCGTAGGTCTCTGTCAGCAGAACCTTAAGTGCTCACGACTACTTGGTTAGATCTCACCGCCCAGACGCCCCGAGATCTAACTGAGCCGCTAGAACTACTCCTGGCAAAAAGACCTCTCGAGGTCATTTTTGTAAAACCATCTTCAAGACCTCCCGGGTCCTCTTTGTGAAAGATCTCCCGAGGTCCTCGTTGAAAAGACCTCTCGAGGTCCTCTTTGCAAAAGAGCACCCCTGGCCCTTGTTAGAAACCCTCAGACCTCCTCCTTGGACTGAGAGTTAGACCTCCTTCAGGATCTAGACCGCTGGGACCTCCTCTCGTGAGATTCTCGACCGTCCCACCTCTTTCCTGGATTTAAACCCTTAGGACCTCCCCTAGTGCTCTCGGACCGCCAGATCTCGATCCGACGGCCACGACTGCTAGGGCGCTGTGGACCTCCTTTGCGCGGCGCGGCATGCACCGTCGGGCCGTTGATCAGATTCAACGGTCCGCACTCCTCCCCGCGGGAGGAGGTCTTTCCTGCAGCGCCGTTTCTTCAAGGTCTCGGGTCTCGCGATGCAAGATCAACGCCCACGACTCTCCTTTGTCTTCCAGCTCATTTGGACCTCCCGAGCTCAAGTTTTCTAGTCTTTTGATGTTCCAAATTTCAAAAGTGCATAACTTTGTCATTTTAACTCCTTTTGAATGATTCCAGCTTGTCGTAGCTCATAGAATATGAACTTTAATCTGAGAATGAATTTAGGCAATCGTTATGAAATAGAAAATGATATAAACTGCATGAACTTATTTAATATGAAATAGTGGTTTAGAAATTCATTGAAAATTTGTAAACGATAATTTATTCTCTCTGTAATACCTAGCTGAGCAAACTGAGTTTTGTTAAGACCCACTAGGATTGTACTGTAATATAGAATGGGTCTTCATTTGATCCTGCATCGAAATTAATGGTTCACTAGTTTTAGCACTTAGAAAATCATAACTAATTCATTTCAAATCCAAATTGTGCAAACTCAGTTTTGCTGTTGTTAGGATAACCATACCTACCCACCATAAAAATTTCAAGTTCCAGATCATTCTAGAAATTTTCGTCATGAACAGTAAACTGTAATTAATTTAATTATGATTTTTCAAAGTCGAGAGAACTTAGATTAGCCATATCTTTTCATGCTAAGTCCAAATGACCTGTTTCTTGTTTCTAAATTTGTCTAAAATCAACCTCTAGCTGCTGTAGAAATTTCATTGCATTTGGATAACTTTTGCTGTTGAGTTTTATTTGGAGTTCTTGTTCTTATTTGGTTATCGCTTTTCGCTGTAGGGTTCCGAAGGAATTATTGATTACGTGAGTGAATCCTCTCGCAGCAAGAAAGTGATCTACAGCAAGGCAAGCAGTTTGATCATATCCACTCCATCCCATTACTTTTAAAATCTAATACTTTGTTTTACTTGTATGTATGCATGCTCTGTGTCAATGATTAATTTTGCTTAATAGAGGTAGCTAATCCTATTGCATTGTTTCCTTAAATTGTTCACCGCCACTACCTTAGGAGTATTATCCTCACCGTGAATTAGAGCCCGTGAATGATTTAGGCCCCTTATTTGTCTTTACGTTATGATGCTTAGCAATGCTTAGTTACCGTAGAATTGGGCTGTTATCGACCTAGTCGATAGCCTTGATCACATACAACATATTATCGCTATGATTTCAGCCTTGTACCATGTTTACTTGTGAAAACTAAAATCTAAAAACAAAATGATTTAGACTTGGGCATAATGGTATGTTGGTGTGCTTCGGTGGATCGAATGGTGCCCGAGTCAACAAGGACCAACATCTTGTTACACCGAACTAAGCATTTTAGCGCATAACTACACTAGAGGGTATGGGACCTCTCTGACTTAGTACTTTGGCGTATTGGCTCGGTCGCAGAGAGCCGCAGGAGGGATGGTGCTGGAGATTGTAGTGTCCGAAGGTTTCCCCGTAACGGGTGGTTGTCTTTCGCTTGCAATGTAAGCGCATGGGTTTCTATCCATACGAGCGCTCAGAGTTAATACACAAGATTGGAAATGTCTCAGAGGACTTAGCTGTACAAAGATACCTTCTAAGTGTGCGTGTGGCTTAAAGGCGGTCTCAAGTGTGGGTACATTGGTACACCCGCAGGTTAAAACTATTCGAATAGCCTCGCCCCAGGTTATGGACACGCTTGGCAAGGTCTTTCAAGAGTTAGACTACAACCTTTTAAAAATTAAAACTTGACATGGGTGGTACGAATCTGATTCGTGCTATGTGTGGTGGCTATTGGGATAGTCACCAACAGTGGTTACTCTTGTACTTATTGTATCGTCGTATTTCAACAATTACAATCAGCTTTGTCAAATTGCTTTGAATCTATTACATTATTGCAAATGAAAACTTGCTTTATGCTAAAAGTCACCCGAGCCCTCCACTTAAATAAAGCTTGCATGTAGTTAATTATAGTTCTGTTATTCCTACATCGTTACCTTATGTAGTACAAAAGCAATTTTTGTACTCAGTTGCTTTGCTTAATGTTTTGTTGCAGAGGAAGAAGGTGAGCCCCAAGGGCTTCCTTTGTGAGACGTGCTTCTGGTTTGGCGACTAGCTTGGCGCCCTGGCTGGTTGCCTTGTGGGTAAAGGCACACTAATTGGCTCTTTGTCTTTGCCATCTTATGGTCCTTTGCTTCACTGCTATTTGTTATTTTGTTGCCTTTGGGCCTTGCTGGCCCTTGTTGTAATAAATCCTCATTATGTATGTCTTTGTTAGATCTGCTGTATGGAATTGATGCATGATTTTGTAACGGGTGTGTATACTGATTGGAAGTATACATATCTCGGCTTGGTTTATTTGATTTGTGATGCTAGGTCAATGGAAGACTAAGCTTACAAGTCGAATAAACCGGTCCCTACAATCGCTGACCTTGCTGGATCCACAATTTATGCCTCCAACCAAAGAACATGGCCCAAGAATGCCACTTCCTTCAACCAACTCACATTTGTCAACTTCGTGATACACCGTGCTCCCGCACTTGCCCAAACAATCTTCAGATGCTCAAGATGCTCCTGGCTTCACCTTGGAATAGATAAGAATATCATCAATAAAGACCACCACAAATTTATCCAAATACTCCATGAATACCGAATTCATAAGGTTCATGAACAAAGTCGAGCATTGGTTAAACCGAAAGACATGACGGTGTACTCGCATGCACTATAACGAGTAGTGAAGGCCGCTTCGAATATCCTCGATCCGATCCTCGACTGATGATACCCCATTCTCAAATCAATCTTGAGAACACTGGCTCCACCAATCCGATCAAACAGTATCATCAATGCGGGCGAGGATATTTGTTCTTCACCGCCACCTCATTGAGAGGACTCGTGAATCAACACATGCGCAAAGTCTTGTCCTTCTTCTTCACAAAGATCACCTGACAACCCCAAGGAGATGAATCGACGGATGAAACCTTTGCTTGGAGCTCACCAAGCCGCTTCTTCAATTCTTCTAGCTCATTGGGAGGCATCCGATACGGCGCTTCAAATCGGAGCGGTACTGTGCAGAACTCAATGACAAACTCAAGGTCTCGAACCGAGGCATCCTGCAAATCTTCCGGAAGACATCCACAAAGTCGATACTATGGGAACATCCCACCGCAAGGTTGGCTTCGCTTCTAATACACATAGATGTGGCCCTGGCGCGCGCGAAAATCGACTCGTCACCAAGGGTCGGTGAGATAGACAATCTTCCCGGCACAATCGATTTGCCCCAAGTGTTGGGACAACCAATCCATGCCAAGAATCACATCCGTGCTCGCCGAACCGAGGCATAAGGTTTGCCAAAACCCTACTCCTTGACTATGATAGGAAAATCACGACATCAGATCGCCTCTCATTTCCAACCCGGGAGCTGATGAGCAAAGGAACTCCCAAAGGAACATGCTGAAGACTACTAGCAGCAAAGAAATGATCTTGAAATAAAGAATGCGATGCTCTCGAATCAAATAATACCGCAGCTAGGACGAATTAACAAGAAGTGTACCCATCACGACATCCGCGCCCCCAGCCTCCTCACCAAAGGTGGTTGACTCGACCGCGCCGCACTCGGGCTTCGATCATCTTCTCGTCGTGGATGACCACTCTCTCGCCGCCCTCCATTAGGACGAGGTCGCCGCAACACTCGAGGGCGTGCATTCGATAATGGCCCTTGTTGTGACAAATAAAACAAGTAACCTCGGCCGGATTGCGAGGCCGCCTGTTGCCGGATCGCAGCGCACGTGGCTGAAACACGCCGCGGTGGGCGAGGAGCTGCAGATGGCCTCGGCCGTGGAGCAAAAGAGCGGCCATCGGTGCCGGTCCACCCGAGGACGCATCGAGGCCGTGTGAGTAGACCGACGCGCCCCATTTGCGCTATGGACTCGCGCCGCTTTGCCTTATGCTCGCAAGAACAATGGCCTTATCTACCTAGGCCTCGAAAGTCGAGAAGTTCACACAGATAGCTTGTCCTCGCAGCCTCCTGACAAGCCATCCATAAACTTCTCCCCGCTTAGCCTCATCGAGGCCACCTCTCCCGAGCATAACGAGCCAAATGATTAAACTCGTAGAGGTACTGTCACGATTTGCGCCTTGCTTGAGCGCGAGAAACTCCTTCTTCTTCAGCTTCATCAGCCATCGTGATGTGGCCCGACGTAAAAGTCGATCTCGAACTCCTCCCACGCATCACACATGGCCCGCGGGCTCGCATGGCGAGATAGTTCTCCCACCATGAGAGTGCCGCGCCTCGCCGGTGGGACGCGAAGAGTGCCTTATCCTGTGCTCGGCATCGAGCTATGTTGAGCTTCGCCAACCATGCGCAGCCAATCATCCGCATCGAGGGTCCTCCAGAGCGGAGAAAGTCGGCGGCGGTACGGAGGAACTCGCAAGTCCCCGAGTCCGTGGCCGCCACCACCGGCAGGGTGGAGGTATTCCTAGCAATAACCTCCAAGATGCGCGTCTCGTCCATGCGTTCGCTCGACCGAGCGAAAGCACCTCACCATGGCCGAGGAGGGGAAGCTCCTCATCATGACCACCACGATCGCCACGCTGCTCTCCCGCCATCCTGCTTTACTAGGACAAGTTAGCAACAAATTTAAGAGCAAGAAAGCCCAAAATTCATGAAAGCACCCGTAAACAAACACAAGGCAGATAAAGTTCGACTCAAAGAAAATCGTACACATAACTACTCCCTTTACATCTTACCCTATTATCCCCACAAGTTTTAGTTGGATTAAACTTCATGGTTCTCCCAAACTAATTCCACCCTAGTAGTAACTATCTTTTTGAAAGGTGAAGAGAGAAACCAAGTTTCAAAACTTAAATTAGAGTAAGATGAGAGTAGAAAGCTAAGATAGGTAAGGAATAAAATCGAGAATCGCCTAGGTTTTCATAAACCTTTTATGATTTGAAAATAAGACTTTCAAAATATCCTAAGGACGACTATGCTTGGTTATTACGTGTCGAATGGCTCGATACCAACTTTAGAGGACCCCATTATTTGGTTTGTAATGCTTAACCAACCACCGGTCCTAGCATCACAAATCAATTAAATCGATCTCTAGATATGTATACTTCCTGCAAAGTGATACACTCGTACAAAATTAGACATCAACTCCATTCCACACATAGAGTCCAAACACAACACTACCAAACGGAAGATAAACAAATAGTAGAGATATTATGCACAATGGCCGATCGCCACAAGATACACAAATAACAACAAAGACAATGAAGCGAAAGTGCCATAAGATGGCTATAAACAAAGCCAATCAGCGTGCCTTCAACCCATTAAGGCATCCGACCGACCGCCAAGTCTAGTCGCCCAAGAAGCGGCACACACACCTCACGTAAGTGAGGACCCCGAGGCTCACCTTCTTCCTCTCGCAACAAAAACATTAAGCAAAGCACCGAGTACAAAGATTGTCTTTGTACCCGCAAGACTCGACGTGGTGAACTAGCGCACTGCTCATATGCTACATGCAGCTTGTTTAGTGGAGGCCATATGTTTTATTTGCATAAAGCCAATTTTCATTTGCAATAATGTAATACAGCTTTAAAAGCAAGTTTGCAATTCATTTTTAATGTTGAAATACAAGAAAAGTAATAATAACAAAGAGTAAGTAAAACATCCTAGAAGTGACTATCCCAATAGTCACTACTGACAATAGCACGAATCCCCGTTATTCGCACTCACCCATCAAGTTTTAATTTAAAAGTTGTAGTCTAACTCTTGAAAAGCTTACCCAAGCGTGTCCATCACCTAGGACGAGGCTATTCGAATAGTTTTAACCTCGCAGGGCGCACCATCGCACTCCACACTTCGATCGCCTTTAAGCCAACGCACACTTCCAAAGGTATGTCGGGCACTAAGTCCTACGAGACTTTTTCCAATATTGTGTATCGACCTCGCGCCGCTCGTGATGGATAGAAACCCATACGCTACATGGTAAAGCCGAAAGACAACTACCCACTCAGATAAAGCTTTTCTGACAACTACCATGCTCCCACCTCCATCCTCCCGCGACTCCCGCGACCCGGACCAATACACGCCAAAGTACTAGGTCAAGAGAGGTCCCATACCTCTAGTGTGGTTAGCACACGAAATGCCCGGATAAAAATTCACTCACAAGATGTTAGATGTCCTACAAAGCGACTATCCTTCTTGAAGGTTGAAGAACACCAAAATAATCGCTCGCCTTGACCTCTTCGTAAAAGTCACAAGGTTCGACATGTCTATGCTACAACAATCATGGAAAAGGTCACTACATCAGCTAGTGTCCTCGTGGAACCACCACTCACCCGCATGCAAGAATACCGTGGTTAGCTCGCTTAAGATTTTAACTCCTAGAGCAGCTTGGTAACGCACTGTGATCCGCTTGCCCAATGAAGTAGCCAAAGAAGAGACGCTTGAATGATGATGTTACCAAGAAAGTCTAGATTGGTGATACCGATCATGCAAGGTCATGCCTCTGTTAGTAGCAAGAAAATCGGGAATCATTGTAACCTTTCCTTTGTTAGAAAGCAAAAATGTGGACATCTTTGCATGCAAGTTACAGAGAAAAAGAAATTGTTGGATATTAAATCATTGGATACCTTTCCAAGAGTCCGCTTTTGCAAGTTGAGTAATCAAGTGTCAAGTCATGATGATGGAAGGTCGAGAGTCAGAATTATGGAATGTGATGTTGAATTCCAACTCATCATTTTGCATAGCAAGAAACAATAGTAAATGATTGAAGAATCTAATCAATGGATAATGTCAGATCCGCAAGAGAATATGCGCTTCATTGCAAGTGGTCTATGCAAAGATGCAACCATATTCAAAGTCAAGTTCGCTCTCGACTTGGTACCTAGGATCACCAATTCCGTAAGGAATTACGCCACGATGAATTATGACAAAAGTTGCCAACGAGTTTGCCAAAATGATGGAGTAGATCGATGACTTTATCGATAAAGGCAAGTGGCAAATCAAACCCGCCACTTAGAAGTGTCGCTGAATACCGAGAAGCGCTGTTTGAGACATTGTTAGTGAAGATCAATGAGATAATATTCAAGTTAGCCAAGACCCTCACCGTTTGTACGAATTTTAAGAGATTAATCGCAACTCCAGTGTTTGTATTGCCGTGATACCGTAAAGAATCTTGATAGCTTTTATCACGAACCTCCAAGAATTTGTGTGTTAAGAAGTTTCGCACTTCCTAACAATCAAGTGTCAAGCAAAGAAATTATCCTAGTCATAATTCAAGTTGCTACCATGGGGCAGCAAAGACTGTTATTGGATTGAGAACCGTGAAGTTGAAATCCATTCCTCTAGCCGCACTCAAGATAATGGCAGATACTTTGAAATGTAAGAGCTACCGCAAGAATTGCTGATTAGTCAACCAAGGTTGCTTGTGAAATTCGTGGTTGGATCTTGAGTCGCTGTAAGGATATCTCGTTGAAACCTGTAATTTGAACTGATGCTAGATATCGTTGTTGACCATGCTGGAATGACAAGTTTAAGGGAAATCGCCTCACGTAGCCAAGGAAAGTGTGAGAACCCGTGAAGGCGCATCGATGATCCATGGATCAATGAGCATATTCGCATATCTAATGAGAAGAAACTCAAGTAGTTGACGCCATACCAACATTTGAGTGCAAGCATTCCAGCTTTCCGAAAGTACCAAGGCGCATAAAGATCTCAAAGTTGCATTATGTTGACTCAAAATAAAGCGAAATATCATAGAATGGGTTACTATGTGTTTGGTATGTCAGAAAGTCAGCCAAAATGTTGGAGACCAGTCAGAGTACTTCTATCCCTAAAAACTCAGATATAGGATCTCCCAGGACCCAATCGGGATATAATTTCTTGAAGGATAATTGTTGATCATTTGACGTAAATTGCCGCCTAACTCACAATATCACCTAGTTTGGAGACTGTTTAGCAGAGTGGTATACGGCTGTAGGTTGTATACGAAAGAGATGGTATTCGTCAGCATGGGTGCAGTGTTAGATCTACAGAGATGGTCAAATTGCACGACGTGTCAGAGAAGTTAGTGTCAGACCAAGGATCCCAGCTTATCTTGTGTTAGCGACAGAGTCTGCATGATGCTTGGGTGATCATTTCACTTCAGTATTGTGAATCGCCCTGAATCAATAGACAGATTGAAAAGATTAATGAGTTATGCCTTAACTCATAGTACCAAGTCGAGCAAGTAAGTGTTGTGTGCGAGTTTCCTACAACCCGTATGTCACCATCAGAGTTGTCACCCTCTCAAGTTCGTCAGTGGTTGATCGTAAGTCATCGCCACCTAGGAGCGTATGAATTTACAAAGTATGTGGATGTTGCATTAATCATGAAGCGTAAGACAAGTGTCCTTAATCTTAAATGAAATTTAAGTAGCAAAGTGTTCAAAAAGGAAAGCTACACAGACTATACAGATTATCACCTTCGCAACCATGTCTATCTTCGTATACACGCCAAGTTCCGTACTAAGAATTGTATGACGAGGTGAAAAAATGTGTCGCTTAGTTCAGATTCGGCCAGAGAAAAGAGTTAGTTTGTTAACCCGAGTTGCTAGTCGCAAAGAAGATTTCCTCCACTCCACAAAGTGCCCTCAAGCACCGATGAAGTAGCCCCCAGAGAAGCAATCAAGTTTCAAGATGCCTTCACCAAGAGCCGCTTGTCAAGTTTCCAAAGAAGGAAGTTTAGCAAGAAGCAAGACGTTGTTTTGTAAGTGGTCGAAGAGCGATTCACCAAAGTCAAAGCAATTTGAGCAAGAAGCGAACCCAAGGTCGAGTTCTCATCCTATTCTATAGCCACCAATCTCTGGATGAGATTCCTTTAAGGGGGAGGTTTGTAACGTCCCAAAATTTGGCTTTTCAAAATCTTATGAGTAGTTTAGGTCCCCGGAAAATTTCACCAATTTTATTTGAATTAATAAAGCTTAATTGGAATTTTCCTAAATTAAAAATATTTAATTTGACTAATATAAACATTAATTAAAGAAAACCTGTGTTATTTGACTTCCTTTGTCTTTCAAGGAATTTTTGGGTATTTTCTGAGATTTTTCCGATTTGTTTGCTATTTTATTTGATCTCCTTGATTTTTGGGATTTCTTTAATTCCAAAATCTAGATTTTCTCTCTCCTGCCGATGCTACATGAATGCGCGAATCATCGTTCATGGTGTTCCTCCGCGTAACCGAACGAAGAGTCCAAAGACGCGCACGCTTTGGTGAAACTTCAAATTTCCATATCTTCCTCCACGGTGCATATAAATGCAAGCCGCTTGCGCCACGCGTCCGTTGATCCCCTCTTCCAATCCCTCGAATTGGTTTCTCCAAACCGATCTATTTTAGTCGCAATCTCCGAAAACCGAGCCCAACCAAAAGTTTTCTCCGCGAATCGCGCCGTCCGACGCCCGCTGGCCGAACCGCTCGTGGCGTTGGCTTCGCCGCTGCCCTCTCTACGCCATGGTTCCTTCCTCTCGCCCAAGATCACCGAGCACCGCCGCCATGTCAAGCCCTAAAGCCAAACGTGTTCATCGCGCTCGCTACTCCTGAGTTTTTCCAAAACCGATCGCGCCATCTTGTGCCCCTCGCCAATACCTATCTTTCCCCTCTTGTAGATTCAAGTTTCATCCACGTCGCGCCGAGAATCTGACGTTCTCTCGCCTCTTGTTCATCGCCCTTCTCCGCCAATTACTCCGCGAACCGTTGGTCCCCGCCTTCAACTCTACCACCGCTGAGTTCGCCGCCGCGTTCTACGCCGTGCTCACCTCCTTTTCGCAGATTGTCACCGAAGTGTTACGCGCTCGCGAGGCCGCCGCTGCCGACGTTCTTGCGCCGCTGCCGTCGCATGGAGCCGACCGACGCCCGACGCGCCATCATCTCCGCCCGCCGCTTCCTTCCGCTTTTGCTCCTTCGCCAACGCTGGTTCGCCTCCGCTCATCGGCACCACCGTGAGCAAGAATCATCCAAATATATGTTTACCGCTCATGCTGTTGGTTCATTGCTCGCTTCGCTTCTTCGTTGCTTCCTCCTCAGTGGGCATTGCTCTCTATGACAATGGCCCCCGTATGTCATACCGTATAATATCTATCTCCCACAATTACATGTAGACCCCCATGTCATCCTCCTAATTAAACACCTTAATTATTTATCTCACTTACATACGGTGCCGCATGTCACCAACCTTGGTCAAACCTTGTTCATGAGCTTGGTCCACCGTGGACTAGCATATCTCCGTGGACCCGGCCCATAGACCCGATGGCCCACATGTCAACCCCTAATTCTATTTTCGGAATTAATTTAATTCTTGAAAATCCTTTTATCTTATTGGTCCCGCTTGTCACTCTCTACTTTATTTCTGGAATTATTTTAATTCTAGAAATCCATAAATACCAGTCGGTCCCACCTATCATACACTTATTCTTTTCTAATATTTTCGGAATAGAATATTCGGGAATATTCCGTAGAGCTTTTTCATCATTTTATGTGAATTCCAATCTTCCAAAAGCCATATCTTCTTCATCCGAATTCGATTGAACTCATTCAAGTTTCTAAATTCATCTAAATTCAATATCTACCTTCCAGTACCATTCAATTTCAATTTGGAGTTTATTTGATTTGTCTTTTGAATTTAGTTTGTTTTGCGCTTTCTTTCTCAAGTTAGACGCAAGTCCCTAATCGTCCGAAGGAGCCAAGATCAAGCAAGTAGAAGATTGAAGATAAAATAAGATCATCATTGCTATAGCAAGGCAAGTCATACCTTTGATCATCTTGATCCTGGCCAAATTACTTTGTTTCAAAGTATTGCATTCTACTTTAATTATGTATTTAAATGCTTTTGGGTTTAGCTATTAATCCCATTTGTTATATCCACTTTGTCTATTGTATGTCATAATCTCTTGTCACCCTAGATTGGTTCATATTTAGTTGGTGCTATGGTATTACCAACGTGGGTTGGTTAGTACGAGTAGATTGCTTAGCCATGATACGAGTCTCACATCTCATGTAAGTTGCAATTATAAATTTGACTACGTGATTATGGAACTTTGTGTAAAACTGTGTGCTATGTGTTATTACTTCGTGATGGCATGTGTTGCACTAAAACCAACTGGGTGGTAAAGGATTTGGACTGAGGCAAGTGGTGGAGACTGTGTGACATGGTGGACTATGTGATGGGAATGATAATCTTTGTGACTTAGTTAGAAAATAGAAGTCTTGCATTGGTCAATTAAGGACTTAACTTTGTGCGCCATTGAACTGAGCCTTACTATACGACCACATGCCTGGTATGGGACGGGCCTAACTTAGTAAGTTATGGATTCTCGGCATTGATGTTCAGGTGGTAGGTTAGGCTTTGTGATAGGGTGGAGGTGTGACTACTTGGTGGTTGCATTATGGAGGATTCGCCGTCCCCGCCCAACGGTGTGTTATGCATGGGCTTTGTGATATGTATAACGGTTTGTAAGCACATCGGGAGTGTCAATGTTTGAGATGAAGTTTCGAACTGCTTTGTTATGATCGCGCCACACCGGTTATATCGTGTGTGTAAAGTGTACAACCTCTCGCAGAGTGTTAAACAATCTATTCGAATAGCGCGTCATGTCATGGAAATGCTCGGTGATTTCACACGAGGGGTAGATTTTCATAAAACCTTTGGGAAGGGAGTCGTGACCTCAATCATATGGCTATGTGCAAAATAACCTGCTTAGCTTTGTGTCTTTGTGAAAACAATCATTAAATTATTATTGTCTATTTGTTTTGAATTATGCTTTCAATCTATTATTCATATTCAATTGCAAATGTTGCATTTCAGCAAAATAACCGCAGGTCATTTCTTTGGAATAAGCCTCGCATCTATACATTGCATTCGTGGTATGGCTTGCGTAGTACGGTTGTGTACTCACGCTTGTTGTAAAACTTGCGCCCAAACCTGCGTAAATAGAGAAATCGTCGGTCAACAAGGTCTACTTCAAGGATGGAGAAGAACTAGGTCGCGCACCACCATTGCCTGTGGGCATATGGATGGGCTTCACCGGTTATTCCGCTTGCCCGCCGCAGCCTTCATTGAGCTATTCGCCTTCGAGGCATTAATTGTAAGCTTTGACCTTAAGGTCTTTACTCGATATTTATTGTTATTTGCCTATTTATTAGTCATCTTTGTATATGGAAATGATATTTCATCGATGTTGCCATCTGTGTACTAGCGTGATCCTAGACTAGTGCAAGATATACAGTAGGGTCCGAATTGTAATTTTGGGTCCCGACATTACTTGTATCTATCTTTATTTCGCAGTTATTTCATCAAAAATGAATTGCAAACTTGCCTTTAAATCAGATTACATTATTGCAAACAAATCTAGCTTTGTGCAAATGAAACATATGGCCTCCACCAAATAAGCTGCATGTAGCTTATGAATAGGTCTCATAGTTCACACGCGCTTTATGGGTACAAAGACAATCTTTTGTTTCAATCAGATGTATGCATCGCTTAATTTGTGTTAAATTGATTAGTTAAACTGTAGCTGCATATCCTCGTGAGACAAAATATTGATCTTTACTACCGAGCCTAGGTTAATTGTTTGTGATTAGAGATCACTGGATGATCTCTTGTCACTTAGTAGATCCGGTCAATCTGCTTAGACTTGCTTAGCTATCGGTAGAATCAAGCGATTATCGACTTTAGTCAGAACCTTGATCACACAAAATTTGCTATAACTTTATATTTCAGCATTTCGCTATGTTTAATTGCAAAACTAAAAATGAAAACAAAAATGATTTAGACGCGCACAATGGTAAGATTGGTGTGATCTATTGGGTGATCGAAAGGTGCCCGGTCAATTAAGGACCGAACATCTTGTGAGTGGATTGTTATCTGCATTTTTGCGTATAACCACACTAGAGGGTATGGGACCTCTCTTGACCTAGTACTTTAGGCGTGTATTGGCTCCGGTCGCAGGAGGTCGCAGGAGGGATGGTGTTGGGAGCATGGTAGTTGTCCAAAAGCTTTATCCCGAGCGGGTAGTTGTCTTTCGGCTTTACTTCATGTAAGCGTATGGATTTCTATCCATACGAGCGCTCGTAGTTAATACACAATATTGGAAAAAGTCTCAGAGGACTTAGTCAGGCCGGCATACCTCGGTAGTGTGTTTCGCTTAAAGGCGGTCTGAGGTGTGGGTACGTGGTACACCCGCAGTTATGGACACGCTTGGGTAAGCTTTTCAAGAGTTAGACTACAACCTTTGAATTAAAACTTGCGGTGGTGGTACGAACACGGGATTCGTGCTATATTGTGGTGACTATTGGGATAGTCACTTCTAGGTGGTTACTTGTATCTATCTTTATTTCAGCTTATTTCATCAAGAAATGAATTGCAAACTTGCCTTTAAATCAGATTATATTATTGCAAACAAATCTAGCTTTGTGCAAATGAAACATATGGCCTCCACCAAATAAGCTCGCATGTAGCTTATGAATAGGTCTGCTAGTTCACACGTCGGTTTTGCGGGTACAAAGACAATCTTTGTACTCAGTGTGCTTTGCTTAATGTTTTGTTGCAGAGGAAGAAGGTGAGCCCCAAGGGCCCGACTTCGTGAGTCAGTGTTGCCGCTTCGTGGGCGACTCAGACTTGGGGTCCTACGATGCCTTGTGGGTTGAAGGCACACCGATTGGCTTTGTTTATAGCCATCTTATGGCACTTTGCTTCCTTTGTCGTTTTGTTTATTTTTGTATCTTGTGGCTTGTCGCCTTTTGTCCTGTAATAACTCTACTATTTGTTTATCTTCCGCTTGGTAGTGTAGTGTTTGGACTCTATGTTTGGAATGGAGTTGATGTCTAATTTGTACCGAGGTGTGTATATCGCTCGAAGTATACATATTCGAGGATCGCTTTATTTGATTTGTGATGCTAGGACCGTGGTTGGTTAATCATTACAAGCCAAATAAATTGGGGTCCTCACAAAGTTGGTATCGAGCCATTCTCGACTGTAGTAACCCAAGCATAGTCGTCCTTAGGATATTTTGAAAAAGCTTAATTTCAAAGTATAAAAGGGTTTATGAAAACCTAGGCAGATTCTCGATTTTACTCCTTACCCATCTTAGCCTTCTACTCTCATCTTACTCTAATTTGAGTTTAAAACTTGGTTTCTCTCTTTCCTTTCAAAAGATAGTTACTACAAGTAGAATCACTTTGGGAGAACCATAGAGAATTAGTCTAATTAAAATTTGTGGGGCATAAGGGTAAGATATGAGTTTGCTAAATGTCTGATTTTTGTCGCTTGGTTTTGTAACTTAAAAGTCTTGTGTTTGTTTTGTGCTATTAGTAAGTTATTTGCGTGGGTTGTCGACTTCGTGTTTTCCGCTATTGTTAACTTGTCTTAGTAAAACAGATGGCCGGAGAACGCGTGGCGTCAGAGGCTGGTCATGATGAGGAGCTTCTCCTCCGACCATGGCCGAGGTGCTCGCTCGGATCGAGCGAAACCGCATGGACCAGACGCGCATCTTGGAGGTTATTGCTAGGAATACCTCCACCTCGCCGGTGGTGGCGCCACCGCACTCGCGGGGACTTGCAGAGTTCCTCCGCACGCGCCGCCGACTTTCTCCCGCCTGAGGACCCTCGATGCGGATGATTGGCTGCGCATGGTTGAGCGAAAGCTCAACATAGCTCGCTGCACACGAGATAAGACACTCTTCGCGCCCCACCGCCTGAGGGCGCAACACTCTCATGGTGGGAGAACTATTCGCCATGCGACCGCGGGCCATGTGGTCGCGTGGGAGGAGTTCGATCAGCTTTTCGCGGCCCACATCCCCGATGGCCTGGATGAAGCTGAAGAAGAAGGAGTTCTCGCGCCAAGCAAGGGCGCAGTTCTGTGATGAGCACTGCACGAGTTCAATCATTTGGCTGTTATGCTCAGGAGGCCTCGAGATGAGGCTAAGCAGAGTAGTTTATGGATGGCTTGTCCGAGGAGCCGCAGGACAAGCTATCTATTGTGGACTTCTCCGACTTTCGTGCCTTGGTCGATAAGGCCATTGTTCTTGAACATAAGGCAAAAGCGGCCACGAGTCCCGCAAGCGTAAATGGGAGGCGATCGCCTACTCACACTAGCCTCACTGCGTCCCGGCCGGGCCGCACGGGGCCCGCTTCTTTGCTCCACCGCGCCGAGGCCATCTGCATCAGCTCCTCGCCCACCGCAGCGTGAGCCAGCCACGCGCGCCGCGATCCAGCCACAGAGCGGCCTCCGCAATCCGGCGCCGAGGTTACTTGTTTTCGCCGCCACAACAAGGGCCACTACGGCAACGCTTGTCCTCGAGTGTTGCAGAGCCCTCGTCCCAATGGAGGACGCGGTAGGGAGTGGTCACCCACCGACCGTAAGATTATTCAAGACCGAGGTGCGAGCAAATGTCGAGTCAACCACCTTTCACCGAGGAGGCTCAGGGGCGCGGATGTCGTGATGGGTACACTTCTTGTTAATTCTCGCCCGCTGCAGATATTTGATTCGAGCATCGATTCTTTTTATTTCAAGATCATTTGCTGCTGCTAGTGGTCTTCACCGTATTCCTTTGGGAGTTTCTTTGCTCATCCGCCTCCGGGTCGAAATGAGGGCTGATTTACAGTGTCGGGATGTTCCTATCCATAGTCAAAGGAGTGGGATTTTTGGCAAATCTTATTCGCTCAGTTCAGCGAGTCTGGATGTGATTCTTGGCATGGATTGGTTGTCCCAACACTTGGGGCAAATCGGTTGTGCCAGGAAGATTGTCTATCTCACCACTCTTCAAAGCAACAGTCGGATTTTCGCGCAGCCTTCAGGGCCACATCTATGTGTATTAGAAGCGAAGCCAGCCTTACAGATTCAGGATGTTCCCATAGTATCTGACTTTGTGGATGTCTTTCCTGAAGATTTGCCTGGGATGCCTCCGGTTCGAGATCTGGAGTTTGTCATCGAGTTGCTGCCCGTCATCGCCCGATTTGAAGGCGCCGACGGATGCCTCCCAATGAGCTAGAATAATTGAAGAAGCAGCTTGGCGAGCTCCAAGCGAAGGGTTTCATCCGTCCCAGCCATCTCCTTGGGGTTGTCCGTGATCTTTGTGAAGAAGAAGGACAAGACTTTGCGCATGTGCGTTGATTACCGCCCTCTCAATGAGGTGACGGTGAAGAACAAATATCCTTTGCCCCGCATCGATGATCTATTCGATCGCTTGATCGAGCCTGTGTGTTCTCAAAGATTGATTTGAGAATGGGGTATCATCAGTCGTCGATCGATATGAAGATATTCCAAAACGACTTTTCACTACTCGTTATGGACTGCATGCAGTACACCGCCATGTCTTTCGTTTAACCAATGCTCCACTTTGTTCATGAACTTAATGAATTCAGTATTCATGGAGTTTTTGGATAAATTTGTGGTGGTATTTATTGATGATATTCTTATCTATTCCAAGATCAAGCCGAGCATGCCGAGCATCCAAGATTGTTTTGGGCAAATTGCGGAGCACCAAATATATGCGAAGTTCAAGAAATGTGAGGTCCGTTGAAGGAAGTGGCATTCTTGGGCCATGTTCTTTCACCGAGGCATAGTGTGGATCCCAAAAAGGTCGGTGATATTCTATCTTGGGGCACCAAGTCGAGTCCACCGATGTGCGGAGTTTTCTTGGTTTAGCGGGCTACTACGCACGCTTTATCGAGAACTTCTCCAAGATCGCAAAGCCAATGACCAATTTCTCAAGAAGGACAAGAAGTTTGTGTGGGCTCTCACAGATGAGAGCTTTGAGGAGCTCAAACGGCGATTGACTTCACTCCGCCTTACTCTTCCGATGTCCACAAGGGCTTTGATATTCATCGCGATGCCTCTCGGCGAGGACTCTGGTGTGTGCTTATGCAAGAAGGCAAGGCAGCTGCCTATGCATCTAGGCGCTTGAGACCTCATGAGCTCAACTATCCCACCCATGATTTAGAGCTTGTTCCGTGGTTCATGCACTCAAGATTTGGCGGCATTATCTCGATCGAATCGGTGAGGTGTATTCGACCACAAGAGTTTGAAATACTTGTTCACTCAGCCAGATCTGAACCTCAGGCAGAGGAGATGGCTAGAATTGATCAAAGATTATGACATGGGTATTCAGTATCACCCTGGCAAGGCCAATGTGGTTGCTGATGCACTTAGCCGAAAGGTGCATTGCAATACTTTGATGATCCAAGAGCAGCAACCTGCACTTCTTGCAGAGTTTCAGCGTCTCAACTTGGGTTTAGTTGAGCATGGTTCCCTTGCTGCCCTGGTTGTGCAACCAACCTTGGTGGATCAAGTCAAGGCAAAGACGATCGGATGATGACTGTGAACCGATCAAGCGAATATCAAGGATGGGATAGCCGGTGTTTCTGGAAGATGAGCATGGTGTTGTGTGGTTTGGGCAGCGCCGTGGTTCCAAAGGTTCCACAATTACGGGATTTGATTCTCCAGGAAGCTCATGATTCTCCCTTGTCTATTCACCCCGGGGCTACCAAGATGTACCAAGATCCGCGATAGAGGTTCTGGTGGACTCGCATGAAGCGCGAGATTGCCGGGTTCGTTGCCGGATCGACGTATGTTGTCGCGTGAAGGCCGAGCATCGCGTCAGCGAGTCTCCTCCAACCCTTGCCTATACCGAGTGGAAGTGGGATTCCGTTGGTATAGATTTCATCACCGGCTTGCCCTGTATTTCTTGGAAAGGATGCTATCTGGTGGTTATCGATCGGTGACTAAGGTAGCACACTTTCGCGCTGAGTACCACTCTCAATGTCGACGATCGCGGACCTCTACATATCCCGCATTGTGAGCTTGCGGCGTGCGTGCACTAACCATCGTGTCGATCGTGGTTCTCTGCTCACTTCGTTTTGGCACGCTTACAGGAGGCCATGGGGACCCGCTTTCTTTCGATTCACCTATCATCCTCGGATCGATGGTCAAACGGAGCGAGTCAATCAGTGCTTGAAGATATGCTCCGTGCTTGTGTTCTTTCCTATGGGAAGAATTGGGAGAAGTGCCTACCACTTGCCGAGTTCTCCTACAACAACGACTTCGAGCTAGTCTCAGATGGCACCGCTTGAGGCTTTGTATGGGAGGCGTGCGAACCCCATTGAACCGGTCGGCGGGAAAGACGGTTCTTGGCGGATTCGATCAATGAGGCGGAAAGTCAAGTGCGCTTGATTCGTGAGCACTTGCGCCGTAGCCCGCCCGTGCGTAAGAGCTATGCGGTCGTCGCCGCCGTGAGCTGAGTTTCCAACCCAATGACTTTGTGTATCTCAAGGTTTCACTTTGAAGGGACACCGTCGTTTGATGTCAAGGGCAAATTGGCTCCTCGGTATGTCCGGGCCTTATCGCGTCATCAAGAAAGTGGGAGCCGTTGCATACCGATTGGAGTTGCGGCTACACTTGAAGGAGTGCATGATGTTTTCCATGTGTCACGCTTAAAGAAGTGCCTCCGTGTTCCGGTTGAGGAAACACCATTGGAAAATATCGATGCGCGGAAGATCTGCCTTATCGTGAGCGCCTGCTCGTATGCTCGAAGAAGTTTGAACGCAACAAGGAACCGTGATCAAGTTCCTTAAAGTTCGGTGGTCGAACCACTCCGAGGATGAAGCCACTTGGGAGCGGGAAGATCGTCTCGAGCAGATTACCCATCCTTCTTCTCCCGGTGGATCGTAATCTCGGGCGAGATTCTGTAAGGGGAGATTTGTAACAGCCCTAACTTAGGGTTTGTATTTAAAATGTAAAATTTTGAAGAGAAATAAAACTTTTGTTGTCTCATCAAATCATTTGGAAGTTTTCCAATTTTCCTAGCAATTTCCATTTTCTAGAATTAAATTCGTGAATGGAAATTGTTCTCAGCAAATTCTTAGCTTTCAAACTTGTGATCATCCTCTGAAATTATTTTTCCTATCATCTTGATCATCCTATCTACCTCCCTGAATTATTTCACAATTTTTAGATTTTAGTTGCTATTTCAAATGCCCAAGTCAAACCAGTTTAGAAATCTGGTCAAACCCTTAGGCAGCAGCTTGTGAATTTTCTTGGGAGAAATCTAATGCATGCAAATTCCTGGAAAATTTACACAAGGATGTCCTCTGTCCCAGGAAGCTACCATAAAAATTTCGAAAATTTTGGAGCTCTGGAACTACCTCTAAAAATTCCTCAAACCTTCTCTGTCTTTTAAAACAAATTCTGAAAACACTGTTCCTCGGGCCCGAACCCAACTCAGGCTCGAGTCCGACCCGCACCACTTGACTCGGTCGCACCGCCTGGTTGCACCGCGGCGAGCCCGATGGCTCGCCACCGTCCGATGAAGATCGAACGGTCCACGTTGCTTGTCTCGTCGACCTGTCCGAATGCATACATCGATCTCAGCCGTCCGTTTTAGATCCAACGGTCGGTGTGATACTGATCGAGTCAAACCATTCCACTGTGCTGCACCAGACCCCGTCTCGAGCCGTTTTGCCACCGTCGCTGACGTGTGGGCCTACATGTCGTCGCCACCTACCTTTCGCATGAGTCTTTGAGTCGCCGCGACATCGCGCATGGTCGCCACCTCGCCTCATTGCTCGTCACCGCTTTCGGTTTTCGGCGCGCATTGCCTCGCCGCATCTTCCGCCGAGAGGCCATGCCCTGCGCAGCATTAATCACCCACCATTCCTTTCACCAGCTTGTCAGCACCGTTCTTGAGCTCCTCGGTGCGGAAAGCGTCGCCGCTCGTTTTCCTCCGCCCTCGCCCCTACTTAAGCTCACCCAAAGCTCCCTCTTTCTTCTTTAGACACCATTAAACAATCCCCGATCACCCATTGCTCCTTCTGAGCTCAAATCATAGTAGTGCTCAAATTCGTTCACTAGCCGTGCCACTCACGCCGTCGGCACCACAACCATGAAGCTCATCTTCTCCTTTTCGCGTCATATCGTGTTCCGCATCCCTATCATGATTTCCCTCAGCTAATTTTGAGTTTCAATCGCGGGGCCGTTGAATTTAGGTGTCCTCTTCTTCGGCCGAGAGTTGGGTTCTTCGCCCTCAACTCCGGTGAGTTAGTTCCTAGAGCAATTGCTCGCGCTTAGCACCATCTAGTGCACTCACTCGAAAGTTATCTCCGTCTCTCTTTCCCTATTTTTGCTCAGTTTGCTCCTCCTGGTGACCCCTTGATGCGCCCGTTCTCGCCGCCGCCATCTCCGCAGACCTCTTGAGCTCGCGTCATTCCGGTGAGTTCTCGGTAACTCACCATGCCCATGCGCGCTAATTTTCATTGTCTACCTATCCGTGCGGCCGCATTCTGTCACCCCCGCTCACCACCACCGTGCTCCGCCGCCGCCGCCACCGTGCTTCTCCGTCGAACCCGCGACCACCCTTAGCTTCGATAACCACAGGCGACCCATTTTGGCGTCCGACGGCCCCGCGCCGCCACTCCTTCACCGCGTCGAATCCAGTCGAGCCTCTGCTCTTCCTTGTGCTCCTGTGCCGTTGTGGTGGCGGTGGGGCCCACCTCCCGAGGCTTGGTAGTTAGTCGCTTATCATGCTTATGATTGTTCATTAGTTCACTCTCATTGCATGATCAAAAATTAGTATTGGAAGTTTGGAAATATTTTAGTTCTCTCAGATGCTTGTTGTTGTCGTTTTCTTTGTCGATGAACTGAAATTGGGTTCATTCTTATGCTATTCATATCCGTTAGTGCTTGGTGACTCCTTAGAAGTGGTGCTTAGCAAGAAGTTAATTAGATAATCTCCATAGGTTTCAAATCACTAGTTGGCTTTTGATCTATGAAGTCATATCGAATTTGAGGTTTTGCCTCTGTGCTTGTGGTGTATTTTCAAGAAGGTAAGGTTTTGTAGTAGCCGCATCTTTGAAAATCGTTAGCATTGCTGATATCTTGGTGCAATGCTTAGAGTACGAATAGCTGAGTATCTTTAAAATCCTATCTTGGATAGGAAAGGGTTGTTAGCGTCTCACGGTTGAATACTTGACTAGTTAGTGTTTTCGTGAGCTCCTTGTAGGTTCTGTGCTCTCACCGATAATGGTTGTTTTAGAGTAGCTAATGTTTTGATATACTAACTTGATGATTAAATAATGGGTGTACACACAATCACCATCAAATCTGTCCAAAGTTTAAATCATATAAGAGGATTGATTTTGTGGTTAACCTGATAATAAGTGAGTGGATAGATCAATCACTTGAAAGCATGTCTTTTTGAAGCATCCTTGTAGCAGTTAATTGTTACTCCTTTTGTGTTGGTCTAACCTCGTGTATAAATTGGTGTTTGTGTTTGATTATTGAGTTTTGCGGTGTTATTCGTTCTTATTATTGCTTTTGTTCAATCGTTAGGATTCGATATTTGCGCAACCCCGAGAACGACCCTCCGCAACAAATTGAGCAACATCAGCCAGGCAAGCAGTTTGATCATGTTTATCCCAGTATTTTAAAGTCTAATATTTTGTTTCAACTGTATGTATGCATCGCTTAATTTGTGTTAAATTGATTAGTTAAATCCAGTGAGCTGCATATCCTGTAGACAAAATATTGATCTTTACTACCTGAGCCTAGGTTAATTGCTGTGATTAGAGATCATTGGATGATCTCTTGTCACTTAGTAGATCCGGTCAATCTGCTAGACTTGCTTAGCTATCGGTAGAAGCTGGCGGTTATCGACTTTAGTCGTAACCTTGATCACACAAAATTTGCTATAACTTTATATTTCAGCATTTCTGCTATGTTTAATTGCAAAACTAAAAATGAAAACAAAATGATTTAGACGCGCACAATGGTAAGATTGGTGTGATCTATTGGGTGATCGAAAGGTGCCCGGGTCAATTAAGGACCGAACATCTTGTGAGTGGATTGTTATCCAGGCATTTTTGCGTGCTAACCACACTAGAGGGTATGGGACCTCTCTTGACCTAGTACTTTGGCGTGTATTGGCTCCGGGTCGCAGGAGGTCGCAGGAGGGATGGTGTTGGGAGCATGGTAGTTGTCCGAAAAGCTTTATCCTGAGTGGGTAGTTGTCTTTTCGGCTTTACCATGTAAGCGTATGGATTTCTATCCATACGAGCGGCTCGTAGTTAATACACAATATTGGAAAAAGTCTCGTAGGACTTAGCTGTGCCGGCATACCTTCGGTAGTGTGTTTCGGCTTAAAGGCGGTCTGAGGTGTGGGTACAGTGGTACACCCCTGCAGGGTTAAAACTATTCGAATAGCCTCGTCCTAGGTTATGGACACGCTTGGGTAAGCTTTTCAAGAGTTAGACTACAACCTTTTGAATTAAAACTTGCAGGGTGGTACGAACCTGGGGATTCGTGCTATATTGTGGTGACTATTGGGATAGTCACTTCTAGGTGGTTACTTGTATCTATCTTTATTTCAGCTTATTTCATCAAGAAATGAATTGCAAACTTGCCTTTAAACTGTATTACATTATTGCAAACAAATCTAGCTTTGTGCAAATGAAACATATGGCCTCCACCAAATAAGCCTGCATGTTGCTTATGAATAGGTCTGCTAGTTCACACGTCAGTCTTGCGGGTACAAAGACAATCTTTGTACTCAGGTGCTTTGCTTAATGTGTTTGTTGCAGAGGAAGAAGGTGAGCCCCAAGGGCCTGACTTCTGTGAGCTGTGTTGCCGTTTCGTGGACGACTAGACTTGGCGGTCCGGTCAGATGCCTTGTGGGTTGAAGGCACACTGATTGGCTTTGTTTATAGCCATCTTATGGCACTTTTGCTTCCGCTGTCGTTCTTGTTTATTTTTGTATCTTGTGGCCAGTCGGCCTTTGTCTGTAATAACTCTACTATTTGTTTATCTTCCGTTTGGTAGTGTAGTGTTTGGACTCTATGTTTGGAATGGAGTTGATGTCTAATTTTGTACCGAGGTGTGTATCTCGCTTTAGGAAGTATACATATCTCGAGGATAAGTTTATTTGATTTGTGATGCTAGGACCAGGTGGTTGGTTGAGCATTACAAGCCAAATAAATTGGGGTCCTCACATCCGCCCCTGCCTCAAGGCAAGGAACTGCTGCTGCTTGATAAGCAGCACTCCCTCCGGTATATGGGCCTCTCGAAACGCGTCCCTGAACTCGTCCCAAGTCGGGACGTGGCAGCGGGCTGCATGGCGGAATAGCTATCCCACCATGCGCTCGCCGCACCCGCCAACTGATAGCTGGCAAACAAGACTCTCTCAACTCCGGTACACTGCGCAATGTTCAGCTTCTTCTCTATGTTGTGCAGCCAGTCCTCTGCCTCCATCGGATCCTTGCCGCCCGCAAACGTCGGAGGGTTGGTTCGCAAACTCGATAAGACCTCCGACGCTCGGTGCGGGCAGCTCCTCTGTCGGAACGGAGCCGAGGCGTGTTACGTCGATCGCCTCAAGCATCCGGTCCGGTCCATCCGTTGCGCTCAATCATCATCATAAACTCGACCATGGATGGCGGCGGGAGCACCTCCTCAGCGGTCCACCTCTTTGGGACGGCGGCGGCCGAGAGGCTCGCCATGCTCGATGGCTGCTGACGATCGTCCCGATCGTAGAAATCGCTCGGGGTGCTAGGCGTGGTGCCCTAGACGGGAGCCTCTGCGCGAGGCTCCGATCGTGTCGGTCTGTCATCCTGTATTAGACAAGGATGGTTAGTAAATAAGATAAAAGCCATTACTTGGCTATACATGCACAATCGATATCAAAGAGCATGAAAACTATAACCTCAAATGGAACACCAAACATTAAGCGACATAAACCAAATCGATACAACTCAGTACATAAGCGCTGCAGCTTAAGATTACAAGCAAATAGTAGGGTTTGCAAATAAAACATAACCGTTAGACATCTACTACTCTATTACATAATTATAAGGATACAAGCTCAAACATAGAGCTCCCGCCCTAGCGACCTAGATATTATTCGGTCAAAGTTCACCGGAAAGTCATCGGCGGTGGTATCCGGGGATCTGTGTCTTCGGGTCTCCCGGGTTGGTGAGGCGTAAGGGGATCCTACGCCGGTGATCCGCCTCCTACTTCGGAAGACGATAGTCGGAGGCACGAAATGTATGGTGAAACCTCATTAGCGCCATCTGAGACATCCGGACGAATGAGCCTCATGTCATGCATAAGCTGCAAATGCTCCTGAGCTATAATGAGACGACGACGCGTCTCCCATAACTCATGCATCATGCAGCGATGCATTTGGTCCATTACGTGAACCAATCTCGCCAAATGTCTGACTTGGGGGTCCTCCCCAAACTGGATCCTAGCAAACGAGTTCACGTCCATAGCGCGTGCGCGCATCGGAAAGTGATCATATGGGGGCTGGGCTAACTCTGTCAGGTCGTAGCGAAGACGACTCATGGCCACCAAAGCCACTTCTTGTAACGCCATGGCCTCAGAAGTACCACGCGCCTGGAAGCGGTAAGGTATGCTCCCCGTGACTTGTCTAGCAACGATATCTATCACCGCCATAAATTCCTCCATTCCTAGTCCTCGGTCACGGCGGTAGATGGAATAAGTGGGCTGATATGTGAAGTTCGCCCTCCACATCATGTCTCGTAGCAACGCCGGGTATCCATCCACTCCTTCAGCTTGAGTTTTCCGAACAAGGTACTGAGGGTTCATCTAAAGGCAAGAAGGCAAGGTAAGTTAGTTTCATAAACCAAAACAGGATAAGGGGAGAAAAGATACTAAGATGCATAAGGAATAAAAGATATTCTTAACTTAAACTTTCTGAAAATACTTTGATAATTTGCAAAATAATTTGACCAAGGGACTTACTAACTTATCGCCAGTGCTACCTCTAACCTACAGTCAGTATGGCTCTGATACCAACGCTGTGGGGACCCCGGTAATTATCTCCATAAGACCGAGATTAGACAAGGTCTTAGGGACATAATCATGGGTCTCCGGTAAATGAACTCCAATTTAACTCTATCCAAGTGAGAGGCTTAGCCGAATGCTAGAGCCTCAACGATCATGCGCCTTTGCTCCTTTGAAGCGCTACATGATTGTCGATTCTCTTTCGATTCAAGCACTACACTTAGTGAGTTAAATGGAATTCATCAACAACGAGTATGACTTATATTGGCTCCCAAGATCAACGACCAATATACTCATACTCTCATCCAACGTTGATTACATCCGTACAACGCATACAACAAGAGATCAAAAGACATATTGCATAATAGTCAAAGTCTACACTTATTACATACGACCGACCACCAAATTCAAAGTAAAGTATCAAGTAGCAGCTGAAGCAAATAAATAAAGCAAAAGACCAGTAGTGGTATGCCCATCACCCATCGACAACCGATTGGGGGTTAAATGATAGCACACTACTCGTTAGTGTCACCCAAGTCCATACTAACAAGATCGTCAGACTCATAATCTTCCTCACTTGGAAAGGTCAGCAAACATCTGGCTGAGTACAAGTGTACTCGCAAGTCTTACACAAATAAAATTAGTTATGCATAAAGGTCATTCAAAGGGTGGCTCATATTGGTTTAGTTTTGCAAAAGAGACGCAACAATTAACATCCTACACATACTAGTTTTCATGTGCCCATTTTAAAATCAGATTTGAAATAGAAGTAAAGCATATGAATAAGTAATGAACTGAGTAACAAATAAAGCATACAAATGGCAAAGTGGCTTCCCACTTTGATACTACACAAACATGAACATCCCATTCATGATAATTACCAAGTTCACCCACAATTTTAATTCCAAGTCTAACAATAAGCAGCCACAAATTTCAAGCGGTCGTCCATAACCATGGACACGGCTATTCGAATAGATTTATACCCTGCAGGGGTGTACTACTTTACCCACACGACTTGATTAGCCCGTAAGCCTCCAGATGCCTCCGAATGTAGCATACTTCCTATGGTATGCCGGCCGGGTAAATCAAGATATGGTCGTTTTTAGCAAGATGATTCCATTGGCTAAGTCCCCCAACCCAGGGCTCCGAGGAAACACAAGACGTTAACATCTCCATCCTATCGGCCCAAAAGGAACATGGGATTTCACGGTCCCATGCCCTTACAATTTCATCATCGTGGGACTCAAGACAACAGAACCTTCCCCCTACTTAACCATACGACACCCATATATCGCGTGTGATAGCACGAGTGTTGCTTGAACAGTAGGTACCCAAAGTTCGGTCCTTAATTGTCCATACAAGTCAAACCACATACCCAAATCTCGTGCACAAAGCACCATCACTAACCAACACTTGTCCAGACCAAGAACTTCTTTTAAAATGTCAAAATTTAACTCATAAAACAGGTACAAAGATCTGAAACAAACATATGTATGGAAGGTTGTGTGTATCCCATAATTGTCGGGTTATTCCCGACAATCAAACTACCGGTTCTAAACTTGCATGGCTAAGCAAACCCGAATAATATAATTTCACACATCCTATCTTAAGCATGTGGTACTGGAATAATTCAAGGATAACCTCAATGAATTAGGACATAACTAAACTACACATCACAAAAATAGCGACAATATCAAAATAGCATGCAAGCAATTATCATTGCATCTATCCTAACAAAACTGGGATCAAATATGATGCAAAAAGAAAGTTCAAATGATGCTTGCCTTGCTGGTACAGTAGCTGCTCGCTCTCAGTGGCGTAAGTGTTGATATCAATATGCTCGGGATCTATATAATTATAACATCAAATAAATATCGAGAAAACAACTCAAAAACCAAAATGCTCAAAAATGCATGATTTTTCTACAGTAGTTAGGTCATGATTTTAGATGGATTTAGGTAAAAGAATTATTCCATTTGGAGTTATGAATTGGGAGTTATGCTATTTTGAATTTCAGGTTTCATTAACCCTAAGTTATGTAATTTAATTATTTGGTCAAAATTTGTAGAACAGTGGTGGGGTAAAGGATTACATAGGTAAATAGGTAATATTAATACAAGTTCAGAATAGTTGAGTTTGTCCCATTTGGAGTTCTTATGATTTAGTTATTGATTTTCAAAGTTATCAGCCTTTTATAGTATAAAAAATAATGGAGTTAAAGATTATATTCTCCCAAAAATAGTTTCTGTGACAGAGGTAATATGGAGACCATTTTTAGAATTAAGTTCACTGAAAATGAAAATTATCAAAAGTGGTCTCACTGTTTTTGGAGTTTCCAATAATTACTTATGCATTTTTGAAGTTATCAATCCCTTTTTTATTATAAAAATAATAGCTTTAATGGATTAATCTCCAATCAATAGTTTCTGCTACAGAGAAAGGGTTGAAACAAATTTTAATACAAAGTTTACTAAAAGTGAAAATTTCCAGGAGTGGTTTCATGTGATTTGGAGTTAAAATCAATTAGTTATGCATTTTAGAAGTTACCACTGTTTTTCAGTGTGTAAATAACCCGATTTCAAATTTCATACAACATTTACTACTTTTCCTACCGAGGCCTACGCTAGCCGCATACAATGACTTGCGGGACCCATGAATAGTATATTTTTCATTTTATCTCAGATTTAATTTGCGTTCTGACCAGTGGGTCCCACTTGTCAGCGACACGGTCCATTGAAATTGGTCCACCGGCGCACGCGCACGGCGCAAGGGACTTAAGGCCTATGGCCCATATGTCAGTCACTTCTCGCTTTTGTTTAACTCCGCCGTTTTCTGTGCTCGGACCCACATGTAAGCGACTATTGTTTCTCGCTAAGACAGCGCTTAAATGCTAACTCAATCATTAAGCAGTAATGATCGTCATTTGCCATAAACGGACAACTACAGTAGCTGCCCGCGTACGACAACATGTCCTGCGCGGTTGCCCAGCGACTCGCCGGCGCTATACGCCACGGCGGAGCCGGCCAAGGCCTGAGATAAGTCCGCAATAGACTTGCGCAACTTTGGGTAGTGGTGGCGAGGCCCGGGATGCCCTACACCGACGGCTAGCCGGAGCTAAGCGGCGGCGACTCTTCGGCAAAAGTACATGCAGTAAACGCAGAGCTCCGCGGCGCAAACAAGCGGGTGCCCGAGTGTCTAAAGGCCACTGGAAGGTTACCTGGGCTAGATGGAAGCTCGGGGAAGCTTGGAGAGGGCTGGAGCAGTGACGGTGCCGGAGAAGACAAGTGCGGAAAAAGGGGCTTCACGTGGAGAGAATGCCTGAAGCCAAAAGGAGGTAAATGAAAGCTAGGTATAGCTCAAGGATCCATAGAGGATACTCTAGGAGCAAGGAATCGAAGAGGAGCTTACCAGAATGAGGTGGGAGATGAAAGGTTTGCTTGAGGTCCGAAAATAGTCAAGGCTTCGATCCACCTGGACTCTGTCGTGCATTGTCAACATAAGATTAGGGGAAATGATCAGGGACCCAAGGCACGCGATATGACGCGCTCGGTTGAGGACCATACCTCCTGGAAGCGAGGAATGGCACGAGGTGTCTTCGGGAGCACGCTCTGGACACGAGCTAGAGCACGAAAGTGAACCAGAAGCTACAAGCAAAGATAGGAGCTTGCATAAGCAAAAATGGACACGGTATGGATTGTAGAGAAGTGTGGGATCACCCTGAGGAAGCTTACCCGAGAGACGAGCTCAAGCTGGCTTCCCTCCCCTCTGTCAACCGAGGAGAAGTGAGGGAGAAGGAGGGGGTTGCGAGGGGTGTTATGCTCGTGCGTTGACGGGGATGGAGGCGGCGTGAAGTGGGGAACGCTCCGGAGTGGTGGAGGGGGCGGTGGACGGACGGCGTGAGCATCGCCGTTCAGGTGCTGTCGGGCGGCATGCGGCGCGTGGCACTCGCTTCGCGCCCAGCGGGAGGTAGGGGCGACTCGGCAGCGCAGATCCCGGCGTCGATCCACGGCGAGGTGGGGTTCAAGTGGTTTTCAATCGGCCGTTGGATTGCGGAGGGACGGATCAGATTAGAAAGGCGTTCGGACTGGTCGACAGGATGTCAGATCTGGACCGTTGGATGATGATCTAACGGTTGCATGTGACAGTGCGTTTAGGTGGTTCGGCCGAGTCGGCTCGCTGAGTCGGACTCGAGCCAAGGTGTGGTTCAGGCCCAAGGAATAGTACCAGGGTTTGACTGAGGTTTAAAAGGTTTTTACCACTTTGACCAGAGGCTTAAAAATAGAAATAAATTTCCAAAAATCATGAAATAATTTGTGTGGGTTCCTGGGAGTATATAGTTCCCATAAAAATTATGAAACCCCACTGTTGATATTAAAATTTGTGACATTTAAATTCAAACATGTTGTATGTCTATGAATGTTGTTTGAATTTTAATTAGGTTCAAACTAGTCCCAAAAATTTTGGAAAAATTATATTTATTCATGAGAATTAATTTAGTATTTAAATAAATTACTTCCAGATGATGATCACAACTTTTTATTACAGATGCTAAAAGAAAACCGAAATTTGAAGTGTATGTTTATATGAAATGAGATTTTCCAAGTACAATAAATTATGAAATGGTTTGAATTTGATAATGCATGTTAGTGAGATTCTTTATAATCCATTTTAATAGTTGGGGCTGTGACATCCTTGAACTTCATGTAGTATGATACAAATAGCTACCAAATAATGTTCTCCTAAAAATATTCTTTTAGTTTGGATAAACACCCTCCGATCTTATATCTCATCTTCTGCTTCGATCAAAGCTTCGTTACTACGCGCATAGTGCTAACGTAAAACTTATAGTTTGCAAACCAGTTTGAAAACCAAAAATGTAGGGAAAAAACAAAATGTTCAGATCCGCGCCATGTGGCGCGGGTTATCTTCTAGTATACTTATATGCATGAGATAGCTAGCTAGCTGTGGGCACTCCCTACCATTTTTTTTTCTTCTTTTTCCAGCCGAACCATGCTTTGTACTGCCTTTTCTCTCTGCCATCACCTCCCAACCGAGAGAGTCCTCTCTATCTCTGTTATTTTCTCCTAGCAACCAAAGCTACCACAGGCATTTCAACTCCCCATGCCATCTTTGTTCTTTTGTTTACTTACCTCACTCCTCAATCCTTTGCACAGCCATCCAAGCACACAATATCACTTCATTTACCCAAGAGAGAACCCCACTGTCCATTCCTTGCCCAACCGAAGCCCCATAGCCATTTTCTCACCCTCAAGCCAAATCTTTCCACTCCCCAACTAGCTAACCCCAATGGCCACTGCCATCCTTGCCACTTTCCCATTTCGGTACATAACCCTTTCTCCATGCCATTTTTTCCCCTCCATCCCTGTTATTTTCCTCTTTCCACCTCCTGGAGCATTTCTCTTGCCCCAAACGAACCAACCCACCTCTGCCCATTTCTTTTCTCAGTACACAGCCACTTCATCATGTATCCTCACTGCCATCCCTATTTCTTTAACCCAGCCGAAACCAACCACATGCTCACTGCCATTGCACAGCTGGTCCATCCTCCCCTCCATCATCATTTTCTTTTTCCCTGAGCACGTCCCACCCACTGCCTTTTCCTTTCTCAAGACAACACTACATAGTCGCTCATTCTCCTCCATAGTTGAACCAAAACTCCTCAGTGTCTATTATTCTGTTACATACACCCCTCTCAAGCACAACCATTTCTTTTTGCTCTTGCCAGCCATTTCTTCTTCTCCTTGAGCTCAAAACTAAAACAACTTCTCTCCTTCCAAACCACAACAAGCATCACAAATCCTCCCATGCATGTTATGCAGCTTTGATCCCCATCACCTAAGCTTCCCATCCATACCTTGAGTTGTCGCATGCAAGCTCTTTTGAGCATTTTGCAAGAGGAGGAAGAGGAGCGATGCACTGTGCTGGTGGCATGCACTAGCTCGGCAGCGCAGCATGAATACCATGCATGTGGCAGCCCAGCTGAGGCCAGCACGCAACGGCCAAGGATGGAGCTTGGTGGTAGCAACGGCACCCAGCCGGCTCCAAATGGTAGCCCCATGCGTGGTGGCTCGGGCGGTGTTGCAAGGCGAAGTGGCGAATGCAGCGGCTACATGCGGCGACACGACGACGACGACGACGAACCCGACAAGGTGGCGGCACGAAGACGATGGCGCCGAGGCACTAGAGGTGGTTGTAACACCCCAACTCTCAAAGAGCCTGGAATGCTATTGGAATTATACTATTCTAGCACAAACTACCAATTTTTGGCAGAATCTTCTTTGTTTAAACAGCTATACTGAGAGTTCAACAATAAAACATGGCCTTTAACAATATTTCTCATAATCAAGTCTACTCATTCATGCATGATAATCAAATGAACATACCAAGACTGACAACCTCATTATTACAAATAATCAGATACTCAAGCCAAAACCATATATGGTGATAACCAAACAGTTTATTTATTTCTAAATTGGTGCTAAGTGGCAAACGCCTTAAGAGTGTGAGGTAGTGAGTGCAACAACTTCTATTCCCTCCCATGCATGTCGTTCTGCATCCGGTACCTAAAACACATTAAAGCAAGGGTGAGCCTAAAGACTCAAGCAAGTATCAACAAGGCCATAAACAAGAACACAAACATAGCATCGATGATCCTCAATTAACATCACACTAAACATAGCCATTTAAATCATGATATGCAACCAATGCAATGCTCCTTTGAACTTTATCTCTTTTCGCATTTTACCGGTAATGCGGGGTATACAACCGTCGCCAGTATACCCTTGCACGTGCCCTCCTCAGCACGAGGGCCAATAACCTATACACCACATGTATAGGGACCTTTGCCCATCATCTTAATGATGGGGACCTCTTTGTTCATTAGCCCACATTCCACGAATGTGGGGACCTCAAGCCCGTCATCTACATGACGGGGACCTCAACTGTATGTGCTTTGTCACCACGTGACCAAGGCACCTATATGCTCTCAACATGCATATGCACCATGATAACATTTTCATATGCGAGAATACCACATATTCTCATTGTACGGAAGCAATAACAACATGCGGAAGAACCTTTGACCATAACTAGCGATCATCAAAATAAACGAGAACTCATCTCATAAACAGCATGCATGGCTATACGATCAAGATACACCACAATCATATCATGCAAGCATACATATATTATAGCCCGAATACTTGCCTCAACCGTGCGAGAGCGGTGGGCGACGAGAGGTGCTGCCCACGGGACCACGCTCCCACTTGAATTTTAAGATAACCCAATCTAAGACCAACATACTGAACCAAGAGCATAAGAACAACACAAATGAACTTGCTAAACCCCCAAGTGTTTTCCAACTTCCAATTTCTAGCGATCGATTTGGCGCTGCTTGTAGACAGTCAACTTCTAAAATACATAACTTTCTGCTCAGGAATCCAAATAAGGATCTTAGACTTTCTGAAAAGGTAATTAAATTACCTAAATAAACCTAGTTGGGGAGCCCTTTTGATTCTTCCATTTACTTCCCCTACCAAGCCAATCTATAGAACATCAGAATTCACGTCGGGTTCTCTGGACAGTGCACTAAAACCACCATAACTTTTGCTACGAAAGTCCGAATCTTGCGTTCTTTATCTCTCTGAAAAGGTATAGAAATTACCCACATTGTTCGTTATATTGAGATCCTCTGATTTCGTCTTTAACTAATAGATTAATTCAGATTTCTACAGACTGTCCCAATACTGACAGATCAGCAGGACAGCGATACTAAAAAAATTCAAAACTTTCTAACCGTTAATCGGATTTGGGCGTTCTTGGCGGCCATTGAAAGCTACGAACAATACCTACATAACTTTAGGAGACCAAAACTCCTAATTCGGCCTTTAAAGTCACGAAACAGACCACGTAACATTCTGGACAGAATTAACTTTCTACTCGCAGCAATACGATCTAATCGAAATTGAACCAAAACACATCTACCACTAATCAAACGATGAGGATTGGCACTCGTTACCCTTGTAGCAACCAGGAAGTTCAAGATCTTGCCCCGCGAAGATGATGATCATCCCATCCCTCTTCTTCTCCCCTTCTTCCTCTTGTCTCTCTTTCCTTTGGCTGGCATCAATGGAGGGAAGACCACCCATGGTTGGAGATGGACAGCAAGGGATGCAAGGGGGAGGTGCTGGACAGGGAGGAGGCGCAAGGGGGAAGAGGAAGTGGCGGCCAAGGGGTGGAGGGGGAGGAAAGATGGGGGCGGCTAGGGTTTGGGGGAGGGGGTGGCGCCTCCCCCCCTATGGCCGGCCAGCCCCACTTGGGCCTAGGCCCAAGCCCAGGTTGCCAACTAAATGCGGAAAACCCCCTCTCTTTTCTTGCTTTGATGCTTTTCTAAAGAAACCTTCCCCCCGATTAAATTAATCTCTACCGATTAAATTATTCTATCCCGATTAATTGCTTCTCTCGCTTTCGGAGTATTACATTCTCTCCTGATTACATCCTTTCGAATATATTTTAGGGTATTACATTCTACCCCGAATTCTAAGTGTCATCTACTCGAAAACAACAACAACCACAACTGAAAACCAATAACCAACATGGTGTACCCGATGTGAACATATCACCCAAACGTGTACCCATGTCTATACCTCAACACTCTCTCTGACATTCCCAGGTACTCACTCAACACCAAAACATACATGATGTTACGTACTCCGCGCACGGACTCGAGACAGTCCTGGTGATACGCTAACTAGCGAGAACAAGCCAAAGTATCTTGGGTTAAACTTCCCAAAGATACCGAACCATACAACATACACACAGAACACGAAACCATCGTTCCACCTTTCAAATGAACTCTTCACTGAAGCAAGGATCACCTCCTTTAACCAGAAACACACAACAAAACTCTCTTTGAGCAAACTCTTGTACTAACAAAATCCATCTGAAAATGAAAGACTCACATCGCTACTATGCGTTACCAGCTCAGTATTGAAGAGTCAAATCCAGAAATAGGAATTTCATCACATAAACCATTTCCATTTTCCAAGTGGCAGTTTGCGAATAAGCGTCACGAAATCCAAATGAGAAATCACTCGAAAGCCCAAATCAAATATTCCTTTATTCCATCTGAATTGGAAGGAATCACACACGCCAACGTAAATGCCGACCTCAACTTACGATAAACAATGGTCAACAGCACAGAACTCAAACGAGAATCAGGAAAACGATTCACTTCTTGAAGAAGCATCAATTTATCAGTTTCTCTTTTAAGACCAAAATTTCCTTCAAGCTATCTACGAGACTTTACAATACAGATCGGTTAACCCTTTCTTAGAAGAAGAGGCAAATAGAAATAAGTTTCAGCTCAAAAGAAAATGTTACCACTTACAGTAGTTACAAGATCAAGAGAAACAATCGATAAAAGCGTTTCTCGAAAACCAAAGATATGATCAAAGTTGAGGCGCACGTCCCACAATCGAGAGAATATCAAACCTCGACGAGAATAAAACACGCTTTTAGAATTCGGAAAACTCTTATGGGCAAGAAAAATTTTTAGACAAACTTCAATATTCGCAAGTTATGAAACTTTACTTAAATCTCAAATACTTCCACTTTACTCGATTTTAGTTGGTTATAGCATCACCATGGCATTTCCGACAAAGAGTAATTGAAGATCACAACACCTATTCCACTTAGGAACTAATAAAACCTCTCAACACGTCACTTTGCTCTAAACAAATTCAGCTATCACATCAACATGAAGTCTGAAAGATCACAAATGCGAACTAGAAACATATTCAATTAATTAACATCTGGCGAGCGATCGAGTCCCTTTATACAAAACATTCAATATTATCATCATAATCCTTCATCGACAATCACACTAATAATGTAACAATACACTCTTAGCGAGACTCATCATAGCCTCTTATCCCATCATAAATTTCTCCAAAGGAAACACAAGCCACAAGGTTGAAACAAACCTATTTTTAACTAGTTCATACTATCAAATGATACTTTCGCAAGCACACTATCGAGGCCACTTACTCAATCACCCACTCAACCATTAGTGTTACTCACACCGCTCCAACTGTCATTAACAATTGTCAATTGTATGAATCATGTATACAAATAGGGTCCTACTTACGCTTGTAGTCGCGTAACCATCTGTAAACACAAAGTCAACATTTAATAATCTCATCGCCTGTACAACATGGTTTCACAACATGCTACCTCAACGTTCGTCTAATCTAATATACATGTTTTTAATCTAGCAATTTTGTATGATCATCAAGTAACTAGTTTACGAAAATTTCCAATCTGATATCCTCTAAAGCATCGTTCAAACACATTCTTAACATAACCATCACTAATGGGTAAGCTAATCCATAGATATACATTACTCCATGCTATCCAATAAATCTACCTGATTCCACAATCCTAACAATCAGACCAATTCATCAAAATACCACACCTCTTAACAACTCCATTGATTCCAACTAAATATTGTCATACTCATAGTCATAACTCATCAAAAACCACTAAAGGACAACCTCCACTTATTCAACTTTCTTTGATAAGGACCTTAGTTAAGATCGATCATGCACAAACTGCGAACTTAACTTGAAACTCATAACACAACCATTAATATTCAACGCTCAAAATACCCAAAAGAGATACGTTGAGTCAAAGCCTTCATGAACTAAAGGACTTACAAAAGAAACTTTCATTAACCAAAACATCAAGCGAATAAAATAGGTCAAGCTTTCCAATAAGAAAAACAAAACTCCCCTACAAAAGTCAATATTGACAATTAGCAAAATTCACCAATCGCGAGAATAACTCAACGGCTGGGAAAAACAATAATTGATTTACGGGGCAAATTAAGCCAAAGGAAACACACCAAACATTTCAAAGAAACCCATCAATCACAACCGGTTAAGAGTTGACCAAATTCAAATTCAGGGAAGAGAGCAACTCTTCTAAAGATTCTCGCTATCGACACCTGTACTAAGATATCCGGTAGCACTTCTCTATACCCACTCCACGACGGTGGTGTAACTGGTAAAGCCGGGTCACAACCACGACCTTAACCTCTCAACAACGACTAATCCCACTCATAATAATCATAATAATTAATTAATAAGCGGTCAAACTCAATTCATATCGGCAATAATCAAAGCGATATAGCGGAACGTAAATGCAAAGATTGACCCATCTCCATCCTCATCGTGCTCGTGTGTCAAACTTTTAAGTTGATTAACATTAGCAATTTTTTATTTATATCTAGTCACCACGGACCTACAGCCCGCTCTGATACCAACTGTAACACCCCAACTCAACATTGAGCCTGGAATGCTACTAAAATTAAATTAAACTAAGCTAAACTAAGACCAATTACAAAATCTCGACAAAACCTCCTTTGTATAGTCGCCTATACCGAGGTTCCAATAATTGATCAAGGCATTTATCAATAAAATCATAATCAGGTTCATTCAAGCGTGTAGAATAATATCATAAACATAACCAAAACTTTCTATTCTCATTATTACGATTAACTTTGAATCTCAAACTATCCATAGCTTCTAACAGTAAACATAACATTTAACAATAATTTCATAATCCAATTCACTCATGCATAAGAGATAATCATAGGAGTGTAATCAAATTAACACTATTCTCACAACCATAATCGAATCATAAAACAACCATGGGTATTTCTCGTGATCTATTTATTCTTATATGAAGCTAAATGACAATTGCTTTAATGTTGTGAGGTAGTGCGTGCTTTCCAATTCATCTACTCCTCCCATGCATGCCAGTCTTGCGCTTGTACCTAAAACACATCAAAGCAAGAGTGAGCCCAAAGACTCAGCAAGTACCAACAAGGCTAAGCAAGTTAACATTCATAGCATCAATAATCCAAGATAAACAATGCACGAGTAAAGCCTTCATGCTCATGTGTATGCAACCAATGCAATGCACCTTTTAACTTTATCTCTTTTCGCATTTTACCGTGTCATGCGGGTATACAACCGTCATTGTGTACCCTTGCTCGTGCCCTCCGCACAGGGACCAAAAGCCTATACACCACATGTATAGGGACCTTTGCCCATCATCCGAATGATGGGGACCTCTTTGCTCATAGCCCACATTGCACCAATGTGGGGACCTCAACCCGTCAATACATGACGGGACCTCAACGAATGCATACTTGGTCACCACGTGACCAAGCTTCAAAGATGATCTCAATATGCACATGCACAACATCTATTCATCATCAATATACCAAGTACAATAACAACGGACATAAATAGAGCATAATCATACTTAGAGCATTCACCAATCTCAATATAAACATCATGCCAGCAACCTTACTTCGCTATCATATATCAAAAACATGCATGTATGACCAAGTCTCCAACACGATTGGAACATGCAATTGCTCCATGCCCACGTCTTTCATATACACGAATTTAACATGTACATAACAACATGTATGATTTAGCAACGCTCAAGGGAAACATTAACCATAGCTTGCATTCATCAAGATAAAAGGAAAACTCATTACGCTAACATTCGTGCAAGGCTACAACAAGCAATCACCACAATCATATCATACGACCGAAAATACGCTATAACCCGAATACTTGCCTCAACCGTGCGAAAACGGCGGACGCGAAGTGGGTGCTGCCCTTGGGATCTCGCTGCCACCTGGACAAGAAGATAACCCCAAACTAAGAATAACATACTGGACCAAAATCATACATCACATTACAATCGAAATCGCTAATCTTCTTATCACGTCTAGCTTTTCTAATTTCTAGCGATCGGTCACTGCGGACAGCAGACTTCAAAAATTCATAACTTTCTGCTCAGGAGTCCAAATAGGATGATCTTGGACAATCTGAAAAGGTAATTGAAATGTCTAAATAAACTTAGTTGGGGAGACCCTCTGATTCGGCCATCTACCAGACCTACCAATCTATTTAATCAGAGCAAATATTTCACGTCGGGTTTCTGGACAGCGACAAAGAAACTATCATAACTTTCTCTACGTTCGTCCAAATTCAGTGATCTTTAGTTTTCCTGAAAGCTAAGAGGATTAGCCTCATTTTTCGTTATGGTGAGACCCTCTGGAAACCCCTCTAAATACGCGCTTCTATCAGGTTAACTAACACTAGCAAATCTGCTTCTCTCCAGAAACACAGAAGTACTAATAAATTCATAACTTTGGCTACCGAAGTCCAAATGACTTGATTCTTATCGGCAATGAAAGGTAACTACGATAGCTACAACTTTCTAGGAGACACCCAGACCCAAATCTGCCTCTAACTTAATCAAAACCGACAAACTTCCTGCTGCAGAATAACGACGAACTGGCATCCGAAAATTAGACAACTAGAAAACGACCCCAAAACAACAAATCGCTGGTTACCCTTGCCGAAACGAAAAGAGCACGCAGCGGGGATGATGACCACCATGCTTCGCTGCGGATCCCTTCTTCTCCTCTTCTTCCCTTCTCTTCTTCCCCTTCTTTCCCTTCTTTTCTCCTTCTCCTTCTTCTTCTTCCTTGGCCGGCTGCAAGGGAGATCCTTCTCCTCCTTGGCCAGCAACAATGGGGGGTGGTGTGGGGATGGGGAAGGGCGCAAGAGAGGGTGGAGGGGAGGTGGAGAGGTGGGGAGGTGGGGTGGCGGCCGAATGGGTGTGGGAGGGGAAAGGGGAGGAGGAAGGGGCTAGGGTTTTGGGAGGGGAGCCCCCCCTTGGCCGGCCACCCTCATGGGCCATGGCCCAGGCCCAAGTTGCCGCCCATTTGCTCTTTCCCCCCTCTAAAATTACAGCACTGATAACAATCCAATTAGTCCCTCCCGCGTTCCGTTTGATTCTTCCCGAACCATCGATCTCTCCGAAATAAAATTAATCTTCCTCGATTCAAACCTTAACTCTCTTTGGGATATTACATTCTACCCTCTTAACGAGTTCGACCGAATCTAAACGCCAATCTTCCCGAAAGAAACCACAACTAGAACTTAACAACGAGATACCAATGCGATCAACTCTTACTAAACTCGCTCACGTGAGACTTCAACTCTCAAGTGACCTCTCTCCAACGAAGAGACCACAACACCGGGGCGTAAATCGGCGTGCGTACTAACGCTCCACTCGACATTCCGGTACACTCACCGGACAAGACTCGAGGTAAGACCTCACTCGATGGTTAACGGCGCAATCGAAACCTCAAACTCGGATCTCCCGGTTACAAGGCGTTACGTACTCGCGCATGGACTCGAGACAGTCTGGCGATCGCCAACTAGCGAAAACAACCCAATGTATCTTGGGTTAAACCTCCCAAAGATACCGAACCACCACGACATGCACATAGAACACGTAACTCGTGTTCCACCGCTCAATTATACTCCTCACTAAAGCAAAAATCACCTCCTTTAACGAAACACACAACAACAATACTCTTCCTAAACACACTCTTTTACAAAGAAAGCTCAACTGAAAATGAAGAACTCTCAACGCAACCAAACGTTACCAACTCGGTACTAAAAGGAGTCAAATTCAAAATCGATGATTTAACATGAAAATCTTTCCACCTTCAATTAGAAAATTTGCAAATAAACACCACGATCGCTAAAAGAGAAACCACTCAATTAACCAAATCCATCATTTCTTTTATTCTTTCGAACCGATAAAATCATATATACCAAAATCGAATCAAACTCAACTTACGAAAGATATTGGTCAACAACACAAAACTCAAGCGAGAATCGAGGAAACAATTCACTCCTTTGAGGAAGTATCAAATTCTCGATATCTCTTTTAAGAATAAAATCTCTCTCAACTTTGGAGTTTCAGTTCATCACAAAACACACTAACTCATCTTTCTTAACTTTACATTCTCAATGTTACACTCAAGTTGAAATACATCATCCACAATTCAGTATAAAGGCTCTATCGACCTTGCCAAACTTTATCTCAACAACTCCTCTATCTACATGATTAATTTGTGAGATGACTTCCAATGCATCTCAAAATAGATTACACACGCGATCACAACTCCTCAATGTTTTAGAAATAAACAACTTGGAATTCACAGCTCTCACAGTCATATACTTTCTCTAAAAGGGCTCTATCAATGATTATCTCACTGCTGAAACCCACCCTTAATCTACCTCCTCTACACATAATCATTGGGTGCCCCAAGTCCTAGCATAAAATTGCAAAGCCCAAATTAAACTCCAAGATTCCTACAACGAACTTCTCATATAAAAGATAGGAAATCCTCGATTAAATCCAGTAAAATCCCATAATTCCAACATACTCTCTCATTAACATCATCATGAAAATATTTTCTTGACCGGTTTACCTTTACAAAGATTATAACCTCGAAGGTTACTCATTTAAAGCCAAATCACTCTTGGCGTTACTCAATATTTTCCATTATCCCATTAATTAACATGGCGATTTGATTACTTTGTAACCCCACTCTCATTAAACCACATCATCAAGAATAACTTTCATAGCCTCGCAATACTACCAAATTGCGATACTCTAATAAATTGATCCAGATTTTCATACTTGCTAATTCTAATGCTCGGTCAAAAGAACACCAAATCTTGGACTACAACTTGTTATAGGTCCTACTAGTTGCGACAACGAAATCATTAGCTCCAAAGACAAATATTCTTTTCAACTCAATTCCTCTCCAAGGATTATTCCAATAAATCGATTTATTACTCCAAGCCTCTCGAGCGACTTGACACCTTAGGGTTCATCAAACCATCTACGAGACTTTACAATACAGATCGGTTAACCCTTTCTTAGAAGAAGAGGCAAATAGAAATAAGTTTCACTCAAAAGAAAATGTTACCACTTACAGTGAGTTACAAGATCAAGAGAAACAATCGATAAAGCGTTTCTCAAAACCAAAGATATGATCAAAGTTGAGGCGCACGTCCACAATCGAGAGAATATCAAACCTCGAACGAGAATAAAACACGCTTTTAGAATTGGGAAAACTCTTATGGGCAAGAAAAATTTTTAGACAAACTTCAATATTCGCAAGTTATGAAACTTTACTTAAATCTCAAATACTTCCACTTTACTCGATTTTCGTTGGTTATAGCATCACCATGGCATTTCCGACAAAGAGTAATTGAAGATCACAACACCTATTCCACTTAGGAACTAATAAAACCTCTCAACACGTCACTTTGCTCTAAACAAATTCAGCTATCACATCAACATGAAGTCCGAAAGATCACAAATGCGAACTAGAAACATATTCAATTAATTAACATCGTGCGGCGATCGAGTCCCTTTATACAAAACATTCAATATTATCATCATAATCCCTTCCGACAATCACACTAATAATGTAACAATACACTCTTAGCGAGACTCATCATAGCCTCTTATCCCATCATAAATTTCTCCAAAGGAAACACAAGCCACAAGGTTGAAACAAACCTATTTTTAACTAGTTCATACTATCAAATGATACTTTCGCAAAGCACACTATCAGAGGCCACTTACTCAATCACCCACTCAACCATTAGTGTTACTCACACCGCTCCAATGTCATTAACAATTGTCAATTGTATGAATCATGTATACAAATAGGGTCCTACTTCTGTTTGTAGTCGCGTAACCATCTGTAAACACAAAGTCAACATTTAATAATCTCATCGCCTGTACAACATGGTTTCACAACATGCTACCTCAACGTTCGTCTAATCTAATATACATGTTTTTAATCTAGCAATTTTGTATGATCATCAAGTAACTAGTTTACGAAAATTTCCAATCTGATATCCTCTAAAGCATCGTTCAAACACATTCTTAACATAACCATCACTAATGGGTAAGCTAATCCATAGATATACATTACTCCATGCTATCCAATAAATCTACCTGATTCCACAATCCTAACAATCAGACCAATTCATCAAAATACCACACCTCTTAACAACTCCATTGATTCCAACTAAATATTGTCATACTCATAGTCATAACTCATCAAAACCACTAAAGGACAACCTCCACTTATTCAACTTTCTTTGATAAGGACCTTAGTTAAGATCGATCATGCACAAACCTGCGAACTTAACTTGAAACTCATAACACAACCATTAATATTCAACGCTCAAAATACCCAAAAGAGATACGTTGAGTCAAAGCCTTCATGAACTAAAGGACTTACAAAAGAAACTTTCATTAACCAAAACATCAAGCGAATAAAATAGGTCAAGCTTTCCAATAAGAAAAACAAAACTCCCTACAAAAGTCAATATTGACAATTAGCAAAATTCACCAATCGCGAGAATAACTCAACGGTGGGAAAAACAATAATTGATTTACTGGGCAAATTAAGCCAAAGGAAACACACCAAACATTTCAAAGAAACCCATCAATCACAACCGGTTAAGAGTTGACCAAATTCAAATTCGGGAAGAGAGCAACTCTTCTAAAGATTCTCTTCTCGACACTGTACTAAGATATCCGGTAGCACTTCTCTATACCCACTCCACGAACGGTGGTGTAACTGGTAAAGCCGGGTCACAACCACGACCTTAACCTCTCAACAACGACTAATCCCACTCATAATAATCATAATAATTAATTAATAAGCGGTCAAACTCAATTCATATCAAGAATAATCAAAGCGATATAACGAAACGTAAATGCAAAGATTGACCCATCCCCATCCTCATCAGGCTCGGTGTGTCAAACTTTTAAGTTGATTAACATTAGCAATTTTTATTTATATCTAGTCACCACGGACCTCTGACGCTCACGATACCAATCAGTAACACCCCAACTCAACATTGAGCCTGGAATGCTACTAAAATTAAATTAAACTAAGCTAAACTAAGACCAATTACAAAATCTCGACAAAACCTCCTTTGTATAGTCGCCATACCGAGGTTCCAATAATTGATCAAGGCATTTATCAATAAAATCATAATCGAGTTCATTCAAGCGTGTAGAATAATATCATAAACATAACCAAAACTTTATATTCTCATTATTACGATTAACTGAATCTCAAACTATCCATAGCTTCTAACAGTAAACATAACATTTAACAATAATTTCATAATCCAATTCACTCATGCATAAGAGATAATCATAGGAGTGTAATCAAATTAACACTATTCTCACAACCATAATCGAGAATCATAAAACAACCATGGGTATTTCTCAGAGATCTATTTATTCTTATATGAAGCTAAATGACAATTGCTTTAATGTTGTGAGGTAGTGCGTGCTTTCCAATTCATCTACTCCCTCCCATGCATGCCATCTTGCGCTTGTACCTAAAACACATCAAAGCAAGAGTGAGCCCAAAGACTCGGCAAGTACCAACAAGGCTAAGCAAGTTAACATTCATAGCATCAATAATCCAAGATAAACAATGCACGAGTAAAGCCTTCATGCTCATGTGTATGCAACCAATGCAATGCACCTTTTAACTTTATCTCTTTCGCATTTTACCGTAATGGGGTATACAACCGTCAGTGTGTACCCTTGCTCGTGCCCTCCAGCACGGGGACCAAAGCCTATACACCACATGTATAGGGACCTTTGCCCATCATCCAATGATGGGGACCTCTTTGCTCATAGCCCACATTGCACCAATGTGGGGACCTCAACCCGTCAAATACATGACGGGACCTCAACGAATGCATACTTGGTCACCACGTGACTAAGCTTCAAGATGATCTCAATATGCACATGCACAACATCTATTCATCATCAATATACCAAGTACAATAACAACGGACATAAATAGAGCATAATCATACTTAGAGCATTCACCAATCTCAATATAAACATCATGCCAAGCAACCTTACTTCGCTATCATATATCAAAAACATGCATGTATGACCAAGTCTCCAACACGATTGGAACATGCAATTGCTCCATGCCCACGTCTTTCATATACACGAATTTAACATGTACATAACAACATGTATGATTTAGCAACGCTCAAGGGAAACATTAACCATAGCTTGCATTCATCAAGATAAAAGGAAAACTCATTACGCTAACATTCGTGCAAGGCTACAACAAGCAATCACCACAATCATATCATACGACCAAAATACGCTATAACCCGAATACTTGCCTCAACCGTGCGAAAACGGCGGACGCGAAGTGGGTGCTGCCCTTGGGATCTCGCTGCCACCTGGACAAGAAGATAACCCCAAACTAAGAATAACATACTGGACCAAAATCATACATCACATTACAATCGAAATCGCTAATCTTCTTATCACGTCTAGCTTTTCTAATTTCTAGCGATCGGTCACTGCGGACAGCAGACTTCAAAAATTCATAACTTTCTGCTCAGGAGTCCAAATAGGATGATCTTGGACAATCTGAAAAGGTAATTGAAATGTCTAAATAAACTTAGTTGGGGAGACCCTCTGATTCGGCCATCTACCAGACCTACCAATCTATTTAATCAGAGCAAATATTTCACGTCGGGTTTCTGGACAGCGACAAAGAAACTATCATAACTTTCTCTACGTTCGTCCAAATTCAGTGATCTTTAGTTTTCCTGAAAGCTAAGAGGATTAGCCTCATTTTTCGTTATGGTGAGACCCTCTGAAACCCCTCTAAATACGCGCTTCTATCAGGTTAACTAACACTAGCAAATCTGCTTCTCTCCAGAAACACAGAAGTACTAATAAATTCATAACTTTGGCTACCGAAGTCCAAATGACTTGATTCTTATCGGCAATGAAAGGTAACTACGATAGCTACAACTTTCTAGAGACACCCAGACCCAAATCTGCCTCTAACTTAATCAAAACCGACAAACTTCCTGCTGCAGAATAACGACGAACTGGCATCCGAAAATTAGACAACTAGAAAACGACCCCAAAACAACAAATCGCGGGTTACCCTTGCCGAAACGAAAAGAGCACGCAGCGGGATGATGACCACCATGCTTCGCTGCGGATCCCTTCTTCTCCCTCTTCTTCCTTCTCTTCTTCCCCTTCTTTCCCTTCTTTTCTCCTTCTCCTTCTTCTTCTTCCTTGGCCGGCCAAGGAGATCCTTCTCCTCCTTGGCCAGCAACAATGGGGGTGGTGTGGGGATGGGAAGGGCGCAAGAGAGGTGGAGGGAGGTGGAGAGGTGGGGAGGTGGGGTGGCGGCCGAATGGGTGTGGAGGGGAAAGGGGAGGAGGGAAGGGGCTAGGGTTTTGGGAGGAGCCCCCTGGCGCCACCCTCATGGGCCATGGCCCAGGCCCAAGTTGCCGCCCATTTGCTCTTTCCCTCTCTAAAATTACAGCGATAACAATCCAATTAGTCCCTCCCAGCTGTTCCGTTTGATTCTTCCCCGAACCATCGATCTCTCCCGAAATAAAATTAATCTTCCTCGATTCAAACCTTAACTCTCTTTCGGGATATTACAGTTTAACCCCATAAGACAATCTTCCATTGAGATAGACTTCTCTCAAAGAACTATATTACAAAATTATCTCATCCTCCAATGCTCGTCGAATTACTTAAAACTCAAGGTTCACAACTACAATTAATAAACACCTCAGAAGATTCAGGTGAAACGAATAGATTGATTCTTCCTCAAAAGAAAGAGCGAATGGAATCAAATTTTTTTTTTCTTATCAACTTGGAAAACATGTGCCACCCGCAGTGAACACAAGACCAAGGAAAACTGTCACTTAAGCCAAGAACTCAAAAAACATAAGGGAAAGTCAACAGTCAAGGGCTCAAGCCCTACTGAAAGCGTATTCCAAACCACAAATGAGAAGAAGGTAATACCCTTTGAAGATTGATAAACTCTTATGGAACAACTGCATAAGGTTTAAGTACTATCAAATAAACTGCAAGATGCGAAACGTGACTTGAATCTCAATTGCTTATACTTCACTCCTTCCTTTAACAAGGAAGGTTATTTTCTGTGATTACTACATCACCTTGCCAGCTTAAACAAGATAAGCTCTTAAGACCAAATCATAGGAAGAACTTAAGAACCAATAAATTCCTTCAACATATCACTTTGATCAAAGCAACTCAATCACCACCTAATTCAAGCGATCAAAATGATCACCATTGCAAAACTCGAAACACTTCTACAGAATCCAAGTTACGAAAGACGATCAAATTACTTTATTTCTAAAAGAATCATCACCTCACACACTGTAACACCCCAGCCCAACATGAGCCTGGAATGCTACTAAACAAACTCTAATAATTCTAAACTAGACAATCTTAATAAATTTCGGCAGAACCTCCCCTGTAAAGTTAATCACACGAAGGTTCCAACCCACAGATTATTCAAATATTAACTAAAACTTTCATCCAAAGACATCAAAAGATAATCAATGACATGCTAAGTATCTAACATAACTAGAGAGATATGAAGATCCACTACTCATCATTATTACATTTAATCCATTGCATGAGACAAAACATAATAATCTAAAAACAATCACGTTCTGAAGATCATTCATCTTTATTTAGTTCATGTGGCATGTGTGTGACTAGCAGTCTACTTCCCCCCATGCATGTCGTTCTTGGCTCGGGTACCTAAAACAACAATAAAAGCAAGAGTGAGTCCATAGACTCAGTAAGTACATAAAGAAACTATAACATCAGCATCCATGTAAAGAAAATCAACAATAGAACATCTCATATGCAAATGCAATGCTCAAGGATCCTTTATCTTTAACTTTCTGTGTGCATTACAACGGTAATGCAGAGTAAGCAACCGTCGCCGCATACCCATGCACGTGCGCGCGCACGACGGGGACCAATTGCCGTTACTCCGCAAGTAACGGGGACCTCAACCCACACTCCACAAGTGAGGATCTCGGGCCCGTCACATACATGACGGGATCTCAAAGGGAAACATGCTTGGTCACCGCGTGACCAAGCCTCAACATGTTCTCAATATGCATATGCTCATCAATCTTACCAAAAGACAGCAACATTGTACCACAGTAAAGCATAAGCATAATTTGAGCAATCACCATACTTAAACAATCATCAAGTAAACCATCTTACTATGCAACCATATATCACAAAGCACACAAGCATAGCCAATCAATCACACCCATTTAACAAACAAAGCACTTGCCTCAACCGTGCGAAGGTAGATGTCGAGGATAAGGTACTGCTCCCGGAGCCAAACCCACACCTGGACATACAATTGAGACATGTAAGGCTACCATATAAGTCTAATAACAAAACCATAAACACAAAATGAGCACATCGTCCACTAAACGCGATCCCCAACTCTATTGCTAGCTGTCAGTTTTCTTTTCCAGAGAACAGCCCCTTGAAAAATCATAACTAAATGCACAGAAATCCAAATGGATTGATCTTGGACAATATGAAAAGGTTATTGAATTCCCCTTCTAAACCTAGTTGGTGAGGTTCTCTGATTCGGCCCTTTACTAGCCCTACCAAACCAAACAACAGAGTATCAATTCTCGCGTCGGGTCTCTGGACAACAACAATGAAATTATCATAGCTTTCTCTACGTTCGTCCGAATTTCATGATCTTTAGTTTTCCTGAAATCTGGAAGGATTATCTACAATTTTCATTACGGTGATCCCCTCTGATTTTTCCTCTAAATACACTCTTAAGTCGAAACACTAAAACCTGTCAGACCAACCACCATTCCACAGCACAGACCCCCTAAGAAAAATCATAACGTTTGCTACAGAGGTCCAAATGACGTGATTCTTGTCGGAAATGAAAGGTAACGAGATAACCTACAACTCTCTAGGAGATCCCAAGTTCTAATTCGGCACTTAACAATTTTTTATTTATTAAACAAGATGACTGCAGATTCTCGTCAGGATTCTGGACAGTAAACACTAAAAATAACATAACTTTTAACTCGAATATCGGAATCCGGTGTTCTTGGCGGCCACTGAAAGCTAAGAACAATATCCACACTTCTCTAGGAGACGGGATTCCCAAATTATGCTTCTAAGGATGCGAAAATTGCCACGCACTAAACTGGACAGAAAAGCAATCTAGCAGCAAAATTAAACGATCTGCTAAAAGAAATCGTAAACGCATCTAAAACCAAAAGAACAGCGAAGGAACCTCTTTGATACCCTTGAAAATCGCAGGAGGAGCTGCCGGGGAGGTGGCTCAACCAAGGAAGAGGGGAGGAGGCTGCGCAAGGGAGAGAGGAGGAGGGGCGGCGCAAGCGGGGAGACGGGGGAGGGGCGGCTAGGGTTTGGGCAAGAAAAGGGGTGCCTCCCCCCCTTAAGTGGCCGGCCACCTCATGGCCTAATGGGCCAAGGACCAGGCCCAAGTTACCCAAATAATGCTGCGAACCCCTCCGTTACCTATTTAATTAAGTACTTTCTATTTGATCCCCCTCCTGGATCAATTTCTAAATAGTCCCTTTTTCTTCGAATAATTGACTTTCCCTCAAATTCTACTCTGGAGTATTACACACACAAGTCACAATCTCTTGTAGATAATCTTACTAACATCAAGAGTAATATACTTTGAACACAAATATTTATCATCAACTATTTCATTAGAAAGCCTCCAAAGTTTCACCAAATTGTTCCATTCTACCTTTTCATCCCATCTTCAAAATGAGAGTATACCAAAACCATACAACATCACTACATCAACCTCTTAAGTTTAGAAGGGGTCTACTACACAATTGAAAAGCTCTTACCAAATCCCTTTCAACAAGGACACATTATCATCCGATTATTTCACAATCATGTGGGCATAAGCCCATATCAGTTCAACTCTTAGTGATGCTGATTTTTTTTTAAATAATATTATTTTTAAAGATATTTACAAAAATAAATAGCCGTTTAAAAAAATTACAAAAATGTGCCTCTGTGCTTGATTGAGCGGTGATTCATTCTGTCGCCGGTTCAGCGGCGGCGAGGACCTATCCCCCGCCATGCGCCAATTGAGGAATGAATCGCCGATTGAAGCGGCGGCAGACCTATCGTGGTCGCGGCGTCCAACGTCTCCCATGTGGATCGCCTCTAGTCGGGGCGCGGGCGAGGTCCCGTGGTGACGTCCGGAATGCCGATGTCTCCTTGGTCTTGAGTATTTCGCGTGGGGCATCTCTTGAAGGTGTGGCGGACTCCTGCAAATGGAGCACTTCTTCGTCGACGTCAAACTTCCGCCTCGTCCATATCGTTCTGATCGCGTCGTGCACATCGCCGCCCAACCTTTCCTTGAGCCTACCAATGTCGCGGCCCAGTTAGTTGCTCCGGGATGGATGGCGGTGAAATGGCCAACAACGGCGTAACCATACATCTCTCCACTCCATGTTTGCATCACCGCCTCCTTGGTGAAATAGTGAGAGAGGTATTGGCCGGGATCTTTGCGCCACCGTCGAGCAGCGGCCATGACATGGGAGCATGGCCTATGCGAGAAGAAGGGCTTGTTACAAGTGCAAGCGCAGCTATCGCGGCGTAGCGTGCACTCATGGGTGATCCTCTCGCGGTTAGTCTCACGGCGCCATTTATCCTGCACATTATCTCGGCGAAGCTCCCTCGTGTCCATCTTGAATGCGGTGCATCTCACCCTTCTTGCTCTTCTCCTCCATGTATGTGGTGATCATGGCGGAGTAGAGTACTCATCATTGTCATGGTGAGCGACGCATTCTTGCATCTGTTAACAAAGTAGTTTGTGGTACCGCGAGAATTGCCTCCACAATACCAACCAAAGGGAGGCACTGGCGCGCGCATGACCAGTTGTAGACCTCGGCTAGGTTGGTTGTCATGATACCGTATCGAGCACCACCCACGTCATGCGGCGACCACTTCTCCTTAGGCTCGTGCTCAATCGATCGAGAAGCTTTTGACTGTGCCCAGTCTTCCTCGTGACACTAGGAGTGTCGTGGGTAGCCGTGGCAATGCTTGAGGGCCTGGTCGGCGCTTGGGCGGCGCCGTGTCGATGCCTCCCTACGTGGGTTTTGTCCGGTCGTCGAATCTTCCGAGTGTGTCGAACTTACGCCTGCTGGTTACGGTTGCCGAGCGTTTGAATATGTTCATCAAGTCCTTGTTGCGGGCGCTTATAGAAGTTTGCACCCAAGTGCCTCATGCACCACCGCTCTGTAGATCCGGCCATGGAAGTGGAGCGTTCTCTCCTGTGTATTTGTGTTATTGCCGCAGCGGGCCGCGTGTCGGTCATGTATGAGGCATACGTTGGGGCGGTCCTTCTGTGAAAATCCTCACATTCTTCAAGAACCACGGCCCGACTATCAGTGTTCTCGCTTTCAGCGAAAGCAAATGCCACGGGAGAACTTGATTGTTTCCGTCAAAGTCGCTATTGCGGTCGATGTCGGCCCTTGTACACGCGATCGAGGAATGTGCCATCGATACACAAGATTGGACGATAGTGCGGAATGCATTGATGCATGGACCAAGCGAAGAATGTTCGTTGTAGTACCCTCTTATTAGGCCACCGGATGCGTGGCGTCTTGAATGTCGACATGAGTGCGGGATTCTGTCTTGTGTGACTCGGAGTTGCCGGGGAGGTTGTGGTAGGAATCCTCGAGCGTCGAACCTTGATTCCAATGCCTTCTTTTGCCCTCCAAGCCTTGGCATAGCCGATAGTGTCTCGGAAACCTTGCCTCAATGGCGAATGATGGATCGTGGCTCGAAATCTAGGTTGTCCACGATCTCACCGTACATGAGATTGGCAATGAAGCACGATGACAAGTTCGGTGGGGCTGGCGACTCAAATGACGGCGCATGTGAGGACCACTATGGAGCACTTCCGATGGGTATCCCACTTGGGCTGAAAAGTGTGCACGCGCCAGGGCATCCTCAATGCCGCACTTCACGTCGTAGCATCTTGGGGTAGACTTGAAGACGGTGAATGTCGCGTCGAACCGACAATCCCGAATTTGACCGCATCTTGCACGACCTCCTTGCATTTGTCGTAGCTCCTAGTCGACCTCGCTCGTCGTACTCCCATGGTACATGGGAGCCTTCGTTGACCACGAGGTTCTCGGCGGTATGTGTTCCACTCGGATGGAACCGCCTGGCGATCCGCATCATCGTCGTCATCGGAACCTTCATCTTGAACAATGCCATGTAGTCTTGGTCTTGAGCTCCATCATTTCCACCGGTCTTCGGCTCCTCTCCCTCGTCGGCAAGCCCACTAGCTTTGTCTCATCGAGCGAGGTAACTCGGCGACATCGGCAACCTCTTGCCCATACGCGGTGTGTGCGGCGCTGCTGAGTCACCTATTTCTTCCTCGGTGTCGGCAACTCCTACTTGTTACGCGCGATGCAGGAGTGGATTTTGCAAAGGCACGGACGGAAGGACCAATTTCCACCCCTCTCCGCCATGCGTACATCGACCGCCATGAATTTGTTCCCTTTAGTTGCACTAACTCCCAATCGTGAATGTGTCTGCCGGGGCGAGGCAACTCAATGTCGGATCGTAGACATCACGGTCCACTTGGGCGTGTGGAACAACCACCGCATCACAGCGCCGAATGTATGCGTTGCTCGGGTCTTGGTAGGGGCACATCGCGGTGAAATAACTCAAATCAATTCCTCGGGACCCTCCATAATAGTCCTCGGCGGTAGTAAATTTTGAAATTGACGACGTCGGACATATTTGACGTCTTACGCGATGTGAAGAACATTTACACCATGAACTACATATGTGCAACTAAATATCCCACCAAAAAACTATGTAAAGCAGACTTCACTCGTAACACATCAAGAATCATGTAATCCGTTCATTAAGAAAATTACCCGAGGGTGGGCAACAGACGAAACAGCGCCGCTAGCTTTTCGTCCTCCTCTGCTGTGTCCTTCATTTTTGGTTGAGTAAGACCGAGTCTGTGTGGAATTTCGACGGTTGCAAGAGGATTTTGTAGAGGTCGAGCCACATGCGCGATTTAATCGGCGATACCTTCCTGTCGCCGATTGAGCTGGCGATACCTTCTGTCGCCGATTGAATCTGCGATACCGTCTTGTCGCCGATCGCTATTTGTTGTTGTGCAATGTTGGAAGATTTTTGGAGGGCGATTGAGGATTAATGATTACGTGCGTACCAAGGCGGCGATACTAAAATGCGTTGGGAATGACTCAGCGATAACCACGACATTTCATCCGACATTACATGGCACGCAGACAACGAACCGAGCACGGTACACGCATGCCTTTAGGAAAACGAAATACATGGGACATGTGGAGGAATATGGTAGAACTCTTGAGTCGAGCGTGGCCATTTACCCTTACGGGACAGCTCGGCGTTGTACTCCTCGCCTTGCGCCTTGGCTCGCGCGCGATGGCCCTCTTTCGCTCCCTCTCGGCCTCCCGTCGCCTCGCATGCTCACGCTCCTACTCCTCGCGCTGCCTGTCCCGCCTACCTTGCTCGGCCTGCTCAGCTTTCAACTCTTTGAGGCGCCTTTCACGGGTCTCGATGTGCTCCCTGGCCCAGCTCTTCCGTCTCAGCAACGACCACATGTCGTAGGGGTGGATCTTGTCGTCGATCCACTGCCGGAAGTGCATAGTGGTGGCGGAGACTGCGGTGGGTAAAGAGAGTTCGCTACCCCGTATTCCGGAATGAAAAAAGTATTGTACCATGAAATAGGGTTTCATTACCGGATGCCTGTTGTTGCAGTCAACGGCGTAGTTTGGGCAGCACCAATAGCGCTGCCCAATGGTCTACTCATCGGTTGATTTCACACACTTGCAAGCGTCCCTACACCAGCATAGGGGGGGTGCCACCCCTATCGGGGGTCCTTCCGGAGGGCGTTCGCGAGCATAGGAGGGTCGCGGTGGTCCCGAAATCGTTGGGCGTGCTACGGCGACTTCCTAAGATCCACGATTCGGAAATGTTTGGTGGGTGAAAGGCTCTTGACTAGCGGCATGATAGCGAGCGGTGGTTTCATGGGGAGACACCCAGTCCTTCAAAAGCTTGCGGATTTTCTCCCATTCCTTCTCCTTGTCCATGTTTTCTACTTGGTGGTGCTGTTGTGGACTAGTTGGACGAGTTCTGTGTATTTATAGCTGGAGTGGATGGAGCCGTTGCCGGGCTTCTCGTCTTGGTAAGTCGTCCACAAAAGCTGGCCCGCCTGGTCACATCGTCCTGAAAAGGTAGTCCGTGTAGTCACATCATCGTACGCGCTGCCTGGCGGCAGGATATCGCGGAACCTGGCTAAGAGGTCCGTGCACCACGTGGCGGGGACGTCGTGCGCCACCATCGGAGCGCCTGCGCAGGGCAACCCGGTGAGGTAGCTCACATCCTGCAGCGTCGGCGTCATTTCCCGCACGGGAGATGGGCGTGTGGGTCTCGGCCTCCGGCGGTCAACGAGCGCCGTCGGTAGGGCGGTCGTGCGGAGCGCCTGGGCGTACGACCAAAGACGCTGGTCTGATCATCCTCCACCGTCGCCTCCACCATCCTCGCGAGTGGAAGGAGGCCTGCCGCTCTCAACTGCGTCCAAGCGATTAAGCACAAGCAGAGTCAGCGCCAAATAATCGGACCGCCATTGAGTGCATGAAGGACACAACTTCACGTACCTCGGAATCCGGTCTCGGTGCGACCTCCATGCCACGATGGGGTGCGTGGCGGCGCCCCTAGCTCTATCGGCGCCTCGCCCTCACGGAGAACGCGATGCGAGGCGGCTACGGTGTTTGGTCAATCAACTGGTCAAGCAACTCGTACTCACTCGCGTCGGCCATACACGAAAATGCGGCAAGATAGAAAGTTCATATTTTTCCATGCATCTTTACATAGCCTATGTAGCAACTACGAAATTGACCGTGCACTAATACAACTAATAACAACGTCTTAACGGGATATTGACGCGCTAACACAACTAATAACCGCACACAAATATTCTCATTGTTTTTAGACCTAAACGGCTACTCGTGTTTTCTCACAAATCAAAAAGTATCGTGCATCAATTATGTTACTCACGGTCAACCACGCCATACTCAATTCTATGTCGCTATTGTCGCAATTCTATGTCCAACTCAAAATATGTACTACAGTTCAGCTACATTTATGTAACCTACTCGATTCTATATCGCTATTGTCGCATTTCTATGTCGCTACACAACTCAAAATATATCTTGCACATGTTCAACTAAATTTATGTAACCTACTCAATTCTATGTCGCTATAGTCGCAATTCTCGTCGCTAATCAACTCAAAATATGTACTCTGAGTTCGACTACATGTATCGACCTACTCAATTCTATGTCGCTATTGTCGTTTGCTAACCTACAAAGTTTGGGCGTAACATACAGTTTGAAATATTTACGCAACACAAGATGATCGATCAAAGCGATGGTCTATCAATCTCTCTCCACCGCCACGAACCGGCAGGCTTCGCGCAATTTCTTCTCTCCTCTCCAACCTCTCTTGTTTTTCTAGAATTAAAATGAATTCGGATTGATTTTTGGGGATTTTATAGTCTGTCCTCTGTCGCGATTGAGCGGCGGCAGATTATCGCCGATTCAGCGGCGGCGAAGTCGGCGGCAGCGAGTGGCGGCGAGTTCCTGTCGCCGATTGAATCTGCGATAGGTTCTGTCGCCGATTCAATCGGCGACAGAGGCATATTTTTGTAATTTTTTTAAACGGCTATTTATTTTTGTAAATATATTTAAAAATAATATTATTTTAAAAAAAATTCTAGTGATGCTCATCATCAAACTTCAACACACAACAGTTATACCACAACCATTGTTGTTATCAACTGGCTTCATTATGAAATCTAGTTGCTACCTACTTTTATTCCCAAATCATATGGATATTAACAAACACATATTCAACTGTTTCTCCTCACATTTGGATTTCGGCAAAAAGTACACTAAAACTTCAAAAATCGAAATCTTCTATCGATCAAAAGTCTCAGCAACGTTACAACCAAATTCATTGCGTCATTCTATATAGAGGAACTATATAGAACTTCCCTCATAAATTCTAGATCCACCCATATTCAATCCTTCAACCGATTAAACACAATTCGATAGTTAATCATACTAAGGAATACGTAAATATGGTATTCCCTCTAATTTTCCTTTCCACACAATTAAATTAATCCATGGGAACCAAAGAACCCAACAAGTTTAGCAACCTAACGATTTTTAATGACCAGACTAATTCATCAATGTTCCATACTTCTTGATATCTCTTTTGACTCCACATAGGTGTGGACATACTCGAGTCACTACTCATATCTGATTCATCAAGAACTGGTAGAAGACAACATCAACTTAATCAATTTCACTCCCAAAGACACTAGTTAAGGCTAATCATGCACCTTGCCACTAATCCAACTTGACATCACAACCGCTATCAATTATCTAGCATACTTACAAACTCTCACTTAACACAACAAATCATTGCAAAAGAGAGTTGACACTCTCTTTCTCTATGAAGAGGGTCTAAATTTCAACACTCCATCTACTCCAAAAGAAATAAGTAGAATCAAAACTTTATTCAATGAACTTTGTGAAAGATAATTCCCATATCCAAAATACCAAACAGACACCCGGGTCACCTTCATCAACAGGAAAGGTAAGATTCTCAAGAAAAAAACGTTCGCAAGTCGCAAAGATAGCTCACACTCGGCAAGTCAACAATTGTTTTGTAAAACAAAGATGGACCAATTGCAACCAAAACACTAACAATTTGTTTTATTACAATCTACGACTTAACCAAGACACGACATAGTCAAAAGAACTTTGATGCTTTGTAATACCCCAAAAATTAAATCGGGAGAATATTTCTTTTAGCAAAGCGATTGAACAGGAGAAAGAGGGGTTTTAATGTAATACTCCGATTTATTCTCTGAAAGCGTTCAAAGAGAAATTAGACATAAAGGGGTTCTGCGGTTTTTGGCAACTTGGGCCTCGGGCCTTGGCCGAGAGGCCCATGAGGCGACCACCAATAAAAGGAAGGGGGAAACCTAGATGCACTGTAGCTACAGTATCGCCACCATCAACATAGCACACCGTCTCCTCCATGGTGGTGCCCCCTCCATTGGTGCCTCCTTTCGCCGTTGGTGCTCCCTACTGCCGATCAAGTGAAGAAAGGAGAGAGATCAACCGCGAGGAGAGTTCATCATCTTACTGCGATTCTACAAGGGTAACGTCGCGTGTTCTTCGTTGGTTGATGCGTAGTAGTTGCGGTTGATATCGTTTGGTAGATTGATTTGTGTCGGTTTAATAGATCGTGTTCTGTCCAGATTATTGCGCGGTCAGTTTCGTGTGTTTAAATCCGAATTAGGAGTTTTGGTCTCCTAGAGTTATGTATATAATGTTCTTAGCTTTCAGTGGCCACTAAGAACGCCAAAATCCGATTAACGGTCAGAGAGTTATGAATTTTTTAGTATCGCTGTCCTGCTGATCTGTCAGCATTGGGACAGTCTGTAGAAAACTGGATAACACTGTTAGTTAAATGGAAAATCATGGGATCTCAATATAACGAAAAATGTAGGTAATTTCCATACCTTTTCAGAGAGGTAAATAACGCAAGATTTGGACTTTCGTAGCAAAAGTTATGATGGTTTTAGTGAACTGTCCACAGAACCCGACGTGATAATTGTTGCTCTGTCGATTGGCCTGTAGGGGCAGTATTTGGAAAAATCAGAAGGGCTCCCCAACTAAGTTTATTTAGATAATTTAATTACCTTTCGAGAAAGTATTAGAACATCTTATTTGGACTCTTGAGCAGAAAGTTATGTATTTTAGAAGTTGACTGTCCGCAGTGAACACTAAATCGATCGCTAGAAGTTGGAAGATTGGAAACGCTTGGGAGTTTAGTGAGTTCAATTGTGTTGTTATTTATGTTTTTGGTCCTGTATGTTGGTCTTAGTTTGGGTTATCTTTGTGTTCAGGTGGGAGCGTGAACCCAGGGGCAGTGCCCTCTTCGCGTCCACCATTCTCGCACGGTTGAGGCAAGTATTCGGGTTATCGTATAATTATGCTTGTATGTTGTGACTGTTTGTGTTTGGCTCATAATAGTCATGCATAGATGTTAGTGTGATGAGTTCCAATTTATCTTGGTGAATGCAAGTACTCTGATTGAGTAAATAATTATAAATGTTTGATAGAGGGTGCTAGTACTTTGATGCGTAATAACCATGCATGGTTGATAGTGTGATATGTATGATTAAGGATGATGAATACTTGAGATATGATTAATTATTATTCACGAGGGATTGTTCATGTTTGCTAGTGTTATGAATATATGTGCTATTCATGGATGCTAGAATGCTATGAATATCAATGATGAGGAATGCTAGAAGTATGAATAAGTTTAATCATGTATGACGTTGTTGTGGATACATATGTATGATGGTTTAAAGTTTTATTCATATGCATCGTGCTTTCATATTGGAGGCTTGGTCACGTGGTGACTATGCTTATTTGAGGTCCCCGTCATGTAGATGATGGGTTTGAGGTCCCCACATTCGTGGAATCTGGGCAATGAGTAAAGAGGTCCCCATCATTAAGATGATGGGAAAAGGTCCTATACATGTGGTGTATAGGCTCTTGGTCCTGTGCGAGGGCACGAGCAAGGGTACACATCGACGGATGTATACCCGCATTACGGTAAAATACGAAAAGAGATAAAGTTCAAAAGGTGCATTGCATTGATCGCATTCCATAAGTATGAAAGCTATGATTAGTGTAATGTTATTGTGGATTATTGATGCTATGAATGCGAACTTGTTTTAGCCTTGTTGATACTTGCTTTGAGTCTTTAGGCTCACTCTTGCTTTGATATGTTTTAGGTACAAGCGGCGGGAGCGACATGCATGGGAGGGAGTAGATGTTGGTTGCACTCACTACCTCACAACCTTAAGGAGATTGCCATTTAGTTTCATTTCGGAATAAGTAAACCGCTTGAGAATCACTCATGGATGGTTTTGAGTATCAGTTAATTGTAATAATGCGAATAGCATGTCTTGATTATGTTTATTCGATTATCTTGCATGCTTGAGTAAACTTGAATATGGAGTTTATTGTTAATTGCCATGATTAATTGTTAGAACCTCGGTATAGTTGACTATACAAAGGAGGTTCTGTAGAAAATGGTAATTAGTTTTAGTTTAATTTATTTTGAAGAGCATTCTAGGCTCAATGATGAGTAGGGTGTTCTGATTGGTATCGAGCGGGCTTTAGGTACGTGGTTAATAGAAAAATATTAAATTGACACACTTGTGCACGATGGTGGGGTTGGGAATTACATTGCTTCCGCATTATCTCATTGTTATGTTTCATTGGATTGAGCAATTGTTGAATTGCTCTGTCTTATCTTTCTTGTTGTTAATCTATGATATGTTATGATATTCCATATCTATGAATCTATTCTATGATTGTCATGAGATGATCATGTATAATCATATTTGATTATATTGTTTATGCGTGTCGATTTTGGTTGTTAAGAAGTGGAGGTCGTGGTTGTGACCTTGGACCTTATCAGGTTATACCACCGTTCGTGGTAGACGAATAGAGTAGTTACCCTGAATACCATAGTTGCCGGAGTTGAGCGTGAGCTGCTTTAGAAAGATGTTTTCTTCTTTGATCTCTGATCTTGGCAATTTTGATAATTCCATGGTTGTTCCTTCTTTATCTTTGGCAAAGAATGACTCATTTATTCGTTTGATAGTTGGGTATTGAGAGTTTTGTGTTGCAAGTTTGTTAGCATGAGAAAGCTTTGGCTCTATGTGTCCCTCTTAGATTATTCCGAGTGTTGAAGTTTAAGGCATCTCTTTTCTGTTGGAAATTGCTAAAATCCTTTTCTGATGCCTTCTTATGGTTAAGTCAGAGTTTGTAATCAAATAACTTGATATGGTATGGGTATCAAGTTGAGTCATTGGTATGGTGCATAATTAATATTAATTAGTAACTTTGGAAGTGAATTTGATTAAGTTCATGTTGTCTTCTACTAGTTCTTGATGAACTGTATATATATGAGTAGTGACTGAGAGTATGTCCATACCTATTTGGAGTCAAAAGAGATATTAAGAAGTATGGAACATTGATGAATTAGTCAGGCCATTAAAATCGTTTAGGTTGCTAAACTTGTTGGGTTTTTTTGGTTCCCATGGATTAAGTTAAATGTGTGGAAAGGGAAACTAGAGAAATGCTAGATTTACATATTTTCTAGTATGATTAGTTCTTTGGGCTGTATAACCGGTTGAATGGATTGCATATCGGTGGATCTAGAATTTATGGGAGGAGTTCTATGTAGTTTTCTATATAGAATGACGCGATGAATTTGGTCGTAGTGTTGTTGAGACTTTTGATCGATAGAAGATTTCGATTTTTTGAAGTTTTAGTGTATTTTTGCCAAAATCCAAATATGAGGAGGAACATTTGATAATGTGTTTGTTAATATCCATGTGATTTGGGAAGAAAAGTAGGTAGCAGCTAGATTTCATAATGAAACCAGTTCATAACAACAATGGTTGTAGTATAACTGTTGTGTATTGAAGTTTGATGTTGAGCATCGCTAAAAGTTGAACTGATATGATACAATAGGTGGCTTATGCCCACATGATTGTGAAGTAATTGGATGATAATGTGTCCTTTATGAAAGAGTTTTGGTAGGAGCTTTTCAATTGGGTAGTAGACTCCTTCTAAACTTAAGAGGTTGATGTAGTGATGTTGTATGGTTTTGGTATACTCTTGTTTTGAAGATGGGATGAAAAGGTAGTAGGGAACAATTTGGTGAAACTTTGGGGGGCTTTATAATGGAATAGTTGATGATAAAGATTCGTGTTCAGAGCATATTATTCTTCATGTTAGTAGGATTATCTGCAAGAGATTGTGACTTGTGTGTGTGGTGATGATTCTTTTAGGAATAAAGTAATTGGATCGTCTTTCGTAATTTTCAATTAGTAAGAGTGTTTCGAGTTTTGCATTTGTGTTCAATTGGATCTCTTGAGTTATGTGGTCATTGAATTTGTTTCGAGCAAAGTGACTTGCTGAAAGATTTTATTGGTTCTTAAGTGGTTCTTGCGATGTGCAACTACTTGGAACAAGGAGAGCAAACGATTACAAAATCCAGCGTCTACAAGCTAAGTAATACCATTAGGGTGTAGATATATTCTACGAATAAACCCTAATTTAATCCTAATATCGCAATAAGGCATCGTCTAGGGGAAATTGACATTACCCTAACCCGATTGCAACCACATAACAACAAATGAACTCCAAATGTTTGTATGAACGCATAAGATCAGTGCAAAACCACAAAGCAAAAGATTTGCTTCCCGGTACAACTAACTCGTATTGAACGAACGAGCAATCGTTTAGGATGATGACATTTTAGAACACAACTCAAGTTCTAACGCATCTAAAAGGCATGGCAAAAACCATATAAGGGTGGATTGGGCACTAGCCATCTAATATCACATCTTACCTTTTTTAATCCCATGAATTTTAGTTGATTTAACATCTCATTTTTAACCCTAACGACGAACTACGCTGCTTGCAGTCTGAAACTTGTGCTTGCTGTCCAGATTTTGTATCCGAGCTCCGAGATGAGTGCTTCAACTCCGAGTGCTTCAAATCTTCGCCAAATAACAATCCACACTTCATATTTTCAAATCTCATTATTCCCCAAACCGAATTTAACCGATAACCAACTAACTTTGAAAGGAGAAGAGAGGGGAACAACTTTTTCGAAAACTCAACAAGAATAAGGCAAGATGAGCAAGCTAAGATAGATAAGGAGTAAAATCTGAGAACTTACTTAAGTTTTCATAAACCATTTGACATTTTGAAAATAAGCTTTTCAAAATATCCTAATGACGACCAAGCTAGGGGTTTCTACGGTCAGCACAGCTCTGATACCAACTTTGTGAGAACCCCGATTTATTCGACTTGTAATGCTTAACCAACCACCTGGCCCTAGAATCACAAATCAAATAAACCAAGCCTCGAGATATGTATACTTCCCAGAACTGCAGTATACACACCTCTTCACAAAATTATGCATCAATTCCATACACGAGAGGTTACAATAACAAAACTTCATAATATACAACAGATTGAAATTACAAGATAAAATAACAAACTACACAACGAAGCAAAAGCCATAAGATGGCGATAAATAAAATAACCAATTAGTGTGCCTTTACCCACAAGGCAACCAACCGGGCCGCCAAGCTAGTCGTCAAACCCGCAGCACATCTCACAAAAGGGAAGCCCTTGGGGCTCACCTTCTTCCTCTGCAACAACAACATTAGGCAAAGCATCTGAGTACAAAAATTGTTTTTGTACTCGCAAGACTGACGTGTAAGGGTAACAGAACTATAATTTAACTACATGCAAGCTTTGTTTAAGTGGAAGGGGCTCTGAACTTATTTTTAGCATAAAACCAGTTTTCTTTTGCAATAATGTAATAGTTTTGAAGGCAGTTTTAACAATTCAAATTTTATTTGCAGAAATAACAGCGATACAGTAAGTAGTAACAAAAAGATATCCTGGAGATGACCAACCCAATGGCCATCACAACAATAGTATGAACACCCGTTCATACCAACCCATCAAGTTTTAATCAAAAGGTTGTAGTCTAACTCTTGAAAAGCTTACCCAAGCGTGTCCATAACCTAGGACGAGGCTATTCGAATAGTTTTAACCTGCGGGTGTACCATCGTACCCACACTTGAGCATCGCTTTAAGCCAAAGCACACTTCGAAGGTATCTTGTACGGCTAAGTCCTACGAGACGTTTTCCAATATTGTGTATTAACTACGAGCCGCTCGTATGGATAGAAATCCATACGCTTACATGGTAAAGCCGAAAAGACAACAACCCACTCAGGATAAAGCTTTTCGGACAACTACCATGCTCCCAACACCATCCCTCCTGCGACCTCCTGCGACCGAGCCAATACACGCCAAATCTTGAGTCAAGAGAGGTCCCATACCCTCTAGTGTGGTTAGCACGCAAAATGCTGGATAAAAATTCACTCACAAGATGTTCGGTCCTTAATTGACACAGGCACCATTCGATCACACCCAAAAGCACACCATCTTACCATTGTGCCCAAGTCGAAATCATTTTATTTTTAGTTTTTAGTTTTCACAAGTAATCATAGCAAAAGGCTGAAATATAAAGTTATAATAATTTTTGTGTGATCAAAGTTATCGACTAAGTCGATCCGCCCAATTCTACCTAGGTATCTAAGCATTGCTAAGCATCATATCGTAAATACAAATAAAGACCCTAAATCATTCACCGGCTCTAATTCACTAGTGAGAATAATATTCCTAAGGTAGTGGCGGGGTGAACAATTTCAGAGCAACAATGCAATGGGATTAACTACCTCTAATCGACAAAATTAATCATTGACACAAAAGCATGCATACGTACGAGTAAAACAAAGTATTAGATTTTAAAAGTAATGGGATTGAGTGGATATGATCAAACTGCTTGCCTTTGCCTTGCTAGAGATATTCGACTTGCTGCAGAGGATCACTCTCGATATCAACGTCATCTAACGATAAAACTGCCAAAGCGAGAAACAGCGAATAAACACTAGAATGCCAAAAGTATCCATAACAAAATTAAAAACACAGAATATAAATTATAAATTTAGGAGCAACAAATTAGTTGATTCGTAGTTATTTAAATTAGTTAGGATTTCTTCTTCTTTGTTCTTTCCAAACTCACATTTTCATATTATCATACACCAAATCAAACCTCTTATATGTTGTCCTCTTTAGTGGACTTTGATGGTGATTGTGTGCACATCTATTATCCGCAGCATATTAGCACATTTTAATTAACTCGCTATTCTATGTAACCTTTACTGTGATAAGTTCATTTAAACTTACTAGACTCGAACTTCATTTTGATAGTTCATTAGAGTGACTAAGACTAACATTCATTAAATTAGTTCACAGAAAAAGGATGGGACTAACAAGTGGGTTTACTGACATGACAGATTTCCTCCTACTGCTAGCTTAAGTGAGTGAAAGCCCAAAACCTTTTCTACTAAACTTGGTAGGTTCATTAACCTAATGCCCATTTTTGCTATCTGCAGACTACTGAGCAAACACCTGCTGAGGAAGTCAACAGACATCTCAAACTTTCCCTTAATCACTTTTTCTGTTTAACATTTCTTCAAAGGGACTTTTATGTTCTGTCAATAATATGCTCACTAATTCCATAACACAGCTCTCAGCAAAAAGGGCTATTTGAAACAATGATTTCTTTAATTACTTGATTTAGCTATTACCACGTGGTTTGCAAATATGAGGCCCCCATTGGTTGTAAATTTTATCCACTGATCTTTTTGATTGATCCTCTAATGATCTCTGTTATTGATTTCAAGACATCCTCAGTTTTTATCTTCTCTGCTCATGCTTCTTGCACTTCAGGACAGAAAAGACACCAGCTAAACTTGCTACACATCTCAACTTCCAATCTGTTAATTCATTAGAGTGATCTACAAGCTAATCATAGCACTTAACTAAAGTACCAATTGAACAATAACCTTTTTAAGGACTAACATTAGAAAGTCCTTAGCCTACCGACAAAATTAGTCACTTTCATATTACCTTAACAGTTCATCCACAGATAATACAAAGTATTCTTTGAGAGAGTGTTACTTCTAAACTCAACTTCAAATTCGCTAAACCACTTAGAGTGACTGATTACATGAAGTTGATTAGTAGTAATTTGCTCGGTGTAAGAGAGTGGGCCCCACTGTCATAGAGAGTGAGAGAGAGAGCAGAGAGGAGAAACTCCTTCTCGGGAAAAGCGGGGAGCCGGGGAGGCGGCGTGGCGGCTCTGCCGGCGAGCGAGGCGGAGGGTGGCGAAGGCCGGTGAAATGGGTTCTTGGTGAGGAGAAGCCAAGGGAGGCGATCTTTGGGGCGGGCGGCACGAGTAGGCGGCAGGCGCGTCGGGAGCGGCCGGTGCTGCGGTCTTGCGAGGGCGGCAGGCGGAGGATGGAGATGAAGGGAAGGTGAGGATGAGCATGGGGAGGTTGTAGGAAGCTCACCATGTGGTCGGTGGAGGCGGGAAGCTATGGAGCGAGCCGGCGACGGAGCCAAGCGGCGGCGCGAGGTGGCTCTCGGTGGCGGTAGCCTAGGGCGCGAGAGGCTTGGCGCCGGTTGGGGAAGCATCGGGCGTCGTGGCGATGCTCGGCTCGAGGAATTGGGCGGAAGCTCGGGCGGCGATGGCGGCGGTAGCGGCGCTCGGCGAAACGGGAAGAAGGGCGGTGACAAGCTACGATGGATGGATCCTCAAATCGACCGGGTTTTGATGGTGGGGTGATGGGGCACCGTGTGGCCGCCGCGGGAGAGAGAGAGCTTCGGGCGGTCGGGCGGCGGGGTGGTGCACGGCGGCGGCGGCGGCATCGCGCGCGTGCGCGCCGCCATGGCTCTCGGTGGAGGAGGGTAAGGAAGGCGAGCACGAGCACTAGATGAGGAGCGCGTGGAGGCCGGGCGGCGGCGGCGCGGCACACGCGCGCGGCGGTGGCGGTGGCGCGCGCGAGCCAGCGTGGGCGTTGAGTGGAGGAGAAGGCCTCGCGAGTGGGGTCGGGTCGTCGATGGAAAGAGGATGGCTCGGCGGTGGTTCGGTCGACTTCGGACTTGGTCGGAGGAACGATTACGAGTGGATTAGAATTTGTGTTTTAGTGTTGACCAAACAAATACAAGTTTGACCTAGCGGTTTGAACTAGAAATAAAATTTGAAAAATTATGAAAATTTTTGTGGGCATTCTGAGGTTCACAAGGGACTTAGGAAAAATAATTTCAGACATTTTATATACTAAAATTTGTTAGAATTAAATTACTTTCAAATCTGCATTTGGGATTTCATTTGAATTTTTGTGAAGTCAAAAACACTTCTAAAAATTTGGTAAAAATTATTACAATTCACTATAAGTAATCTAGTATTTGAATAAATTATTTTAAGGAACTTTTATTCACACATTTTTCTGGAATTCAAATAGAAATGGAATTTAAGTTTAAAAGTTTGAAAATTCAACACAACTTTAATACAAACATCAAAAGTTTAAAATTGCACACAAGTTTGTATAAAACCAAGAGCATGACCAAGAGATACAACAAAAGTTTTTTTAAAAATTTTAATACTTTTATACATTTAAAATACAAACCCTAATTTTGGGGTTGTTACAAATCTACCCCCCTTAAACAGAATCTCGTCCCGAGATTCCTGTAGTTCGGAAGTCGGAACGAAAGGCTGTGGCAACCTAGGTGGATTTGGTCACGGGGTCACTTTTCGGCTTTCGGCACGAACCGAACTCAAATACGAAACCAGAGAGGTTCTTCAGAAGTTTTAGGTTCTAAAGTGGGAAGCTTTATTGAAGGATTTCTAATGTCTTTCTGATAAGTGTTTTCTAAGTGGTTCTTTTCAACTCTAAACGAAATGCACCATCTGTTGTCTTGATTTCCTTCAGAGATAGTGCTAGAAGATCATGACGCAGTATCCTGACGTTGCTGTCATATTTTCCTTTCCATTGCTTTGTTTAACCTTTCCTTTCTTGATTTGGAGGTAATTTGACATCACGCTTCACGTCGTCTTCTGGTAGTGTGAAAGACTCGGCTCCACTAGTTGACCGAAAAGGGGCATCGATCTATAGAACAGAAAGACTGTGTAATACTCCGGAAGTGTGAGAAGTCAAGAATCGGGTTAATTAAATTTAATCGGTAGAGAATTATTTAATCGGGGAAGAATTTATTTTCAAAATTCGCCAAAACAAGATTAAAGAGGGACTTTTCCGCTTGTTCTCATCCACTTGGCCCTGGGCCTTGGCCCATCTAGCCTAGTAGTGGCCGGCCAAAGGGAGGTGCCACCTCCCAAACCCTAGCCGCCCTTTTCCCCTCCTCCCACTTGCAGCCGCCTCCCTTCCTTGGCCGACCCTTCCCCTTTCCTTTGCGCTCTCTCTGCCCGGTGCTGTTCCTCGCGACTCCCTTTGTCTAGGCTGCTGCCCTTGCAAGAAGGAGAAAGAGAGGAAGAGAAGAAGGAGAAGAAGGAGAAGAAGAAGAAGATCTTGTGTGGGATTGGTTCAGCAAGTTCTAGCGGTTCTACAAGGGTAACGAGATGCCTTCCCCGCTGTTTGATCCATAGTAGATGCGAAACCGATTAGAATTGATGGATAAATGTTGGGCTGCAGAAGATTCGATTCTGTCCAGTGCTTTGCGTGGGTATTTTCGTGTATTTAGAGGCTGAATTTTAAGATTCCATCTCCTAGAGTTATGTGGGATATGTCGTTATCTTTCAGTAGCCGCGAAGATCACTCGATTCCGAGGTCTGAGTCAAAAGTTATGGTCGATTTAGTATCTGCTGCCAGAAATCTGACGAGAATAATCTGTCTGGATATTTCCTAAAATATGAAAGGGAAATTGGTAGAATCTGAAATTTCACACAACTAGGTTATTGTAGATAATTCGATACCCTTTTCAGATTGATAAAGAACGATCAATTCGGAGTTACCTATTAAAAGTTATGGTCATTTTAGTTTTGCTGTTCGTTTGTGTAAGCAGTTTCTGTACTGAAAGTTCAAACAATGGTTAGCCTAATATTTTGGCCGAATTGGATTATCGTGTCAACTAGAGTATTGTAGATTAGTCAGCTAAGAATCTACAGAAATTGGGTTTACCTCTTTTTGACTTCCAGTTCATGAGTTATGTCAATTACCGTGCTGCTGTCCAGAAACGGTATATGGCAGGAAACCGTTGTTTTCAGTTTCAGCTTTGTAATCTCGTCTTGAGTCATCAGGGAAGCGGTGTAGAACGCCGATTAGTAGCGCTGGGTTTATTATGTCCTTATTGAAATTATTTTACTTGTTTAGGAGGTGAAGCCTCAGGTTTAGGAGTATCACCTTGGCCGGCTAACGCGTCGCATCGTGGAAGGCAAGTAATTGTAGCAGTGTTACTACCGTTTAATTGGTTGTTCTTACTACTTGCAATCCATATGATTCTCGTATTTTGAAGTATTATGCCATGGATGGTTGACTTACATATGAGATGATAACATCAATTAATAATTTTATGTTTTATATTGGATATCTTGTGTGTAGTCATGAAGTGGTTGCTTTATGTGCCGAATGTGGATCATGGATGTATTTTCCATAGTGATTATGTGGTAGTAGTACAAGTTAATCTTGTTGGTGCCCTTATGGAGATGTCACATATGTGGTTTATGAGTATCATATCATTCATAACATATCATGACATTGCATTGTGGATGTCGCCGCTTATGACCGGCGATCAGATGCAGTCTGACATCGTACATTGCCGTAGTACGATGCACACTCTTACCTTGATGGGTAAGAGTGCAGTGGAGCATGGCATGCATTTGCATTAAGCATTATGGATGGAGGACATGCATACTTATGCCAATGGTTGAAATCTTAAGAGGCAGGACTCATGTTAGTCCATGTGGTTTATTGAATGAGATAGTGGAATGTGGTTGCGGTCATGCAATAATGTAATTTGTGGTGTAGCTTGCTTGTTATTTGATTAACCTGTTACTCAATTTACTTGCTGAGATTTTATCTCACCCTTGTTGTTTCTTTCCCCCTTTCAGGTGATTCTTAAGAATTCCTGGGATGGGTAGAGCGGCACTACAATAATGCACTCAATTCATAGATTCATAACGTAATAAAGTTGAGAGGAAACTAGCCTAATGACTAGCTATTCGCGAGTGTTCTGTTGAATTATTATTGATGAATTTGTGGACTACACTTGGATTAATCTGCTAGAGGTTGTTTATTTATTGAACTTGTTACCGTTATCTTTATTCCCTTAGTTATTTATGCTTCCGCTTAATGCTTCTTGTCTAGAGTTGTTGCCGAAAAGATTTGTCTTGAAATTATTGGCTAGCTGTAGAGTGGTTAAGTAGCATTCCAGGGTAATGTGGGTTCTGGGGTCTTACAGTTGGTATCAGAGCCTAGGCTTTAGGTTCTAGGAGAAGTAAGAAAAATTGACACACTTGCACATGTAGGATGGGGAAGGGGTTGCATATCTTGCATATACCTTGTTGAATTCTTTAATTTATTGCTTGTGCTTCACTTGTCTGTGAATAATGTTTTTGCTTGCTTGTGGGTTGTGGTGGGTGAGGATGCTCGGCCGGTGGCGATAACCAAGAGGAGGCGTTGGTGTGATCGGGGCCATGCGGCAGAGTTGAGGGCTTTGAACAGGCGGTGGCCCTGGTGCTGATCTTGCTCAGTACTGAGGTTGCGGCGGTGAAGCGATTAGCGGCATCTCACCGTGAGTGGGTAGGGTTGGTGGGCGGCTTTGTGCGCGCCACTCTGTTCGGGCGGCCGATCGGTCGTCCCATGTGGAGGACAAGATGGAGGCTTTTGAGGTAGTGGTTTCCGATCGCGTGCGCTATGTGGCGCAACTGCTGAAGGGAGAGGCCCAGATCTGGTGGAAAGGAGTGCGATCAGCTGCGACGCGCCGCACATGGACTCCATCGTGGCGGAGTTCGTCCGGCGATTTGAGAGGCGGTTCTATCCGAGACCTTCGGACAAGATGAAAATTGACTTGAGCAAATACACACAAGACAAGCAGTCTATGGCAGAGTATGAGGTGGGCTTCAATCAGATAGTCCGCTTCGTCCCACATGTGGCTCGGGACGATGCGGAGAAGGCCAGACAGTTTCGTCAGGGGCTTAGGCCTTCGATCCGCCACCTGCTGGGTGCCTTTCCGATCACAGATTTCCGTACCCTGGTGGAGCAGGCCTTGGGGATCGAGATGCGGCGGCGTACGGAGGACACTCGCAAGGCCTCGGAGGAGATCGGCCTCGAGGTCATAGCGAGAGGAGGGGCCATGCAGGGGCCCTATGAATAAGAAGGCAAAGGTCGTGCGTCACGACCCTACAGTGGTAGTGCGGGCGAACCACTCTCTGGAGGAGCTCTCTGCGATCTGTGCCACTTGAGCCCAGGTGGGTTTGGTGTGCTTTTCGTTGTGGGGATCCGCTGCAGCGGAGTGGCTTGCTCTTGGAAGGGGCAGTGTACTATCTGTGGTCAAAACCACAAGGATGTGGTGTGCAGGCAGAATCCCAAGGGGAAGCTGCAGTGGGAGTTGGCGCCTACACCTTCGGCGGGATTCTCTCGTCCTGATGGCACCGTTCAGATGATGGCTGTGGCTCCTACCCCGCAGTTCCTACCCGCGGTCCCTACACCGCGTTACCTGCCGGCGCCTTCAACACCTTCATCGACTGTCTTGGCGCCCCCAACTGGAGGATACTGGGTTCAGCAGCCTGCTACTCCATCGACTCCGGTACCTCAGTGGACACCTGCGCCGACCTACCAGAGAGTGGGAGATCCTTCTTCTTCAGCTGTCCCTGCGGCATTCTCCATGCCGACATCGGATGGCAGGGATCGTGGAGACGTTGTGACAGGTACCTTATCTGTTGACTCTTTCGATGCCTGCGTACTTTTTGATTCTGGAGCCAGTTTCTCTTTTGTTTCGGAGATTTTTGTTGAGCGGGCAGGGCTTTCGGTGCAGTTGATTGGGAGGGCAGTGGTTGTTAGTTCTCCTAGTGGGCTTATATCCAGTTCCCGTGTTTGCCCTGGTTGTGTGGTGATTCTAGCGGATGAGGAGTTCGTGGCGAATTTGGTGGTTATACCCCTGGAGCCCTTCGATGTGATCCTTGGCATGGATTGGCTCACGCGGTATCAAGCTGTTATCTCTTGTTTCTGGAAGACGGTCACTTTGCGTTCTCTGTCTGGGCATGAAGTTGTTTTCCAAGGGAGTGCTCCGCGGTACTCTCTCTTGTTGCTGTGCCAGTTGTTTCCTAATCGGCGGATGCAGAAGTCAGGGTTGTTGTGGGCTTTGGTTGAGGGTCACGAGGCTGCCTTGAGGTTAGAGAACATCTGGTGAGTCCGCAAGTACCGGATGTTTTTCCCAGTGAGCTCCCCGGCTTGCCACCAGAGCGGGAGTCGATCTTCAGTATTGAGCTCGTTCCGGGTACGCGGCCTATTTATAAGTCCCCGTACCGGATGGCACGATTGGCGGTGGAATTAAAGCGATTGGATGAACTCTTAGCTAAGGGGTTCATTAGACCGAGCACGTCACCTTGGGCTGCTCCGGTTCTGTTTGTGGGAAAGAAGGATGGCACCAAGAGGCTTTGTGTGGATTATCGAGCACTCAATCAAGTGACAATCAAGAACAAGTATCCTCTGCCTCGTATTGAAGATCTCTTCGATCAGTTGAGAGGTGCCAAAATATTTTTCCAAGATTGATTTGCAGTCTGGTTACCATCAACTGCGGATCAAGGGAGGTGGATATAGAGAAGACAACATTTAGCACAAGGTATGGGCATTACGAATTTGTCGTTATGTCTTTTGGACTAACTAATGCCCCTGCTGTCTTTATGGAAGCTATGAACAGGATGCTCCATGAGTACCTGGATTCTTTTGTGGTGGTATTCATCGACGACATCCTGGTTTATTCCAAAACGGGGGAGGACCACGAGTTGCATCTCAACCTGGTCCTAGATACCCTTTGGAGGAATAAATACTATGCGAAGCTAAAGAAATGTGCTTTCGTTTATCAGTAGGATTTTGGGTCATACCATCACTCGGCCGCGGTATTACAGGTGGATCCAGAAGAATGTGGCGGCGATGGTGCGATGGCGAGGCCAACCAATGTGTCGAGATCCGAGTTTCCTTGGTCTTGCCGGGTATTACGGCGCTTTGTGCAGATTTTCTAGCATTGCTAAACCAATGACCCGACTCACGCAAAGGGGTTCCTTTTGTGTGGACGGATGCTTGTGGTGGGTTTGAGACTTTGAAGAACAAGCTGGTGAATGCACCTATTCTATCCTTGCCCGGAGTGGCAAGCGCTTCCGATGTACGGGATGCTTCTCATTGGACTCGGATGTGTCTTGATGCAAGAGGGCGAGTAATCACTTATGCTTCTAGGCGGTTGAAGACTCATGAGCGAAATTATCCCACTCATGATCTCGAGTTGGCGGCGATTGTGTTTACTCAAGTCATGGAGGCATTATTTGTATGGGAACAGATGCGATATCTTCACCGATCACAAGAGCCTTAAGTATATATTCACTCGTGAGAGCTAAATTTGAGGCGGAGGTGGTTGGAGTTAATCAAAGATTATGACTCGACTATCGATATCACCACAGGTAAGGCTAATGTGGTGGCGATGCCCTAGCGGGGCAGGGTACCTCGGTAGCGTTGTCCTTGGTCTCGAGTTTGAGAAGATGGGTATTTCTTTACGTCTTCATCGTTACTGCGGCAGAGAGACACAAATGATCATCGATGCGCCATTCTGGCGCGTTCTTGAAGCTCAACGGCACGATCAACACCTTTGGAGGTGCGAAAGAGGATCTCGGAGGCGTTCGAGACTTTAGTGTGGATGAACACGGTGCGGTTCGTTTCAAAGGCGGTGTGTGTACCCGAAATCACGGTGAAGGATGATATTCTTCGTGAGGCTCACGGACCCCATATTCGGTACATCCGGAGAGACCAAAATGTATCGTGATCTGAAACAAATCTTTTGGTGGAAGCGGATGAGGTGGATATTGCTAAATATGTCGCTTGTGGCGTTTGTCAACGAGTAAAGGCCGAGCACAAATGTCCTGCTGGTTTGTTGCAGCCCTTGGAGGTACCTGAGTGGAAGTGGGAGCATATCACTATGGACTTTGTGGTTGGGTTGCCGTGCTGGCCCCGAGGGCAAGATGCAATATGGGTCGTGGTGGACAGGCTTACCAAGTCCGCACACTTCATACGATAAAAACGACCAACACAGCGCAGGACCTAGCCCCATTGTACATCCGAGAGGTGGTGAGACTGCACGGTGTACCTAAGTCCATTGTTTCGGCCGAGATGCCAAGTTCGTCTCTAAGTTACAGCGAGTCTTGGTGCGTTGGGCACGGCAGTTTCCTCGATCTGACTTTTCACCCTCGGACGGATGGTCGATCAGGCGGACCATTCGGACCACGGAGGACATGCTTCGTGCTTGCGTGCTATCTTGGAAGGGCGATTGGGAGGACTATCGGCTTTGGCGAGTTAAGCTTATAACAATAGTTATCAGCGAGTATCAAGATGCCTCCTTTTGAGGCTTTGTATGGTCGGAGGTGTGTTTCCCCTCTTTGTTGGGATGCGATGGGTGAGAGTCGTTGCTTGGTCCGGATCTTGTTCGTGACCGTGGAGAAAGTGCGGGAGGTTCGTCGTAACACATTGGTCGCTGAGCCGACAAAGAGTTATGCGGATGTTCGCGCGAGAGTTGGAGTTTGCGGTGGGTAGCCTTGTGCTCCTTCAGTGTCTCCAACCACGGGTATTGTTCGTTTGGTACCACAGAAGCTTAGCCCGCGGTACATCGGTCCTTTTCGATGGTTGCTCGGGTGGGTAGTTTGGCTTATCGTTTGGAGTTGCCAAACTCATTGAGAGGTGTGCACAATGTTTTCCATGTGTCGATCTTGAGAAATACTTGCGGGATCCAACACAAGATTGACACAGAGCAGTCACGGTGGAGCAGGATCTCACCGTGGAGAGTCGGCGATCGTATCTTGGATACGTCGGAGCGAGTCTTGAGAATAAGACCATCAAGTATGTGAAGGTCCTTTGGGCGAATCGATCGAGAGAGAAGCTACGTGGGAGTTGTAGGATCATTTGCGAAAGAAGTACCCCGAGCTCTTCGAGGCTGGTGATTACCCCTAGTTTGGGTTGCTTTTTGCTTGTTGTTCTTTTCTTTGTGGTCTCTAGAGTTGGATTCGAGGGCGAATCCTTTTTAAGGTGGGAAGAATGTAATACTCCGGAAGTGTGAGAAGTCAAGAATCGGGTTAATTAAATTTAATCGGTAGAGAATTATTTAATCGGGGAAGAATTTATTTTCAGAATTCGCCAAAACAAGATTAAAGAGGGGCTTTTCCGCTTGTTCTCATCCACTTGGGCCTAGGCCTTGGCCCATCTAGCCTAGTAGTGGCCGGCCAAAGGGGAGGTGCCACCCTCCCCAAACCCTAGCCGCCCCCCTTTTTCCCCTCCTCCCACTTGCAGCTGCCCCTCCCCTTCCCTTGCCCGACCCTTCCCCTTTCCCTTGCGCCTCTCCTCTGCCCAGGGTGCTGTTCCCTCGCGACTCCCCTTTGTCTAGGCTGCTGCCCCTTGCGCAAGAAGGAGAAAGAGAGGAAGAGAAGAAGGAGAAGAAGGAGAAGAAGGAGAAGAAGATCTTGTGTGGGATTGGTTCAGCAAGTTCTAGCGGTTCTACAAGGGTAACGAGATGCCTTCCCCGCTGTTTGATCCATAGTAGATGCGAAACCGATTAGAATTGATGGATAAATGTTGGGCTGCAGAAGATTTGATTCTGTCTAGTGCCTTGCATGGGTATTTTCGTGTATTTAGAAGCTGAATTTTAAGATTCCATCTCCTAGAGTTATGTGGGATCTGTCGTTATCTTTCAGTATCCGCGAAGATCACTCGATTCCGAGGTCTGAGTCAAAAGTTATGGTCGATTTAGTATCTGCTGCCAGAAATCTGACGAGAATAATCTGTCTGGATATTTCCTAAAATATGAAAGGAAATTGGTAGAATCTGAAATTTCACACAACTAGGTTATTGTAGATAATTCGATACCCTTTTCAGATTGATAAAGAACGATCAATTCAGGTTACCTATTAAAAGTTATGGTCATTTTAGTTTTGCTGTTCGTTTGTGTAAGCAGTTTCTGTACTGAAAGTTCAAACAATGGTTAGCCTAATATTTTGGCCGAATTGGATTATCATGTCAACTAGAGTATTGTAGATTAGTCAGCTAAGAATCTACAGAAATTGGGTTTACCTCTTTTTGACTTCCAGTTCATGAGTTATGTCAATTACCGTGCTGCTGTCCAGAAAAGGTATATGGCAGGAAACGTTTTTTTTCAGTTTCAGCTTTGTAATCTCGTCTTGAGTCATCAGGGAAGCGGTGTAGAACGCCGATTAGTAGCGCTGGGTTTATTATGTCCTTATTGAAATTATTTTACTTGTTTAGGAGGTGAAGCCTCAGGTTTAGGAGTATCACCTTGGCGTTGAGGTGGAGGAGAAGGCCTGGCGAGTGTGGTCGGGTCGTCAGTGACAGAAGAGGGGATGGCTCGGCGAGCTGGTTCGGTCAGACTCGGACTTGGTCGGAGGAACAGTGCACGAGCTGGATTAGAATTTGTGTTTTAGTGTTGACCGAAACAAATACAAGTTTGACCTAGCCGTTTGAACTAGAAATAAAATTTGAAAAATTATGAAAATTTTTGTGGGCATTCTGAGGTTCACAAGGGACTTAGGAAAAATAATTTCAGACATTTTATATACTAAAATTTGTTAGAATTAAATTACTTTCAAATCTGCATTTGGGATTTCATTTGAATTTTGTGAAGTCAAAAACACTTCTAAAAATTTGGTAAAATTATTACAATTCACTATAAGTAATCTAGTATTTGAATAAATTATTTTAAGGAACTTTTATTCACACATTTTCTGGAATTCAAATAGAAATGGAATTTAAGTTTAAAAGTTTGAAAATTCAACACAACTTTAATACAAACATCAAAGTTTAAAATTGCACACAAGTTTGTATAAAACCAAGAGCATGACCAAGAGATACAACAAAAGTTTTTTAAAAATTTTAATACTTTTATACATTTAAAATACAAACCTAATTTTGGGGTTGTTACAAATCTACCCACAAGCAGAATCTCGTCAGAGATTCCGGTGGTCGGAGTCGGAACGAAGGTGGCAACCTAGGTGGATTTGGTCACGGGTCACTTTTGGCTTTCGGCACGAACCGAACTCAAATCTGAAACCAGAGGTTCTTGAAGTTTTAGGTTCTAAAGTGGGAAGCTTTATTGAAGGATTTCTAATGTCTTTACGATAAGTGTTTTCTAAGTGGTTCTTTTCAACTCTAAGCGAAATGCACCATCTGTTGTCTTGATTTCCTTGGAGATAGTGCTAGAAGATCATGGCGCGTATCACGGCGTTCTTTGTCATATTTTCCTTTCCATTGCTTTGTTTAACCTTTCCTTTCTTGATTTGAAGGTAATTTGACATCACGCTTCCGTCGTCTTAGGTAGTGTGAAAGACTCGGCTCCACTAGTTGACCGAAAAGGGGCATCGATCTATAGAACAGAAAGACTGTGTAATACTCCGGAAGTGTGAGAAGTCAAGAATCGGGTTAATTAAATTTAATCGGTAGAGAATTATTTAATCGGGGAAGAATTTATTTTCAAAATTCGCCAAAACAAGATTAAAGAGGGACTTTTCCGCTTGTTCTCATCCACTTGGCCCTGGGCCTTGGCCCATCTAGCCTAGTAGTGGCCGGCCAAAGGGGGGGAGGTGCCACCCTCCCCAAACCCTAGCCGCCCCCCTTTTTCCCCTCCTCCCACTTGCAGCCGCCCCTCCCCTTCCCTTGGCCGACCCTTCCCCTTTCCCTTGCGCCTCTCCTCTGCCCAGGGTGCTGTTCCCTCGCGACTCCCCTTTGTCTAGGCTGCTGCCCCTTGCGCAAGAAGGAGAAAGAGAGGAAGAGAAGAAGGAGAAGAAGGAGAAGAAGATCTTGTGTGGGATTGGTTCAGCAAGTTCTAGCGGTTCTACAAGGGTAACGAGATGCCTTCCCCGCTGTTTGATCCATAGTAGATGCGAAACCGATTAGAATTGATGGATAAATGTTGGGCTGCAGAAGATTCGATTCTGTCCAGTGCTTTGCGTGGGTATTTTCGTGTATTTAGAAGCTGAATTTTAAGATTCCATCTCCTAGAGTTATGTGGGATATGTCGTTATCTTTCAGTAGCCGCGAAGATCACTCGATTCCGAGGTCTGAGTCAAAAGTTATGGTCGATTTAGTATCTGCTGCCAGAAATCTGACGAGAATAATCTGTCTGGATATTTCCTAAAATATGAAAGGGAAATTGGTAGAATCTGAAATTTCACACAACTAGGTTATTGTAGATAATTCGATACCCTTTTCAGATTGATAAAGAACGATCAATTCGGAGTTACCTATTAAAAGTTATGGTCATTTTAGTTTTGCTGTTCGTTTGTGTAAGCAGTTTCTGTACTGAAAGTTCAAACAATGGTTAGCCTAATATTTTGGCCGAATTGGATTATCGTGTCAACTAGAATCTGAACGAAGGACAAGGAACCGTGTCATCAAGTTCCTTAAGGTTCAGTGGTCAAACCATTCTGAAGATGAGGCAACTTGGGAGCGCGAAGATCATCTTCGTGCAGATTACCCATCCTTCTTCTCCGAGTAAACAGAATCTCGGGGCGAGATTCTTGTAAGGGGGGGAGGTTTTGTAACATCCCAACTTTATGCTTGTGTTTCAAATGTAAGAAAATCAGTAGAAATTAAAACTTTTTCTTACATCATGTATTTCCTGTTGTGCCAATCAATTCTTGTTCAAGGAATTATGGAATTACATTGTCACAAGTCTTGTTGATCCAAATCTTGTTATTCCAAAAACAATCTTGTCAAATCTTATGATCATCCTCTGGAAATATTTTTCCTAAGTCTCTGTGATGGCATGTGACCCCTCTGAAAAATTTCACAATTTTTAGAAATTGTTTGAATATTTTAGAGCGATCAAACTGTTTGACTCTCGGTCAAACAATAAAAGCAGAGCCTTGCAGAATTTTTGGAGATTTATTCACAGGATAAAAACCTCTGAAAATTTTACGCAAGGTTGATATCTGAGTTAGCAAGCTCCTGTAAAAATTTAATAATTTTGGAGTTAATTTGCTACCTCAAATAAATCATTCAAAGTCTCTGTTCTTATTTCAAAGTCAAGCGTGGTTTCTTGTTACTCGGGTTCGAAGTCGGACTCGGCTCGAGCCAATTGATTCGGTCGATCAACTAACTGCGCGAGAGCCACTCTTTAAAGCAGCGGTGGATCTCAGCCGTTAGATCTAAATCGCCGCGACGCGCGCGCGTGTATCGCCGGACCTTCCGGTTGCAAGTCGATTGTCGACCGTTAGATCTCCATCAACGGTTGAGATTTCGAAACATTCGGACCCTCGGTTGCATTTTGAATCGAGCCGTTGGATTAAGATCCAGCGCTCGCGTCTCTTCGTTGTAATTTAAGTTTGCAGCGTGGAGCTATCTGAGCCGTTCATTTCTAATCGTAGGGTTAGCAATATCTCCGTTGTGTTTTAAAGCCCGTAGGCGTGGCGCTATCTCGGCGTTCGTGTCTCATCCAACGGCCGTGAATCACCGAACCTTTTCGCGGGTCGTCTTCAACCTCTGGCCGTGCATGAGCAGTAGGAGGGTTATGGCGGTGTCATCTCATGCCTCCTCGGCGCCCTAGTCCACATAAGGGTCGTGGGAGACACTTTCGGCCATGCCATGCCCTAGTGCACCGGCTATAATCTTTTCCATGTCGGCGCACCTTGTGCTTTGTGCTTTGCTTGCCAAACATGAGTGGTGCAAACCTAACACTTTACGGGCCTTATAAGCACTCTCAATGCCTCCTGGTATGTCTTTAGACCACCATCAAGCCCCATTCACAATATTGGAGCTTAACACCTCAAAAATGGCAGATCGCCATTGTTGACCCGTGAAGCTCCATTGGTGTTCTTGGTGTTCCAGTGGTCCTCCTTCATGTTTCTTTGCCCTAACCTTATCTATTTACTTCCTTGAACATTTCCCCTCACTTAATTTTGGATTTGATTATCAGGAATTGTCCAATTTGGGGTTTGTTCAAATTCGGCCGAAATTGGTCATCTTCTTCCTCAGCTCAGGTGAAGTGCTCCATTTTCTAATTACTTGCTCATGTAGCTTCTGTGAATCATTATGAAGCTATTTTGATGCTTTGGAATCACTCATTTGGCTCAGGGTGTCGTTTTCAACCTTTCTTCTTCAAGACCGGCGAGCTTTCACCGTGATCAAGCATCTCCGGCCATCTTTGAAGCTTCTTGTCACTAATGTAGCTTCTTATTAGTCCTTAGAAGCTTTGGCACCGCACCCTAGGCTCGCGGTGGAGCTCCTCGCGATTTCGTGTTTAGCGATAGCTCCCATTTCGTTTTCCGGCTGGCGGCGTTCTGAGTCCTTCGCGCGGTGAGAATACTACCATTAGATTCGTTGTGCTATTGCGAATCCATTTTGGTCCTTGGTGGCGCCGCGCTTGCGGTGTCGCCGGCGATTAGCGTGTAAGTCACTCGGGTTTCTTGACACAGAGCTCCGTTTCGTCATTTGATTAGGACACGTTAATTGCTAATCATTAGTTATTAATTATGTCTTAATCATTGTCGTTGAGCCAGCGACGATGGGCCCAATATCCTTAAATCATTCTACGGTTCAATCCGCCTTTGTTCGACATCATTAATGTTAATCATTGGTTAATTAATGTGTCGGCATGTTATCATTGTCGAAATCTCCTGCAGGTCGTGACTTGTGGGCAGGGGTTAAAATCAAATTTCAGCAGTCATTAGTGTCTATTTAATGGTAATCATTAGAATCTTTAATTCTGTCCTAACCGCCACTCTCGATCGGCGACAAGTGGGCGGTGCTGCGTGCGCGCGGTTAAAGCATTGCGGTCATGACTCTAAGTCAGCGACATGCGGTCCCACGTGTCGGCATCTCCTTGAACCGATCATTATCCACCGTTCATTTTTAGATCTGCGGCCTTGATCGTGAGTGCATTCGGACCCTCCGGTTGCCTTGATCATTCTCGACCGTCGATCTTGCGATCAACGTTTGAGATTGTGTTTGCAACCGCACCGTCAGAATGCTTACACTCAGTGCGCGTTGGATCTTGATCCAACGGTGGGCTCGATAGGTTTGGCGGCGTCGCTTGTTTTGTGTAGCGTGAGCGTGGGATGTTAGATCAAGGGTTGCGGCGTCCACGTCGTTTTCTTTTAATTGGGTTGTTACGTATTTGGTAAGTATTTGTTTAACAATGAAAATGATATAAAACTTTAGAAACTCATAACTAATTCATTTTAAGCGCTTTTAGATAATTCCAGCGGTAATAAATTATGTTGTCACTTTAGTTTATGATAAAAATGGATTTAAGCATGTTCGATAGCAGGAAATTGTTTAGTTAAGAATAACTTGATTTGTCATTTTGAATATTCGAGAAATAGTTTTAATCTTGAAAAATGCATATCTTTTACTGTATAAATCCAAATTGTGCAAAATCAATTTTATTAAATTAAATCTGTTAGTATACTTTCATATAAAATAGGATTTGAGCATGTTCATAATTCTGTAAAATGATTTGTATTAGATTTACAACTTAGAAAAATCATAAGTAAATGTGTATAACTCCAAATTTAGTAAATCCAATTTTCTTTGTTATTAGGATGTCATAATCTACCTGCTATAAAAATTTCAGACCTTAGATCATTCTGGAAAATTTCGCCATGAACAGTATTAATTATTAATTAGGTTGATATTGGGCTGAGAAAGAGTATTTTGCTCATATCTTTTGTATGCTTAGTCCTAATTGCATGATTCTTGTTCCTATCATTGTCTTAGATCTTTCCTAGCTGTAGTGTGAATTTTATTAGTTTTGGATGTGTTTCTTTGTTGGGATTTATTTGGTGTTCTTCGTTCTTATTTGCTTATCGCCTTTTCGCGTTGGGTTAGAAGACAATATTATTAATCTTGATATTGAGCCACAGACCATCGGACTCGCACTTCACCAGAACAGCGGATGTAGCATTCATTTGATCATATTGTTCCTACTATTTTCAAATGCTAATATATTGTTTACAAATTCTATGTATGCATTGCTATGTTGTTTTAAACTATTGTCGGTAGTTGGCCTACTAGATGCAATATCGGTGGAAATGTTTATTCCTCTACTCTTGAAGCCTAGGTTTCTTCTTTGTGATTTTGGGTTATTGGATGGACCCTTGTCACTAGTAGTTTACGTGTCTTTATGCTTAGCCATGCTTAGCTATCGGTAGAAATGGCGATTATCGACTTGTCGATAACCTTGATCCACAAACTGTTATAATATGTATATTTCAGCCTTGTGCTTTGTCTAAATTGCAAAACTAAAACTGAAAATGAAAACAATTTAGACTTGGGCACAATGGTAAGATGGTGTGATCTTTTGGGTGTGATTGGAATGGTGCCGGGTCAATTAAGGACCGAACTACTTGTGAGTATCACATTATCAGAGCATTACGTGCGTGCTAACCACACTAGAGGATATGGGACCTCTCTTAGGCGAGTACTTTGGGTGTGTTAATTAATGAGTCGCGTGGTGGGTTGCACATTTAATTATGTGCAACATGGACGCGTTGTGGGGGAGGAACACCGCAGGGCGGTGTGTCTGCTCCACGTATGGGTCCTTGTGATCCGATTCGCCGGCGAGTCACTGAGATTAACCCCATGCGTGCGTCTCTTGATTAACATATCCCATTGGAAAGGGTTCGTAGGACTTAGCCGTGCCGGCATACCAAAGGAAGTGTGCTAATAGCTTGGCAAAAAGCGATGCGAAGTGTGGGTACATTGGTACACCTGCGAGGATTAAAACTATTCGAATAGCCTCGTCTAGGTTATGGACACGCTTGGATAAGCTTTTCAAGAGTTAGACTACAACCATTTCTAAATTAAAACTTGATGGGTGGTATGAATCGAGGATTCATGCTATGTTGTGGTGGCTTTGGGAAAGTCACTTCTAGGTGGATATTTGATACTTATACTTACTCATTGTTATTTAAATGCTTAAAAACAGTTTTACAAACTCTTGTTCAATCTATTACAATATTGCAAATGAAACTTGCTTTATGCGTCCAAAGAACCATATAACCACATTCCTTTGAATCTGACTTTCATGTAGCTATGTATAGGCTTGCTACTCGTAAGTCTTGCGAGTACATTTTTGTACTCACTGCATTGCTTGTGTTGTGCGAGAGGATGATAGTGAGTCCGATGGACCTCACTTTTGTGAGTTGTCTTTGTGGCGGTCTAAGGCGATTAGCTTGGCGGCCCGGTCGATTGCCACTGTGGTGTTATGTGGCTAACGGTCGTCTTTTGGTTTAAGCCATCTTATGGCAACTTTGCTTCAGCTATTACTTATTTGGTACTTATGTCATTTGGCGGTCATTTGTTACGTAATAACTTATAATATGTATGTCTTTTGGTAGACTTGTTATATTACATTTGTATGGAAATGATGCATGCACGGAATTGATGTATGTGTCTGCTTGTTGCAGGAGGCACATGTCCATCGAGGCAGGATTATTTTATTTGTGATACCGGACCGGTGGAAGGTTAAGTATTACAAGTATAATAAACCGGGTCTTCTGAGCTTAGTATCGAGCCGTTGACCGTAGAAACCCCTAGCTTGGTCGTCCCTAGTATATTTTGAAAACTTACTCTCCAAATATCAGTGCTTTCCTAAAAATCTTAAGTGAGTTCTCAGATTTTACTCCTCATCTATCTTCGTTTGCTCATCTCACCTCATTCTAAACTGAATTTGAAAGCTGAGTTTTCCTCTCATCTTCTTTCAAAAGATAGTTGTTTACCGAGTAGATTGGTTTTGGGTAAACCATGAGAGTTATAAAATGAAAGTGTTGGCTGTTTTGAGAAGATTAGGAGCTGCTGGGAGCTACAAATTTCGGCCAGGAGCTTAGAGGGAAAATCTGGACAGCAAGCAATAAATTTCTGGACAGCTAGCATTTAGGTAGTAAAAGTACTGAAAATGAGAGGTTAAATCCACTAAAATTTGTGGGAATAAAAGGGTAAGAAGTGATATGAGATAGCTTAGTATCTAACCTTTCTTTAGTAAATATCTCACCCTGCTTCCTTACTGTTTTCGAACAGAGGCTAATATTCTGAAATTTACCTTCCTGAAAACTGATTACTCGTTCTTCCATACGAGCTAGTCATAACAGGAAGATGGATTTTATCTTTATGATCTTACTGTAACTTTATGTGGTTACTTGAGCTTTTAAAGGTTGTTTTGATTAGGGTTAGTTGTCTTCTTTGTCTCCCGTTCCGGAGTTTTGTTTAACCTATTTTTGTGGAGCAGGATGACAAGAACCACCCATAATGATCGGCCAGGTGGTTCCGATGAGGAGCTTCCCCTCCTCAGACCATGGTGAGGTTACGGCTCGGATCGGCGAATCGCATGGACGGACCGGATCTTGGAGGTCATTGCGAGAACACCTCCGCTCCGGCTCGCGCCGGGATGCGGAGGTGGCGGCCACGATCTCGTGGTGGGCTTGCGGAGTTTCTCGTCGCGACCGCCCACTTTCTCTCGATCAGGATCCACTCGCGCGGATGATTGGCTGCGTCTTGTTGGCGAGCTCAATATCGCTCGATGCCGGGAGCGGGCGGGCACTCTTTGCATCCCATCGGCTGAGGTGCGGCACTCTCTTGGTGGGAGAACTTTCTCTATGCTAGCCCGCGAGCCACATTGTCTCGTGGGATGAGTTTCGATCACTTTCCGTCGGGCCCACATACGATGGCCCGATGAAGCTCAAGAAGAAGGAGTTTCTTGCCCTTAAGCGAGGCGCAATGCATGTCGGAGTACCTTTACAAGTTTAACCACTTGGCTCGTTATGCTCGGGAGGTGGCCTCGATGAGGCTAAGCGGGAGAAGTTCATGGATGGTTTGTCAGAGGCTGCGGGACAAGCTATCTATAGTGGACTTTGCGACTTCGAGCCTTGGTTGACAAGGCCATCGTCGCCGACACAAAGCGAAAGGCGCTGAGTGAGTCCATAGCGCAAGTGGGAGGCCCATCGATGCCGCGCAGGCTGGCCTCACTGCGTCCCGTGTTGGGCCGCGCCCGGTGGCGTGCTTTGCTTCACCACCGCCGAGGCGTCGGCGCGATTGCTCGTCCCCGCGAGCCGTGTTTGACCACGTGCACTGCGACTCGGCGGCGAGTTGCGCTCCGCCACCGGTGCTAATATTACTGTTTCGCTGCAACAAGAAGGGCCACTATGCTGCGATTGCCCTCGAGGATTGGAGCAGCCCCTCGTCCTAATGGAGGGCGGGAATGGTCACACACCGACGAAGGTGATCCGAAGACCAGTGTCGGGAGTGGTCGAGTCAACCACATCTCGGCCGAGGAGGCTCGGAGGCACCCGGCGTTGTGTTGGATGCGTTCCTTGTTAGTTATCGTCTGCTGCGGTCTTGTTTGACTCTGGGCATCACATTCCTTTATTTGAGATCATTTGCTGCTGTTTGTGACCTTCCCTTTGTTCCTTTGGGATTCCCTTGCTTATTAGCTCTCGGTGGCGGAAATGAGCGATCAAGAATGTCGGGCGTTCTATTAATATTGAAGGAGTGGAATTCTTGGCGAATCTCATCTTACTTGATTCGCGCGCCTAGATGTGATTCTTGGTATGGATTGGTTGTCCCAACACTTGGGACAAATCGATTGTGCCGGAAGATGGTTTTCCTCACTAGTCCCTCGAGCGAGCAAGTTGGGATTTCACCGCATTGCAGGGGCCACACCTTTGTGCCCTTGAAGCTAAGCCGACCATGGAGATTCAGGATGTGCCCACGATGCGTGACTTTGTGGATGTCTTCCCGAAGATTTACTGGTATGCCTCGATTCGAGACTTGGAGTTTGTTATTGGTATTGCGTGCGCTCCGATTTCTAGGCGCGTGCATAGAATGCCTCTAATGAGTTGGAGGAGTGAAGAAGCGATTGGGTGAGCTTCAAGCAAAAGAATTCATCAGTCCTAGCTCATCTTCTTGGGGTTGTCGGTTATTTTTGTGAAGAAGAAGGACAAGACCTGCGTATGTGTGTTGATTACCGTCCATTGAATGAAGTAGCGGTGAAAAACAAATATCCTTTGCCTCGTATTGATGATCTCTTTGACCGGTTATGCGGAGCTTGTGTGTTCTCTAAGATTGACTTGAGATTGGGGTACCATCAAGTCGGATCGGGTGAGGACATTCCAAAGCGACATTCACTACTCGTTATGGCCTTTACGAGTACACCGTCATGTCTTTTCGGTTTGACCAATGCTCGGCTTTGTTCATGAATCTTATGAACTTCGGTGTTCATGAAGTATTTGGATAAGTTTGTTGTGGTTTTCATTGGCGACATTCTTATCTACTCCAAGAGTGAAGAAGAGCATCTTGAGCATCTGCAGTTGTATTGGGAAAGCTGCGTGAGCATGTTTGTATGCCAAGTTCGACAAGTGCGAGTTCGGTTGAAGGAAGTGGCATTCTTGGGCCATGTTCTTTCAGCAGTGGTGTCATGATAGATCCTAGCAAGGTCAGCGATGTTCTATCTTGAGGGCAGCCCAAGTCGATCACCGATGTGAGGTTTCCTTGGTTTAGCGGGCTACTACGCGCTTTATCGAGAACTTCTCCAAAATTGCTAAGCCCATGACCGAATTGCTCAAGAAAGAAAAGAAATTCGTGTGGTCATCTGCTTGTGATTTGAGTTTTCAAGAACTCAAAAGCGATTAGCGTCGGCACAGTGCTTGTTCTCCCTGATGTGCATAAGAGCTTTGACATTTATTGTGATGCCTCTCGGCAGGGACTTGGTTGTGTTCTTATGCAAGAAAGCAAGGTAGTGGCCTATGCATCGAGACAGTTGAGGCCTCATGAACTCAACTACCCTACCCATGATTTGGAGTTAGCGGCAGTGGTTCATGCACTTAAGATTTGGCGGCATTACCTCATTGGTAACCGCTGCGAGGTGTATTCTGATCACAAGAGCTTGAAATATTTGTTCACCCGGCGGATCTGAACCTCGAGCGGAGGAGATGGTTGGAATTGATCAAGGATTATGATATGGGCATTCAGTATCACCCGGGCAAGGCCAATGTTGTTGCCGATGCACTTAGTCGCAAGGTGTATTGCAATACCTTGTCACTTCAAGAGCAACAACCTACCCTTCTCGAAGAATTCCAGCGGCTTAATTTGGGATTGATTGAGCATGGTTCTCTTGCTACCTTGGTTGTGCAACCGACTTTGGTGGAGCAAATCAAAGGCGCCCGTGACAGATGTTGGTGTGATCCGAATCAGCGAACATCAAGAATGGGACAGCTAAGTGCTTTTCTGAGGATGAGCACGGTGTTGTGTGGTTTGGACAGCGCTTGGTGGTTCTGAAGGTCATGGAATTGCGGGATTTGATTCTCCGCGAGGCCCATGACTCCCCTTTGTCTATCCATCCTGGAGCTACCAAGATGTATCAAGATCTTGACGAGATTACGGTGGACTCGCATGAAGCGCGAGATTGCTAGGTTCGTGGCGAGTGCGGCGTGTGTTGTCGCGTCAAGGTGAACATCGGCGTCGGCGGCCTTCTTGACCTTTGCGATGCGAATGGAAGTGGGATTCCGTTGGTATGGATTTCATCACCGGTGCGCGTGCTTCTTCAGGAAGGATGCTATCCGGGTTGTCATTGATCGATTAACGAAGGTGGCACATTTTACGCGGTGCGTACCAATCTCGGTGTTAGTCGGTGACGGATCTCTATGTGTCTCGCATTGTATGTTTGCGGTGTGCCACGAGCGATTGTGTCGGATCGTGGTTCTCTTTTCACCTCTCGCTTTTGGCATAATCGCAAAGGCGATGGGTACACGATCTTCGTTCGATTCGACTTATCATCCTCAAGCGATGGTCGACGGAGAGAGTCAACCAAGTGTTGGAAGATATGCTCAGTGCTGTGTTCTTTCCTATGGGAAGAAGTGGGAGAAGTGCTTGCCGTTTGCGAGTTCTCCTACAACAACGGTTTCAAGCTAGTCTTGGCATGGCACCGTTGAGGCTTTGTATGGGAGGAAGTGTAGAACCCCATTGGCCGGTGAGAATTGGTGGCGTCGGTTCTTGGGCGGATTCCATCAATGAGGCGAAAGCGAGTTGGTGATTCGTGAGCATTTGCGCGTGGCGATCCGAACAAAAGAGCTATGCGGATCGTCGTCGTCGGGAGTTGAGCTTTGAGCCCAATGACCTTGTTTATCTCAAGGTCTCACCCTTGAAGGGCCATCAGCGTTTTGGCATCAAGGGCAAGTTAGCTCCTCGATATGTTGGGCCTTATCGCATCATCGAGAGGATTGGAGCTGTTGCATCTGATTGGAGTTGCCGACTTCACTTGAGGGTGTGCGGCGTGTTTCATGTGTCACACTTAAAGAAGTGCCTCCGTGTTCGATTGAGAAACTCCGTTGGAAAATCTCGATGTGCAAGAAAATTTGACCTATCATGAGCATCTGTTCGTATTCTCGAAGAATGCGAGCGAAGGACAAGGAACCGTGTCATCAAGTTCCTTAAGGTTCGGTGGTCAAACCATTACGAAGATGAGGCAACTTGGGAGCGCGAAGATCGTCTTCGTGCAGATTACCCATCCTTCTTCTCAGAGTAAAGCGAGAATCTCGGGCGAGATTCTTGTAAGGGAGGTTTTGTAACATCCCAACTTTATGCTTGTGTTTCAAATGTAAGAAAATCAGTAGAAATTAAAACTTTTTCTTACATCATGTATTTCTGTTGTGCCAATCAATTCTTGTTCAAGGAATTATGGAATTACATTGTCACAAGTCTTGTTGATCCAAATCTTGGTTCTTTGTTGAGCCGACAAAGAGTTGAGAACATTGTTTGCTTTCGAGCCGACAAAGAGTTATGCGGATGTTCGCGCCGAGAGTTGGAGTTTGCGGTGGGTAGCCTTGTGCTCCTTGGTGTCTCAACCACGGGTATTGTTCGTTTGGTACCACCAGAAGCTTAGCCAGCGGTACATCGGTCCTTTTCGATGGTTGCTCGGGTGGGTAGTTTGGCTTATCGTTTGGGTTGCCAAACTCATTGAGAGGTGTGCACAATGTTTTCAATGTGTCGATCTTTGAGGAAATACTTGCGGATCGAACACAAGATTGACACAGAGCAGTCCGCGTGGAAGCGAGGATCTCAACTGTGGAGAGTCGACGATGCGTATCTTGGATCGTCGGGCGTCTTGAGAATAAGACCATCAAGTATGTGAAGGTCCTTTGGGCGAATCGATCTGAGAGAGAAGCTACGTGGGAGTTGGAGGATCATTTGCGAAAGAAGTACCAGAGCTCTTGAGAAATGGTGAGTACCCTAGTTTGGGTTGCTTTTTGCTTGTTGTTCTTTTCTTTGTGAGTGCAGAGAGTTGGATTAGAGCGAATCCTTTTAAGATGGGAAGAATGTAATACTCGGAAGTGTGAGAAGTCAAGAATCGGGTTAATTAAATTTAATCGGTAGAGAATTATTTAATCGGGAAGAATTTATTTTGAGTTCGCCAAAACAAGATTAAGAGGGCTTTTCAGCTTGTTCTCATCCACTTGGGCCTAGGCCTTGGCCCATCTAGCCTAGTAGTGGCCGGCCAAAGGGAGGTGCCACCCTCCCAAACCCTAGCCGCCCCCTTTCCCCTCCTCCCACTTGCAGCTGCCTCCCTTCCCTTGCCCGACCTTCCCTTTCCCTTGCGCCTCTCCTCTGCCCAGGGTGCTGTTCCCTCGCGACTCCCCTTTGTCTAGGCTGCTGCCCCTTGCGCAAGAAGGAGAAAGAGAGGAAGAGAAGAAGGAGAAGAAGGAGAAGAAGGAGAAGAAGATCTTGTGTGGGATTGGTTCAGCAAGTTCTAGCGGTTCTACAAGGGTAACGAGATGCCTTCCCCGCTGTTTGATCCATAGTAGATGCGAAACCGATTAGAATTGATGGATAAATGTTGGGCTGCAGAAGATTTGATTCTGTCTAGTGCCTTGCGTGGGTATTTTCGTGTATTTAGAGGCTGAATTTTAAGATTCCATCTCCTAGAGTTATGTGGGATCTGTCGTTATTTTCAGTAGCGCGAAGATCACTCAATTCGAGGTCTGAGTCAAAAGTTATGGTCGATTTAGTATCTGCTGCCATTTTTTAAAAAAAAAAGGGGCCCCTTTTTTTAAAAAAAAAAACCCAAAAAAATTTTTTCCGGTTTAAAAAATTTTTTTTTTTTTTAAAAATTTTTCCAATTTAAAAAAACCAAAAAAAAAAAAAATTTTTTTAAACCCTTTTTTTGGGGAAAAAAAAAAAAAAAAAAAAAAAAACCCCCCCCCCCAAAAAACACCCCGTTTTTAAAAAGGGAAATTTAAAAATTTTTCTTTGGAAAAAATTTTTTTAAAAAAAAAAAGTTTCCTTGAAATTAAAAAACCCCCCCAAAAAAAAAAAAGGGTTTTTTAAAAATTTTTTTTTTTTTTCCCAAAGGGTTGGGGGAAAACCCCCCCAAAAAAATTTAAAAATCCCCCGGGGGGAAAAAAACCCCAAAAACCCCCCCCGGGGGAAACCCCAAAACCGGAAAGGGAAAAATTTTTTGGGCCCAAAAAAAAAGGGAAAAAGTTTCCCCCCCCCGGAAAAAAAAATTTTTCCCCAAAAATCTTTTTTTATTTTTTCCAAAAAGGCAAAAAAAAATTTTTTAAAAGGGGGTTTTAAAAATTTTTTAAAATTAAAAAAAAATTAAAAAATTTTAAAAACCCCCAAAATTTAAAAAAAAGGGAAATTTTTTTTTTAAAAAAAAAATTTAAAAAAAACAATCCCAAAAAAATTTTAAAAAAAAAATTTTTTAAAAAATTAAAAATTTTTTTTTTTTTTTTTTGGGTTTACAGGGGAAAAAAAACCCAAAAAAAAAAAAAAGGAAAAAAATTTTAAAAACCCTTTTTTAAAAAAAAAAAATTTTGGGTTTAAAAAAAAAAAAAAAATTTTTTTTTAAAAATTTTTTTTAAAAAAAAAAATTTTTTTTTTTAAAAAAATTTTTTTTTTTTTAAAAAAAAAATTTTTTAAAAATTTAAAAAATTTTTGGGTTTTTCCAAATTTTAAATTTTAAAAAGGAAAAAAAAGGGTTTTGGTTTTTAATTTTTTTTTAAAGTTTTTTTTTTTTTAAAACCCAAAAAAAAATTCCCAAAAAAAAAAATTTAAAAAACCCCCCCTTTTTTCCTTTTTAAAAAAAAAAAAAAAAATTTTTTCCCAAGGGACAAAACCAACCCCTTTTTTTTTAAAAAATTTTGGGGCCCCCCCCCGGGGGTGGGGGAAAAAAAAAAAAATTTGGAAATTGGGAAAAAAACCCATTTAAAAAAGGGGTTTTTTTTTTTGGGGTAAAAATTTTAAAAAAAAAAAAAAGGGGGGGGGGGGTTTTCCCCCCGGGGGGGCCCCCGGGCCGCCCGGGAAAACCCCCCGGGAAAACCCCCCCCCAAGCCCGGGGGGGCCGGCCCGGGGGGGGCCCCCCCCAAAAAGGGGGGGAATTTTAAAAGATTTAAAATTAAAAAAAGCCCTTCCGAATTTTTTAAACCCCCAAACCGGGAACCCAAATTGGGAAAACCCAAAGGGCCCCCCTTTTTGGAAAAAGAAAAACCCCAAAGGCGGGGGGGAAAAAATTTTTTACGTGTAAGGGTATGAGAACTATAATTTAACTACATGCAAGCTTTGTTTAAGTGGAAGGGGCTCTGGACTTATTTTTAGCATAAAGCCAGTTTTCTTTTGCAATAATGTAATAGTTTTGAAGGCAGTTTTAACAATTCAAATTTTATTTGCAGAAATAACAGCGATACAGTAAGTAGTAACAAAAAGATATCCTGGAGATGACCAACCCAATGGACATCACAACAATAGTATGAACACCCGTTCATACCAACCCATCAAGTTTTAATTAAAAGGTTGTAGTCTAACTCTTGAAAAGCTTACCCAAGCGTGTCCATAACCTAGGACGAGTCTATTCGAATAGTTTTAACCCTGCAGGGGTGTACCACTGTACCCACACTTCAGACCGCCTTTAAGCCAAAGCACACTTCCGAAGGTATGCTGGCACGGCTAAGTCCTACGAGACGTTTTCCAATATTGTGTATTAACTACGAGCCGCTCGTATGGATAGAAATCCATACGCTTACATGGTAAAGCCGAAAAGACAACTACCCACTCAGGATAAAGCTTTTCGGACAACTACCATGCTCCCAACACCATCCCTCCTACGACCTCCTGCGACCCGGAGCCAATACACGCCAAAGTACTGAGTCAAGAGAGGTCCCATACCCTCTAGTGTGGTTAGCACGCAAAATGCCTGGATAAAAATTCACTCACAAGATGTTCGGTCCTTAATTGACCTGGGCACCATTCCAGTCACACCCAAAAGCACACCATCTTACCATTGTGCCCAAGTCGAAATCATTTTATTTTTAGTTTTTAGTTTTCACAAGTAATCATAGCAAAAAGGCTGAAATATAAAGTTATAATAATTTTTGTGTGATCAAAGTTATCGACTAAGTCGATACCGCCCAATTCTACCGGTATCTAAGCATTGCTAAGCATCATATCGTAAATACAAATAAAAGACCCTAAATCATTCACCGGGCTCTAATTCACCAGTGAGAATAATATTCCTAAGGTAGTGGCAGGGGTGAACAATTTTCAGGGCAACAATGCAATGGGATTAACTACCTCTAATCGACAAAATTAATCATTGACACAAAAGCATGCATACGCATTTAGTAAAACAAAGTATTAGATTTTAAAAGTAATGGGATTGAGTGGATATGATCAAACTGCTTGCCTTTGCCTTGCTAGAGATATTCGACTTGCTGCAGAGGATCACTCTCGATATCAACGTCATCTAACGATAAAACTGCCAAAGCGAGAAACAGCGAATAAACACTAGAATGCCAAAAGTATCCATAACAAAATTAAAAACACAGAATATAAATTATAAATTTAGGAGCAACAAATTAGTTGATTCGTAGTTATTTAAATTAGTTAGGATTTCTTCTTACTATTCTTTCCAAACTCACATTTTTCATATTATCATACAGTCCAAATCAAACCTCTTATATGCTCTCCTCTTTCAGCAGACTTTGATGGTGATTGTGTGCACATCTATTATACGCAGCATATTAGCACATTTTAATTAACTCGCTATTCTATGTAACCTTTACTGTGATAAGTTCATTTAAACTTACTAGACTCGAACTTCATTTTGATAGTTCATTAGAGTGACTAAGACTAACATTCATTAAATTAGTTCACAGAAAAAGGATGGGACTAACAAGTGGGTTTACTGACATGACAGATTTCCTCCTACTGCTAGCTTAAGTGAGTGAAAGCCCAAAACCTTTTCTACTAAACTTGGTAGGTTCATTAACCTAATGCCCATTTTTGCTATCTGCAGACTATTGAGCAAACACCTGCTGAGGAAGTCAACAGACATCTCAAACTTTCCCTAATCACTTTTTCTGTTTAACATTTCTTCAAAGGGACTTTTATGTTCTGTCAATAATATGCTCACTAATTCCATAACACAGCTCTCAGCAAAAAAGGCTATTTGAAACAATGATTTCTTTAATTACTTGATTTAGCTATTACCAGGTGGTTTGAAAATATGAGGCCCCCATTGGTTGTAAATTTTATCCACTGATCTTTTTGATTGATCCTCTAATGATCTCTGTTATTCATTTCAAGACATCCTCAGTTTTTATCTTCTCTGCTCATGCTTCTTGCACTTCAGGACAGAAAAGACACCAGCTAAACTTGCTACACATCTCAATTTCCAATCTGTTAATTCATTAGAGTGATCTACAAGCTAATCATAGCACTTAACTAAAGTACCAATTGAACAATAACCTTTTTAAGTACTAACATTAGAAAGTCCTTAGCCTACCGACAAAATTAGTCACTTTCATATTACCTTAACAGTTCATCCACAGATAATACAAAGTATTGCTGAAGAGAAGTGTTACTTCCTAAACTCAACTTCAAATTCGCTAAACCACTTAGAGTGACCTGATTACATGAAGTTGATTAGTAGTAATTTGCTCAGTTTAAGAGAGTGGGCCCCACTGTCATAGAGAGTGAGAGAGAAACAGAGAGGAGAAACTCCTTCTGGGGAAAGCGAGGAGCCGAGGGAGCGGCGCGGCGGCCGCTCGGCGTGAGCGGAGGCCGGAGGGGTGGCGAAGGCCGGTGAAATGGGTTGCTGGTGAGGGGAGGAAGCCAAGGGAGGCAGCGCTGGGGCCGGGGCGGCACCGAGTAGGCGGCGTCGGGAGCGGCCGGGTGCGGCGGTCTTGCGGGGGCGACGGCGGCCGGAGGGGATGGAGATGAAGGGAAGGTGAGCATGAGCATGGGGGAGGTTGTAGGAAGCTCACCATGTGGTCGGTGGAGGCGGGGAAGCTATGGAGCGAGCCGGCGACGGGAGCCAAGGGCGGCGCCGAGGTGGCTCTCGGTGGTGATAGCCTAGGGCGGCGGGAGGCTTGGCCGCGGTTGAGGAAGCATCGGGCGTCGGGCGTGCTCGGCTACGAGGAATTGAGGCGGAAGCTCGGGCGGCGATGGCGGCGGTAGCGCGGCCGGCCGAAGCGGGAAGAAGGGCGGTGACGAGCTACGATGGATGGATCCTCAAATCGATGGGGTTTTGATGGTGGGGTGATGGGGCACCGTGACGCGGCGGCGGGAGAGAGCCGGGCCGTCGGAACGGCGGGGGTGGTGCACGGCGGCCGAAGCGAGCGGCAGCGGCGCGCGCGCCGCCATGGCTCGGTGGAGGAGGGTAAGGGAAGCGAGCACGAGCACTAGATGAGGAGCGCGTGGAGGAGCCGGGGCGAGCTGCGGCGTGGCACGCATGCGGGCGAGGCGGTGGCGAGCTGGCGCAGGGGCGGGAGCCGCGTGGGCGTTGAGGTGGAGGAGAAGGCCTGGCGAGCGGGTCGGTCGTCGCGATGAAGAAGAGGATGGCTCGGCGAGCTGGTTCGGTCAGACTCGGACTTGGTCGGAGGAACAGTGCACGAGCCGGATTAGAATTTGTGTTTTAGTGTTGACCGAAACAAATACAAGTTTGACCTAGCCGTTTGAACTAGAAATAAAATTTGAAAATTTATGAAAATTTTTGTGGGCATTCTGAGGTTCACAAGGGACTTAGGAAAAATAATTTCAGACATTTTATATACTAAAATTTGTTAGAATTAAATTACTTTCAAATCTGCATTTGGGATTTCATTTGAATTTTTGTGAAGTCAAAAACACTTCTAAAAATTTGGTACAAATTATTAGAATTCACTATAAGTAATCTAGTATTTGAATAAATTATTTTTAGGAACTTTCATTCACACATTTTTCTGGAATTCAAATAGAAATGGAATTTAAGTTTAAAAGTTTGAAAATTCAACACAACTTTAATACAAACATCAAAAGTTTAAAATTGCACACAAGTTTGTATAAAACCAAGAGCATGACCAAGAGATACAACAAAAGTTTTTTTTAAAATTTTAATACTTTTATACATTTAAAATACAAACCCTAATTTTGGGGTTGTTACAGAGCGTGATCCCAGGGGCAGTGCCCTCTTCGCGTCCACCATTCTCGCACGGTTGAGGCAAGTATTCGGGTTATCGTATAATTATGGTTGTATGCTGTGACTGTTTGTGTTTGGCTCATAATAGCCATGCATAGATGTTAGTGTGATGAGTTCCAATTTATCTTGGTGAATGCAAGTACTCTGATTGAGTGAATAATTATAAATGTTTGATAGAGGGTGCTAGTACTTTGATGCGTAATAACCATGCATGGTTGATAGTGTGATATGTATGATTAAGGATGGTGAATACTTGAGATATGATTAATTTTTATTTATGAGGGATTGTTCATGTTTGCTAGTGTTATGAATATATGTACTATTCATGGATGCTAGAATGCTATGAATATTAATGATGAGGAATGCTAGAAGTATGAATAAGTTTAATCATGTATGACGTTGTTGTGGATACATATGTATGATGGTTTAAAGTTTTATTCATGTGCATCGTGCTATCATATTGGAGGCTTGGTCACGTGGTGACTATGCTTATTTGAGGTCTCCGTCATGTAGATGATGGGCTTGAGGTCCCCACATTCGTGGAATGTGGGCAATGAGTAAAGAGGTCCCCATCATTAAGATGATGGGCAAAGGTCCCTATACATGTGGTGTATAGGCTCTTGGTCCCTGTGCCAGAGGGCACAGGCAAGGGTACACATCGACGGATGTATACCCCGCATTACCGGTAAAATGCGAAAAGAGATAAAGTTCAAAAGGTGCATTGCATTGATCGCATTCCATAAGTATGAAAGCTATGATTAGTGTAATGTTATTGTAGATTATTGATGCTATGAATGCGAACTTGTTTTAGCCTTGTTGATACTTGCTGAGTCTTTAGGCTCACTCTTGCTTTGATATGTTTTAGGTACAACTGGCAGGAACGACATGCATGGGAGGGAGTAGATGTTGGTTGCACTCACTACCTCACAACCTTAAGGAGATTGTCATTTAGTTTCATTTCAGGAATAAGTAAACTGCTTGAGAATCACTCATGGATGGTTTTGAGTATCAGATTAATTGTAATAATGAGAATAGCATGTCTTGATTATGTTTATTCGATTATCTTGCATGCTTGAGTAAACTTGAATATGGAGTTTATTGTTAATTGCCATGATTAATTGTTAGAACCTCGGTATAGTTGACTATACAAAGGAGGTTCTGCCGAAAATTGGTAATTAGTTTAGTTTAATTTATTTTCAGTAGCATTCTAGGCTCAATGATGAGCTGGGGTGTTACATGCTTCCTCTCATAAAAGAGAAGTATCAACTTCGAACTCAAATCCCAAAAAGAGTGCATGGGGGCCAAAGCTTTCTCACGTTGTAAGGACAAATAAATTAAAGCTTCCATTGACCAAAGTTCCAAGTAAAAGATCAATCTTATAGACCATCTATGTTTAAAAACAGCAAAACAACTCGTCATTTGGGAGAACAAAAGTTTGCTTTAAGGAGCCAACAACAACCGATGAACACTCAACAACTGAAATAACCACTGACCCAAGAGAATTCATCCACCGGGTCAGACCAAGAATAACCATTCCAACTCAAGGAAGACAATAACCTTCCCAAAGAAACCCAGATGGTGGTGCAATCCTGGCAGCCCAAGGCTAAAACCACAAGCTTACCCTCTCATCATCTACTATCATCAAATATAACATTTTTAAAGGCAACCCATAAGTATTCATACCCATTTCACATCAGAAATGATCAAAGCAATACAACGGAAACGTAAATGCAATGTTTGACCCATCCCCAACTTATCGGTACAAGTGTGTCAATTTAACAATTTATTTACCACGGACCTACTGCCCGCTCTGATACCAACTGTAACATCCCAACTCTCAAAGAGCCTGGAATGCTACTGGAATTATACTATTCTAGCACAAACTACCAATTTTTGGCAGAATCTTCTTTGTTTAAACAAACTATCTTGAGAGTTCAACAATAAAATATGGCCTTTAACAATATTTCTCATAATCAAGTCTACTCATTCATGCATGATAATCAAATGAACATACCAAGACTGGCAACCTCATTTTTACAAATAATCAGATACTCAAGCCAAAACCATATATGGTGATAACCAAACAGTTTATTTATTTCTAAATTGGTGCTAAGTGGCAAACGCCTTAAGAGTGTGAGGTAGTGAGTGCAACAACTTCTATTCCCTCCCATGCATGTCGTTCCTGCATCTGGTACCTAAAACACATTAAAGCAAGGGTGAGCCTAAAGACTCAGCAAGTATCAACAAGGCCATAACAAGAACACAAACATAGCATCGATGATCCTCAATTAACATCACACTAAACATAGCCATTTAACTCATGATATGCAACCAATGCAATGCTCCTTTGAACTTTATCTCTTTTCGCATTTTACCGGTAATACGGGGTATACAACCGTCGCTGTATACCCTTGCCTGTGCCCTCTGGCACAGAGACTAATAGCCTATACACCACATGTATAGGGACCTTTGCCCATCATCTTAATGATGGGGACCTCTTTGTTCATTAGCTGTAACAGCCCTAACTTAGGGTTTGTAATTCAAATGTAAAATTTTGAGGAGAAATAAAAACTTTTGTTGTCTCTCAAATCATTTGGAAGTTTTCCAAATTTTCCCTAGCAATTTCCAATTTGTAGAATTTAATTCTTGTAATTGGAAATTGTTGTTATCAGATTCTTAGCCTTCAAACTTGTGATCATCCTCTGAAACTATTTTTCCTAGCATCTTGATCATCCTATCTACCTCCCTGAATTATTTCACAAATTTTAGATTTTGTTTGCTATTTCAAATGGCCAAGTCAACTCTGTTTGAAATCTGGTCAAACTCCCTGTACAGCAGCTTGTGAATTTTCTCTAGAACAATGCAGTGCATAAAAAGTTCTGGAAAAATTACACAAGGTTGTCCTCGGTCCTAGCAAGCTCCCATAAAAATTTCGAAATTTTTGGAGCTGAGGAGCTACCTCTAAAAATTCTCCAAACTCTCTCAGCCTTTTAAAACTCCAAATCAGTATTTATCGCTCTCGGCTCGAACCCGAGCCCGACTCGAAAGTGCATCGCGCCACTTGACTCGATCGCACCGCCTAGCTGCACCGCGTGAGCCCGATGGTGTCACCGTCCGATGCATCGTGCGGCGCCCGCGCGTCGAATCAACCGACTGTCCGATTGCATACATCGATCTCGACCGCTCATTTTAGATCCAACGGTCGATACATTCGGGTCGAGTCAAACCACCGATTCGCACCGCGCCTTGACTCGGCTCGCACCACTTCGCGCTATCAGCGACATGTGGACCCTACCTGCCGGTCCGCCTCGTCTTCTCCGCGACTCACGGAGCTCGCGATCGTTAGCGCATGGGTGCCACGTACCTCGCCGCGCCACCTATATGCCCTCGTGTCCGTCTTTGGTGCATCGCCAGCCTTCTTTACCTCACCGCGACCACTCATCCCTCGCTTTCCCGTTCGTAGCTCGCCCGCCGCTTGATTTCGCGGAGAAGAACCCCAGGCGGCCCGCGTGTTAGCGCCGCCTTGATTCCGCAACCACGCCATCGTGATCTACTCTCTTCGCCCTTCCATTTTGCCCATCCAGACCCTCGGCGTCCAAAGATATCGCCGAGGCACCTTCGCGTCTCCGCCTCCGGTTGCGGCGCCCCGCGAGCTTGCTAGTGCTCGGTGAGTTTCTAGCTTGGACACCTAGCCCTTAGGATCGCATTGATGCACCGAGTCTAACGGTGACTTCATTTTCATCTTTGGTGCATCGTTGCGGGCGTGCGACCAATTCTTCTCAAGCTTGGTTTCGCGCGTGGAAATTCCGCCACCTCGAGCTTTCTTCGTGGCGTTATCGTGTGCTCCTTGCTCCTGGTGTTGAGGCGAAGCTTAAGCACACCTTCCGGAGTCTTCTAGAAGCCCGTATCGCCTTCTCCGCGTGGACCGTGCTTTCTTCTCCGCCTCCGGCCGTCGTGAGCTCATCTCCGTCGACCATCGGGCTCCGCGTCACCGTCATCGAGTTCGCTAGGTCCTTGCGAACCCGAAGGTACCACTCTTTCGCCCAGAAACCTCCTGGTTTGCTAGTTCGGTTGCGCGGCCGCGCCATGCGTGCCGCGTTCGCCGGTGAACCGCCGGTGATGATTTGTTTGACTCTAATCATGTCTACCTTGAGTCTCTGTCTTGTGGGCCCTATTGGCTAATCCCGTTTAGAGAACCTTTAATCCAGCCCGTTATATTTCCCTCTGAGTCGCTGTCATGTGGGTCCATGTTGTCAGTTAGGTTTGTGTAGTTCTGGTTATGCGTGTTCTCTTGGGAAGCGTACTTCTCGTGAGAGTGTTTTAGGTTTGCACCTTAGTAAGCGAAGACGTATTCTTTGAATACGCCTTCGACGCCACTTTCGCGGAATTTGCTGTTGCAGTCAAGATTTTCGCGTGGGCCCGCCACGTGTCCGGGGCTAGATAGCTGTGGGTAGAAAAAGGATTTAATGCTTTAGTATTTACGTAATATGTTTTTACATTGTTAATGTTAATTCATTTAAACTTAGAAAATGCATAACTAATTCAATTTTTATCCAAATTGCATGAATCCAGTCTTGTTTATTTTCATTTCAAATGTATTATTTACTAAAATTAGTTTCATCCATGTCTCTGTAGCAAAAATCTGTTAATTAATAAAATGATGTCTTATGTATCTTCTAAATTAGAAAATTCATATCTTTCTCAATAATTGTCCAAATCCAGCGAATCCAATTCTGTAAAATTTCATTTTTAATATACTAATTCTTAGGATAGGTTTTAGATACTATGTTTGTTCATGAAAATTTGTTGGATAATTAACTAGTGACATGTTGTGTTTTTAGCTTAGAAAATTCATAGAAAATTATTAATAACTTAAAATAATTTGTTCTCTGTTTCTAAAATTTTGTTATATCTTGCTTAGGTTGCTGTGTGAGTTTTAGCTTGTTTTGGTGTTGTTGTATGTTTGACTTTTGTCGGTGTTATTCGTTCTTATTTCTTTGTTATGTTCGATCGTTAGGCTCGATATTTGCGGCAACCCCGAGGACGATCCTCCGCACCATATTGAGCAACGGCACCGGCAAGCGCTTGATCATGTTTAATCCCAGTAATTTTAAAGATTAATATTTTGTTTCAGCTGTATGTATGCATTGCTTAATTTGTGTTAAATTGATTAGTTAAATCCGTAGCTGCATATCCTGTAGACAAAATATTGATCTCTACTACCTGAGCCTAGGTTATTTGCTGTGATTAGAGGTCATTTGGATGATCTCTTGTCACTTAGTAGATCCGGTCAACTTGCTTAGACATGCTTAGCTATCGGTAGAACTGGGCGGTTATCGACTTTAGTCGGTAACCTTGATCACACAAAATTTACTACAACTTTATGTTTCAGCATTTTGCTATGCTTACTTGCAAAACTAAAACCAAAAACAAAAATGATTTGGACGCGGGCACAATGGTAAGAATGGTGTGATCTTTTGGGTGTGACTGGAAAGGTGCCCGGGTCAATTAAGGACCGAACATCTTGTGAGTTTTTGTTATCCAGGCATTTCGGCGTGCTAACCACACTAGAGGGTATGGGACCTCTCTTGACCTAGTACTTTGGCGTGTATTGGTCCCGGGTCGCAGGAGGTCGCAGGAGGGACGGAGGTGGGAGCATGGTAGTTGTCCGAAAAGCTTTATCCTGAGTGGGTAGTTGTCTTTTCGGCTTTACCATGTAAGCGTATGGTGTTTCTACCCATACGAGCGGCTCGGGGTTGATACACAATATTGGAAACAGTCTCGTAGGACTTAGCTGTGCCGGCATACCTTCGGAAGTGTGCTTTGGCTTAAAGGCGGTCTGAGGTGTGGGTACAGTGGTACACCCCTGCAGGGTTAAAAACTATTCGAATAGCCTCGTCCTAGGTGATGGACACGCTTGGGTAAGCTTATCGAGAGTTAGACTGCAACATTTAAATTAAAACTTGATGGGTGGTACGAATCTGGGATTCGTGCTATTGTTGTGGTGACTATTGGGATAGTCACTTCTAGGTTGTTTATCTTTCGCTTTTGTTATTATCCTTCTGTTATTTCAATCTTAAAAATGAATTGCAAACTTGCCTTTAAAATCAGTATTATATTATTGCAAATGAAAGTTGGCTTTATGCAAATGAAACATATGGCCTCCACTAAACAAGCTGCATGTAGCATATGAACAGTCCGCTAGTTCACACGCGTCGCCTTGCGGGTACAAAGACAATCTTTGTACTCGTGTGCTTTGCTTAATGTTTTTGTTGCAGGAAGTAGGTGAGCCTCGGGGTCCTCACTTCGTGAGTCAGGCTGTCGCCGTGGGTGACGACTAGTCTTGGCGGTCCGGTCCGATGCCTTGTGGGTTGAAGGCACACCGATTGGCTTTGTTTATAGCCATCTTATGGCACTTTGCTTCATTGCTCGTTCGTTATTTGTGTATCTCGTGGCACATCGGCCTATGTCCGTAATATTGTTACTATTTGTTTATCTTCCGCTTGGAAGTGTGGTGTTTGGACTCTATGTGTGGAATGGAGTTGATGTCTAATTTTGTACCGGTGTGTATACTGCTTTGGGAAGTATACATATCTCGAGATCGCTTTATTTGATTTGTGATGCTAGGACCGGTGGTTGGTTAAGCATTACAAACCAAATAAACTGGGTCTCACATTAGCCCACATTCCACGAATGTGGGGACCTCAAGTCCGTCATCTACATGACGGGGACCTCAATCAGATGTGCTTTGTCACCACGTGACCAAGGCACTGTATGCTCTCAACATGCATATGCACCATGATAACATTTTCATATACAGAATACAACATATTCTCATTGGCACGAAGCAATAACAACATGCGGAAGAACCTTTAACCATAACTAGCGTCATCAAAATAAATAAGAACTCATCTCACAAACAGGCATGCATGGCTATACGATCAAGATACACCACAATCATATCATGCAAGCATACATATATTATAGCCCGAATACTTGCCTCAACCGTGCGAGAACGGTGGACGCGACGAGGGTGCTGCCCCTGGGACCACGCTCCCACCTGAATTTTAAGATAACCCAATCTAAGACCAACATACTGAACCAAGAGCATAAGAACAACACAAATGAACTTGCTAAACCCCCCAAGTGTTTCCCAACTTCCAATTTCTAGCGATCGATTTCGCGCACACTGTAGACAGTCAACTTCTAAAATACACAACTTTCTGCTCAGGAATCCAAATAAGATGATCTTAGACTTTCTGAAAAGGTAATTAAATTACCTAAATAAACCTAGTTGGGGAGCCCTTTTGATTCTTCCATTTACTTCCCCTACCAAGCCAATCTACAGAACATCAGAATTCACATCAGGTTCTCTGGACAGTGCACTAAAACCACCATAACTTTTGTTACGAAAGTCCGAATCTTGCGTTCTTTATCTCTCTGAAAAGGTATAGAAATTACCCACATTTTTCGTTATATTGAGATCCTCTTATTTCGTCTTTAACTAATAGATTAATTCAGATTTCTACAGACTGTCCCAATACTGACAGATCAGCAGGACAGCGATACTAAAAAAATTCATAACTTTCTAACCGTTAATCGGATTTGGGCGTTCTTGGCGGACATTGAAAGCTACGAACAATACCTACATAACTCTAGGAGACCAAAACTCCTAATTCGGCCTTTAAAGTCACGAAACAGACCACGCAACATTCTGGACAGAATTAACATTCTACTCGCAGCACTACGATCTAATCGAAATTGAACCAAAACACATCTACCACTAATCAAACGATGAGGATCGGCACTCGTTACCCTTGTAGCAACTAGGAAGTTCAAGATCTTGCCCCGCGAAGATGATGATCATCCCATCCCTCTTCTTCTCCCCTTCTTCCTCTTGTCCCTCCTTCCTTTGGCTGGCATCAATGGAGGGAAGACCACCCATGGTTGGAGATGGACAGCAAGGGATGCAAGGGGGAGGTGCTGGATAGGGAGGAGGCGCAAGGGGGAAGAGGAAGTGGCGGCCAAGGGGTGGAGGGGGAGGAAAGATGGGGGGCGGCTAGGGTTTGGGGGAGGGGGTGGCGCCTCCCCCCTATGGCCGGCCAGCCCCACATGGGCCTAGACCCAAGCCCAGGTTGCCAACTAAATGCGGAAAACCCCCTCTCTTTTCTTACTTTGATGCTTTTCTAAAGAAACCTTCCCCCCGATTAAATTAATCTCTACCGATTAAATTATTCTATCCCGATTAATTGCTTCTCTCGCTTTCGGAGTATTACATTCTCTCCTGATTACATCCTTTCGAATATATTTTAGGGTATTACAGTGGTGCTGCTCAGTTTCGGCTAAGGTGGAGACAGCAGCTAGGCGACGCGAGATTACGCGGCGGCTCTATGAGGCGCTGCAGTGGAGTGAAGTGGCGGCCCAAGCAAGACGGGTCTGCGGCGCACGCCACAACTTTGCCGGGCAAGTCTGCGATGGCGGTGGCCTCATGCGAGGCGGTATGGCTCGCTGTCTAGCGGCTCAGCGCAGCCGGCGGTGCGTGCGTGCGTGTACAATAGCGCAAGGCGATGTGGAGGAGCGGCCATCGACGGGAAGACGGCGGCATGGAGGAGCCAACCGAGAGCGTGGCGCATGCATGCGACAGCCATGCATGCAGCGGCGCGGCGGCCCGAGCGAGGTGAGGCAACATGTCGTGCTGCGTGCTGCGCATGTTGTGGCTGCACCGTTGCAGAGCGGGACGCGGACGAGCTCGACGACAACTACGGCGGGAGTGGACGGGAGCCGAGAAGACGACGTCCAGCGATATTAGGCACGCCTAGTGCTGTGGTAAAATACTTCGCGTTAAATTATGCTATCGCATTACAATATTAGTTGTGCATGTTGCATATTAGTCATGAGCATTGCATCTATTTATGCATATTTATTTGTAAAAATTATTTGGTAGGTTAAGACCGGTGTAACTCTCCGGTTAGGACTTATTTGTGCGTAGGCGGGATTATGTGATAAAATATTGTGGATGCGAACGATTAGATTGTTGTAGCGAATTTGTGTAGCTCGATGAATGTCGGATTAAGTATATTATTGGATTGTTAATCGGATAATATTATTTTGAGAGACACGGAAAATTTGTGGTAATCTTTGGAGGATAAATTAATTGGAGGTTTCTTCTCACATTGGATTAGTAATTTTTGGAGTTAGGACGCATAAGGATTTTACGATCTATTACTTGATGGATAGCTTTTGTGATGATATGTATTGAGATATCGAGATTGAATCGGGGATTTATTTAATCATGAGCAAATGGATCGGATGATTTTAGCATTAGTGTGTGAGTCATTTGTGCTAGAATTTGGAGATGGTAGGAATGGATTATTCAATTTTAGATAACTAATTGGATTGCCATGTAATTAGTAGATAAATCCTATGTACCGAGTTGATGCAATTGTACTCTCTTTTGGATTAGTAGCTAAATGATTATTAGTCGATCGTAGAGACGCATATGTGATTGGATTGGTAGTTGTCGTTCACAACTAAGTTCGGTGGTATGGATATAAGTTGATTGACTAGTGAGCAATTAGATGTTGGATGTGTTCTTAAATTGTAAGGATCATTATGTGAGGACCCGGAATATTTAACTAGTAACACTTAACCTCCAATTGGTTCTAGCATTACTAATTAAACATTCTAAGCCTCGATGGGCATATGTTTCCCAGAATTGCAACATATGCACATCATCACAAAATTACACATCATTTCCATACAACATACATTACTAAGTCCAACAACGACATACATAAAGTAAAGTTATTACAAAAGAGAGCCGACCGGCCAAATAGAACAATATACAAGAATGACAGCGGAAGCAAAAGTGCCATAAGATGGCTAGAACAAAAGTCGACCAGGTTAGCCATACACACCCACAAGGCAACCGATCGGGCTAAGCTAGTCGCCCATAAGCTACCACAACACAGCTCACAAAAGTGAGGCCCCTCAGGCTCACCTTCTTCCTCTGCAACAAAACAATTAAGCATAGCAACTGAGTACAAAGATTGTCTTTGTACCCGCAAGACTGACGTGTGGCATAGCAGACCTATTCATAAACTACATGCAAGCTTATTTAGGTGGAGGTTGTATGTCTCATTTTGCATGAAGCCAACTTTATTTGCAATAATGTAATACATTTTAAAAGCAAGTTTGCAAATCTGTTTTTAATGTTGAAATAACAGTAATAAAGATACATACAAGTAACCACCTGGAAGTGACTACCCCAATAGCCACCACAACATAGCACGAATCCCCGATTCGTACCACCCATCAAGTTTTAATTTAAAAGGTTGTAGTCTAACTCTTGAAAGACCTTGCCAAGCGTGTCCATAACCTAGGACGAGGCTATTCGAATAGTTTTAACCTGCAGGTGTACCAATGTACCCACACTTGAGCCGCCTTTAAGCCACAAAGCACACTTAGAAGGTATCTTTGTACGGCTAAGTCCTACGAGACTTTTCCAATATTGTGTATCAACCACGAGCCGCTCGTATGGGTAGAAACACCATACGCTTACATTGCAAGTCGAAATACAACAAATCCCATCACGGTGAAGTCTTTCGGACACTACAATGCTCCCAACACCATCCCTCCCGCGACCTCCTGCGACCCGAGGGCAATACACGCCAAAGTACTAAGTCAAGAGAGGTCCCATACCCTCTAATGTGGTTAGCACGCTAAAATGCTTGGTTTAGTGTAACAAGATGTTCGGTCCTTGTTGACCGGGCACCATTCCATCCACACCGAAAATCACACCATCTTACCATTGTGCCCAAGTCTAAATCATTTTGTTTTCAGTTTTAGTTTTCATAAATAGACATGGCACAAGGTGGAAATCATAAATCATAATAAGTTTTGTGTGATCAAGGTTATCGACAAGCCGATAACCGCCCATTTATACCGAAGCTAAGCATGGCTAAGCAATTAATTCGCAACTACTAAGTGACAAGAGCCCATCCACGAACTCTAAATCACAGCAAGTAACCTAGGCTCATGGTAGTAGAGGATAATCATTTGCTAAGGAAATGCATCTACTAGGCCAACTATTAAAACAAAGTAGCAATGCATACATAGAATTTGTAATCAACATAAATACTTAAAATACTGGGATTAACATGATCAAACTGCTTGCCTTCTTGCTGTTGCTCAATTTGTTGCGGAGGATCGTTCTCGGGGTTACCGCAAATGTTGAATCCTAAGCGAAAGGCAAAAAGAACCAAGAACAACCAATAAGACGAGCCACAACTAAACAAACGAGCAAGCAAAAATTATCCAAATGCGACAAAATTTACATACAAGGTGAAATACGAATATATCAAGACATAGAAACTGGAAAAACCTAATTTGGATTTGTGGTGCAAAAGATATTACCTAAAAATACATTTTCGGCCATAATTAGCACTGTAGCAAAAACATTTTCTAGAAAGATTTTGAAGCTGAAATTTTTATGGCAGCTACTTATTGGTATAGAGGTAACCCATATAAAATTTCAGGTCATTTGGAGTTAAAATGATTTAGTTATGATTTTTCTAAGATGCAAAATTAGCATAATGCACTATCCAGGAGCATAAATATGTTCAAAACTAATTTTACAGTGAAGTATACCAACAGAGGGGTTCTCTAGAATTTATCATATATATTTTGCCTTTACAGAGAATTACTTGTGCATTTTATAAGTCTTCCAGAATTTTCTAAATGCTGAAAATAGGTACTAAATCATTAATCAAGGTTTCTGCTACAATCTTGGACCTACCATCATTTTTAGATTAACATTGGGTTAGTAACAAATTTATCAAAGTTGGAATCATTCATTTTGGACATACACAGAGCAAGATATGCATTTTCTAAAGTTTTATTCATTTTCTGGAATATTCCAAATGACAGAAACCAAGTTATTCCTAGTTATACAATTTTCTGTTACTGGAACGTGCTTAAATCCATTTTTATAATAAGCTAAAGTGATAACATGATTTATTACAGTTGGAATTAACCAAAAGCGCTTAAAATGAATTAGTTGTGAGTTTCTAAAGTTTTTATATCATTTTCGCTTGATAAACAAATGCTTACCAAATACGTAATAACCCAATAAAAAGAAAATGACGTGGACAACCCTCAACCCTCGATCTAACATCCTACGGCTCACGCGCGCCGAAAACAGCGCACGCGCGCGAAAGCCACTAGAAACCCACCGTTGGATCAAGATCCAACGGCTCACACGAGTGTTTGCAACCGGACGGTGCGGTTGCTTGGGCCGATCCCAGCCGCAGATCGGCAGATGGACGGTCCAGAGCGCACCAACAACCGGATTGTCCGATTGCACACACGATCTCAGCCATTGATCGCAAGATCGACGGCCAAGAATGATCAAGGCATCCGGAGGGTCCGAATGCCCTCACGATCTGGGCCGTTGATCAAGGGATCGACGGTGGCTAAAGATCGAGTTCAAAAGATGGACCGACACGTGGGGACCACCGCCGCCGACTTGAGGCACACATGCGCTGGTTTAACCCGTGCACGGTGCACCGGCCCACCGACGGCGAGAGGGACGGCTGGGGCGAAATTAATGCCACTAATGATGATCATTAACTAGACACCAAAGACTACGGAATTTGATTTTAATCCCCACGGGCCAATGATCGACCAGAGGTTAATTCCGACGGCGATTAAATGCCGACTCATTTAATGAAGCAATGATTAGACATTAATGATGTCGGAACGATGCGGAGTGAACCGAGATTGATTTAAGGATATTGGGCCCACCGTCGGTGGCTCAATAATAATGATTAAGACACAATTAATAACTAATGATTGGTAATTAATGTGTCCTAATGAGCTGACGAAAACGGGAGCTCTGTGCCGGCAAAGTCCCGATCGTCTTTGACGGCTAATCGCCGGCGACACTGGCCGCGGCGGCGGTGAACAAGACCCAAAATGGATTCGCAATAGCAGCACGAACCTAATGGTAGCATTCTCGCCGGCGGCGAGGGACTGGAACGCCGGCTAGCCGGAAAATGAAAACGGGAGCTTTACTGCTAAACATGAAAATAGCGAAAAGCTCCGCTGCGGTCCAAGGAAGCGGGTGCCAAAGCTTCTAAGGACTAATAAGAAGCTACCTTAAGGACGAGAAGCTTCAAAGATGGCCGGAGAAGTTTGACCACGGTGGAAGCTCGCCGGACTCGGAGAAGAAAACCCGAAAATGACACCCTGAGCCACATGAGTGATACCAAGTCATCAGAATAGCTTCATAATGATTCACAGAAGCTATAAGAGCAAGAGATGAGGAAGTGGTGCACTCACTGAGCCGAGGAAGACGATACTCACTTTTCGGCCGAATTTGAACAAACCCCAAATTGGACAATTCCTGAGAATCAAATCCAAGATTAAGTGAGGGGAAATGTTCAAGATAATAAAGGGATAAAGTTAGGGCAAAGAAACACGAAGGAGGACCACTGGAACACCAAGAACACTGATGGAGCTCCACGGGTCAACAATGGCGATTTGCCATTTTTGAGGTATTAAGCTCCAATGTTGGGAATGAAGCTTGATGGTGGTCTAAAGAAACTCCAGGAAGGGATTTGGGTGCTTATAAGGCCATGAAAGTGTTAGGGTTTGCACCACACTTCTTTCAGTGGCAAAACACAAAGCACCACGCACGGCCGACAAGGAAAAAGATGATAGCTGGTGAAATAGGGCATGGCATGGCCGATCATGTCTCCCACGACCTCCACTGTTGACTAGGGCGGCCGTAGGAAGCATGAAACGACACCCCCATGCCTTGCACTGTTTTCGCACGGCGGGAGGTTGAAGATGACCAGCGCAAAAGCTCGGGCGATTCACAGCCGTTGGATGAGACACGAACGGCTGAGATAGTGCCACGCCTACGGGCTTTAAAACACAACGGGGAGGTTGCGAGCCCTACGATTAGAAACGAACGGCTCCGATTGCTCCACGTCGCAAACTCTTATTTACAACGAAGGGGTACGCGAGCGTTGGATCTTAATCCAACGGCTCAGATTCAAAAATGCAACCGGAGGGTCCGAAAGTCTCGGCGCATCTCGACGGTTGGATGGAGATCTAACGGTTGACAATCAATCTTGCAACGGAAGGTCCGGTCTTACACGCGCGCGCGCGCGATTCGATCCAACGGTCGAGATCGATTGCGCGTTTAAAGAGTGGCTCGGTGCGTTTAGTTGATGGACCGAATCAAATGGCTCGAGCCCGAGTCCGACTCGAACCCAACAACGATAAAACCACGTTTGACTTTAAAATTAGAACGAGACCTTGAAGGATTTATTTGAGGTAGCAAATTAACTCCAAAAATTATGAAATTTTTACAGGAGCTTGCTAACTCAAATATTTACCTCGAGTAAAATTTTCAGAGGTTTTATACTGTGAATAAATCTCCAAAAATTCTGCAAGGCTCTGTTTTAATGTTTGACTAAGAGTCAAACAGTTTGATCGCTCTAAAAATATTCAAACCATTTCTAAAAATTGTGAAATTTTTCAGAGGGGTCACATACCATCACAGAGACTTAGGAAAAATATTTCCAGGGGATGGTCATAAGATTTGACAAGATTGTTTTTGGAATGCCAAGATTTGGATCAACTAGACTTGTGATATTGTATTTCCATAATTCCTTGTACAAGAATTGATTGGCCCAAAAGGAAATACATGCTGTAAGAAAAAGTTTTAATTTCTACTGATTTTCTTACATTTGAAACACAAGCCCAAAATTGGGATGTTACAACTCTCCCCCCCTTACAAGAATCTCGACCCGAGATTCCGTTTACTCGGAGAAGAAAGAAGGAAAATTTGCACGAAGGCGATCTTCTCGCTCCCAAGTTGCCTCATCTTCAGAATGGTTTGACCACTGAACCTTAAGGAACTTGATGACACGGTTCCTTGTTCTCCGTTCAGATTCCTCAAGAATACGAACAGGATGCTCGCGGTAGGTCAAATTCTCCTGCACATCGAGAACCTCCAATGGAGCTTCCTCAGTCGGGACACGGAGGCACTTCTTGGTGTGAAACATGGAACACATCATGTACACCCTCCAAAGGTCACCGGTAGCTCCAATCTGATGCAATCGCTCCAACTCTCTCGATGATACGGTAAGGCCCAACATATCGAGGAGCCAACTTGCCCTTGATGCCAAAACGCGATGGCCCTTCAAGGGTGAGACTTTGAGATACACAAAGTCATTGGGCTCAAAGCTCAACTCACGCGACGACGATCCGCATAGCTCTTTTGTGCGGGTGGGCCGCGCGCAGATGCTCGCGATCAATCGAACTCGGCTTTCGCCTCATTGATCGAATCGGGCGAAAATCGCCGCCACCATGTTGGGAAACAGTAGGCTACACTAGCGCAAATTAAAAATTCTACCCGTAAACCAAGATCACTGCGATTATAGATCACGGTCTTACCACTAGACGCGCAGTGCGGAAGTTGATGCGAAGACGTCGGGCGGTGTAGTCGTACTCGATTGATGCGATGCGTCGGGCGAGTAGTCGTACTACTTCCTCGTCCTCGTCGCGGCGTCCCACGTCTGCTCCTTTCTTGCGGTTCGTCCCAACGCCACGCATGCGGCGCCTCAAAGGTATCCACACGTGCGGAGGAAGCGGCGCGCGCCGGACTACTAGATCCGCGCGAGCGACTAGGGCGTGGGAGGGGTGGCGGCCAGGGTTTGAGGATGTCACGAAAAACTCAACCCTCAACCAGCGTGCCCCTGCCCTCCTTTTATAGACATCCTTATAATGGGCTTCTACGAATAGAGGCCCATTAGGACTCAATGCCCAGTCTAATTTAGATCCAATCCGAATTAGGCTTCAGCCCCTTAAGTGTGTGACCCTATGGTTCACATATGTTTAGACATGACGCGAGTACACATACTTGGTCAATAGTTGGTAGCGGCCTCTAGCAAGACGTGCCAACTCCTAAACATACGTAAAGATCATATCGGACGAACCATCACAACGTTATGTACATGCCAATCCCTTTGCCTCACGATATTCAATGAGCTCCAAGCTGACCACTCTTTCGATCCCGTGATCCGAATCCCTTACTAGGTTAACTCTTAACCTTAAGTAGCATGGCCATGCATTTCGGATCCGATCACTCGAGGCCCAGAGATATCTCTCTCGTGAGAGAGGGCAAATCCCATCTCGACCGACCATGCCTCGCAGACATGCTTCATGACAAACCCGAAAGCTACCTTTATAACTACCCGATTCACGGAGTAGCGTTTGATAGCCCCTAAGTAGGTCGATTCACATCTCAAGTACATACGACAATCTCGTGTCTAAGGACAAGGCGTACACATTGTGTAGAGAGAACCATAAGAATAATTACTATGTCTCATGTTGGGTCGGTCCAACCCCATGTTCTAAACATGTGTCCACATTATTGGTTTGACATCTCCATGTCTATGACACATGAAACATGGTCATCAACCGATACATGTGCTAATCCATCATTCACGTGTGTCCTCACATGAACTCCGACTAGGGACAACTTTAGAATAACCATACAAGTAAAGAGTTTCACAAACAAGTCACATACTTGTTAATCAACACAAAGGCAATATTCAAGGAACATTTATTAAATCATGGATACAATGAAATATCATCATCAATATGATTGCCTCTAGGGCATATCTCCAACAGTCTCCCACTTGCACTAGAGTCAATCTAGAAGATATCTAATACCCATAGCTCTTGTGTGCGCCTCATGCTTAGGCTGTGGGAGAGGCTTCGTCAAAGGATCTGAAATATTCAAATCCGTGTGTATTTTGCATATCTTTAAATCTCCTCGATTAAGGATCTCTCGAATGAGATGAAACCGCCGTAGTATGTGTTTGTTCTTTTGGTGATTCCTCGGCTCCTTGGCTTGCGCAATGGCCCCACTGTTATCACAGTAAAGATCCAGAGGACTGCACGCACTAGGAACCACACCTAGTTCAGTTATGAACTTCCTTATCCAAACACCTTCCTTTGCTGCTTCAGAAGCCGCAATGTACTCGGCCTCCGTTGTAGAGTCAGCAACAGTCTCCTGCTTGGAACTCTTCCAACTTACCGCACCACCGTTCAAAAGGAACACAAAACCCGATTGCGATTTGTAATCATCTTTGTCGGTTTGGAAGCTTGCATCGGTGTAACCATTTACAACGAGCTCTTCCTCACCTCCGTAGACTAGGAACACATCCTTAGTTCTTCTCAAATACTTGAGGATGTTTTTAACTGCTGTCCAGTGACTCTCACCTGGATCAGCCTGGTATCTGCTCGTAACACTTAGAGCATAGGAAACATCTGGGCGAGTACACATCATAGCATACATGATAGATCCAATGGCCGAAGCATATGGAATCTTACTCATGCGATCTCGCTCATCAGTTGTCGAAGGACACTGAGTCTTGCCAAGATTTATGCCATGAGACATGGGCAAGAACCCTTTCTTTGCCTCCTCCATGTTGAACCGTTTCAACACTTTGTCAATGTAAGTACTCTGGCTTAATCCTATTAGCCTTTTTGATCTATCTCTATAGATCTTAATACCCAAAATATATGCCGCTTCCCCTAAGTCCTTCATTGAGAAACTATTTTTAGTGAGGTCTTAACGGACTCGAGCATAGGAATATCATTTCCAATCGGTAATATGTCATCTACATATAAGATTAGAAATACGAGTGAGCTCCCACTTGTCTTCTTGTAAACACAAGATTCTTCTTCGTTTTTGATGAAGTCAAACCCTTTGACCACTTCATCAAAACGAATGTTCCAACTCCGAGATGCTTGCTTCAATCCATAAATGGATTTTTGAAGTTTGCATACTTTTCTAGCATTGTTTGGATCGACAAAACCCTCGGGTTGTATCATATACACGTCCTCGGTTAAATTTCCATTAAGGAAAGCCGTTTTGACATCCATCTGCCATATCTCATAGTCGAAATATGCAGAATAGCTAGAATGATCCGTATTGATTTAAGCATCGCTACGGTGAGAAAGTCTCATCGTAGTCAACTCCTTGAACTTGCCGAAACCTTTGCGACAAGTCGAGCTTTATGGATATGAACATTTCCATCCATATCAATCTTCCTTTTATAGATCCATTTGCACTCTATGGTTTTAACACCATCAGTGGTCAACCAAATTCCAAACTTGATTGTCTCCCATGGATGCTATCTCGGATCTCATGGCACTATGCCATTTCTCGTAGTCCTGGTCCATCATTGCTTCCGCATAGGTCGTAGGCTCATCATTGTCTAACAATAATATATCTCGCGCATTGCGAGCCTTTCCGACCTTCCGTGGTGGTGGTGCTTCCTTTGCCATGGGTTCCTCAACTTGTTCGCCACATGGGCATCATTCGTCGAGTCTTCCCGATTGGTTCATCTTGAACTTCTTCAAGCCGCACCGTTCTTCCACTTGTCTCCCTATTGAGAAACTCTTTCTCTAGGAAAACACCACTTGAGCGACAAACACTTTGCCCTCTAGTCGGTTGTAGAAGTAATATCCAAAGGTTTCTTCGGATATCCCACGAAAATGCATTTATCCGACTTGGGTGTGAGCTTGTCCGATCAGAGTCGCTGACAACGCCTCACATCCCCAAATCTTTAGAAAAGACAAACTGTGACTCTTCCTACCCATATCTCATATGGTGTCTTAACTACGGATTTAGACGGCACCTATTAAGTGTGAAAGTCGCCGTTTCTAGAGCGTAACCCCAAAAGGATAATGGTAAATCTGATCGCTCATCATCGATCGAACCATGTCCAACAAGGTCCGACACGCGCTCGGATACCCCGTTTCTTTGAGGCGTTCCGGGCGGTGTTAGCTGTGGAACAATTCCGCAACTCTTCAGATGATTGCTAAATTCATGACTCAAATACTCGCCACCACGATCAGATCGCAGAGCCTTAATTTTCTTGGCACGTTGATTTTCAACCTCATTCTGGAACTCTTTGAACTTTTCAAAAGTTTCAGACTTATGCTTCATTAAGTAGACATAGCCATATCTACTAAAATCATCAGTGAAAGTTATGAAGTAATGAAATCCACCTCTAGCAGTCGTGCTCATTGGTCCACATACATCGATGTATGATTTCCAACAAGTCGGACGCCTCTCAAAAGAACCTTTGAAAGGTGATTTGGTCATCTTACCAAGCAAACAAGCTTCACATGTCTCGTATGATTCAAAATCAAACGGTTAGAAGACCATCGCATGGAGCTTCTTCATGCGCTTTTCACTATGTGACCCAAACGACAATGCCAAACGTAGGTGGGATTCAAATCATTAGGTCGAAGTCTTTTAGCATTTATGTTAAAGATAGGCGCATCATCAAGATTTAAAATAAATAACCCATTCACAATGGGCGCAAAAGCCATAAACATTCCATTTTTAGAGATCAAACAACCATTGTCTTTACTTGCAAATGAATAACCATCTCTCATCAAACATGAGGGGATAAAATGTTTCACTCATACTAGGAACATAATAACAATTATTCAATTCCATAATAAATCTTGAAGGAAGCTGAAGTTGCATGGTGCCGACGGTCAACGCAAAGAACCCTGCTTTATTCCCGACGCTAAAATCAACTTCACCTCTTGCGACTCCTCTACTTCTTATTAGCCCTCGCATCGAGTTGCAAATGTGAGCAACCGATCCGGTATCAAATACCCAAGAGTTAATAGGAGAATCATGAGAAAATGTCTAAAACATTTATGACAAGTGTACCATGGGTGGAAGTCTTACTTCCACCCTTCTTCTTGCATTCATCGGAATCCATGTACTTCTTGCGCTTTCTCTTCCAAAGGCGCTTTACAATAGAAGCATACTGTCTCGGCTCCAGTCCAAAGATTAGGCTTAGGCGTTGGCTTCAGATCATATCTTTAACCTTACCCTTATTCTTTGGCCATGGCTTACCCTTTTTCTTGAAGCTAGACTTGTTCAGCATGCCATCACATGGCTAGGCCCCACACTTCTTAATGTCATTCTCTGCTTTGTTTTGAGCATCCCACAAAGCTCATTAAGGCCCTTATCCGCCCCATGCATATGGTAGTTCAAATGAAATGCCCATAGCTAGGTGGAAGAGACGCTAAAATGAAATCGCTTGCCAACTCTTGGCCAATTGGAAAACCAAGTTTATCCAAAGTCCGATCAGTAACCAACCATTTTGATCACATGTGGGCCTACGGTGCACCTTACATTAACTTGCATTCCGTAAAAGCCTTAGAGACATTGAACCGCTTCACCCGCCCGTGTCCGAACATGTCCTTGCGCTATGATCATATCATACGCTTCCGATCCTCAAACCGCTTTTGAAGGTCAGTTCCATGCATGCAAGCATAAGACACTAATCTCAAGAGAGTCATCACATGCTTTCTTGTAGGCATTTTTAACAAAGAGAGACGCATTATTTGCGTGTTCTTCCGGGATTGGGGTGTCGAACGTTTTCCTTTTATCTGCCTGAGAACAATTTCAAAGTTACGGACTCAATCCAATAGTTTGTTCCATTTAATTTCTCTTTCTCAAGAATCGATCGCAAAGCAAAAGGTGTGCGTGGTTGCTAGATGCCATTGATCTACAATAGGAAATGCAAAATACTAAGACAAATAAAACCATGATAGAGTAAATCGTATTAAACAAATTTAATAGAATGTACTCCCACTAAAATCAACATCCTCTGTTGATTCTTAGCGATTCAAGATCCGCAATTAACGAGTCTACTAGTGAGCTTTTGCATCACCGCTAGGAGACAAGGTACTTGTAAGCAACACCTTGCTAATCATATCTCTATATGACTCTTGTTGTTGGGTGACATCTCTATGCCCCGCGCCAACCTTTATGCCCCAAGGCCCATAACCTTTATGATAACCTTGTTAAGTTCACCAATCCTTATGCATGTAAGTATCCGATACAAAACCCATCTAGTCAAGGAAAGTTGATGGTGCCCTAATTTTATAGACCCACCATCAATTTACAAGACATGGGATGGTGCAAAGTTTAATTGGGAGGGCATATGTTTAACTTAACATTTTGTGAGGATCGCTATACTTCTACCATTCAAACATGCATAGGAGTAAAACAATAGGAATAACATTCACACAGCTTGTGACTCAAGATGGCCCATTTTCTCATGGTGATCTCCATCGCCATAGAATCATCCACCATGATGATCTCCATCTCCATGGTTCATGTGTGCCATCCTCCAAGTGATGTGTCCTCCGAGTACTACTATAAGCTATTACTCATAACAAATAGTAATAAAATACATGGATACTAGGAATCATCACAAGTCGACGCAGTGAGGCCGTTAATACAATACTTTGGCAACACAATGGCTCCACCGTGTTGCCGCACTACTTCACGCAGTCATGCAAATATTACAAACATGCATCACATACACATTAGGCCATATGGTCACATACATCCTGCAAAAACAAGTTTATGCATAGAATCGCAATCTCTGGGATAGGGGTCGAGGGTTTCCCCATGGGTTCGAAGGGCGCGCCCGCGTATCTCCCAAGGTCCGACATTCGAAAAAACAGAGATCCAATCTATGCAATTTTTACATAGGATTTTGATCGGCAAATCATATTTACCACAAATCGACTCTGCGTTCGATTCGACCAATTTGTATCGATCTTCGCATGCCGCAACCGTTTTACGTGTCACCGTCTCACCCGATGGCGAATCCGACCGGTAGGGTATGTTGTTTCACGACCTTAGCGATGATCACGGTACATCGATTATTAATCTAGGTTCCGATTCGATCAATCATATTGATCTTCGCATTCCGCAATCGGTTTTACGTGTCACCGTCTCACCCGATGGCGAATCCGACCGTAGGGTATGTTGTTTCACGACCTTAGCGGCATGATCACGAAACCAGATCAATCCATTACCGTAACTATACAATCGATCACATCGATCATACCGATTACATATCGCCATATGCAAATCACCCAACCTATAACATGACAAAGAATCGCTCGATACCATCGTTGGGAAACAGTAGGCTACACTAGCGCAAATTAAAAATTCTACCCGTAAACCAAGATCACTGCAGCTTATAGATCACGGTCTTACCACTAGACGCGCAGTGCGGAAGTTGATGCAAGACGTCGGGGCGCAGTAGTCGCACTCGCTTGATGCGATGACGTCGGGCGCAGTAGTCGTACTACTTCCTCGCCCTCGCCGCGCGTCCCACGCATGCTCCTTTCTTGCGGTTCGTCCCAACGCCACGATGCAGCGCCCAAAGGTATCCACACGTGCGGGAGGAAGCGACGACGCCGGACTACTAGATCCGCGAGCGACTAGGGCGTGGGAGGGTGGCGCCGTGGTTTGAGGATGTCACGAAAAACTCAACCTCAACCGCGCCCCCGCCTCTCCTTTTATAGACGCCCTTATAATGGGCTTCTACGAATAGAGGCCCATTAGGACTCAATGCCCGCCTAATTTAGATCCAATCCGAATTAGGCTTCACTTCTTAAGTGTGTGACCCTATGGTTCACATATGTTTAGACATGACGCGAGTACACATACTTGGTCAATAGTTGGTAGCGCCTCTAGCAAGACGTGCCAACTCCTAAACATACGTAAAGATCATATCGGACGAACCATCACAACGTTATGTACATGCCAATCCCTTTGCCTCACGATATTCAATGAGCCCAAGCTGACCACTCTTTCGATCCGTGATCCGAATCCCTTACTAGGTTAACTCTTAACCTTAAGTAGCATGGCCATGCATTTCGGATCCGATCACTCGAGGGGCCCAGAGATATCTCTCTCGGTGAGAGGGGCAAATCCCATCTCGATCGACCATGCCTCGCAAAGATGCTTCATGACAAACCCAAAGCTACCTTTATAACTACCCGCCATTTGAGTAGCGTTTGATAGCCCCTAAGTAGGTCGATTCACATCTCAAGTACATACGACAATCTCGTGTCTAAGGACAAGGCGTACACATTGTGTAGAGAGAACCATAAGAATAATTACTATGTCTCATGTTGGGTCGGTCCAACCCCATGTTCTAAACATGTGTCCACATTATTGGTTTGACATCTCCATGTCTATGACCTGTGAAACATGGTCATCAACCGATACATGTGCTAATCCATCATTCACGTGTGTCCTCACATGAACTCCGACTAGGGACAACTTTAGAATAACCATACAAGTAAAGAGTTTCACAAACAAGTCACATACTTGTTAATCAACACAAAGGCAATATTCAAGGAACATTTATTAAATCATGGATACAATGAAATATCATCATCAATATGATTGCCTCTAGGGCATATCTCCAACACACCAGTCTCCGACCAGTTCAATGGGGTTCTGCATCTCCTCCCATACAAAGCCTCAAATGGTGCCATGTCAAGACTGGCCTGAAAGCTGTTGTTGTAGGAGAACTCAGCAAATGGTAGGCACTTCTCCCACTTCTTCCCATAGGATAGAACACAAGCACGGAGCATATCTTCCAACACTTGGTTGACTCGCTCCGTCCCGTCGCACCGAGGATGAAAGGTCAGATCAAGTGAAGGCGGGTCCCCATAGCCTCTGCAGACTATGCCAAAACCGCGAGGTGAAAAGTGCACCACGATCGTAAATAATCGCCTTCGCACACCGTGAAGACTCACAATCCTCGAGACATAAAGTTCGCCAAAGGCCCCACACAAAGCCGAGTCTTGACAGAAGGAAATGTGCCACTTTAGTCAACCTCGCCGATCACGACCCAAATAGCATCATTCCTTTGGACGAGCGGGCAATCCGGTGATGAAGTCCATGCCAACGGAATCCCACTTCCATTCGCACCGCAAGGGTGAAGAAGACTCGCTGACGATGCTCGGCCTTCACTGATCGCACACGCCGCACTCGGCAACGAACTCGCAATCTCGCGCTTCATTCGGGTCCACCGAATCTCGGACGAAGATCCCGATACATCTTGGTAGCCCCGGGTGAATAGACAAAGGAGAGTCATGGGCTTCGCGAGAATCATATTCCGCAATTCCATGACCTTAGGAACCACAAGACGCCCCCAAACCACACAACGCCATGCTCGTCCTCTGAAAAGCACTTGGCCATCCCATCCTTGATGTTCGCTTGATCTGCTCACACCGCATCTGCTCATGCATGTGCCGCCTTAATTTGTCCACCAAGGTTGGTTGCACAACCAATGTAGCAAGAGAACCGTGCTCGGTCAAACCCAAATTGAGGCGCTGGAATTCTGAAATGAGGGTAGGCTGCTGCTCTTGGAGCATCAACATGTTACAATACACCTTCCGACTGAGTGCATCAGCAACGACATTGGCCTTGCCCGGATGGTACCAATACCCATGTCATAGTCCTTGATCAATTCCAACCATCTTCTTTGCTCGAGGTTCAGATCCGGTTTGGGTGAACAAGTACTTCAAGCTCTTGTGGTGAATACACCTCACAACAATTACCAATCGATAATGCCGCCAAATCTTGAGTGCATGGACCACAAAGACTAACTCTAAGTCATGAGTAGGATAGTTGAGTTCATGAGGCCTTAATCGCCGCGATGCATAGGCCACAACCTTGCCCTCCCGCATAAGAACACAACCAAGACCGACGAGAAGCATCACAATAGATATCAAAACTCTTGTGAATATCGGGAGAACAAGCACTGGGCTGAGGTCAACCGCTTCTTGAGTTCCCAAAACTCACATCACAAGTAGCGGACCACTCAAATTTCTTGTCCTTCTTGAGTAGTTCACCATAGGCTTCGCAATCTTGGAGAAATTCTCGATAAAGCGCGATAGTAGCCACCAAACCAAGAAAACTCCGACATCGGTGATCGACTTGGTGACCCCAAGATAGCACATCACCGACCTTGCTCGGATCCACGCCACACCTCCCGCTGAAAGAACATGGCCCAAGAATGCCACTTCCTTCAACCGAACTCGCACTTGCCGAATTTGGCATACACCGTGCTCACGCGCTTGCCCAACACATGTCGAAGATGCTCGGCATGCTCTTCTTCACTCATGGAGTAGATAAGTATATCATCGATGAATACCACCACAAACCTATCCAAATACTCCATGAATACCGAGTTCATAAGATTCATGAATAAAGCAGGAGCATTAGTCAAACCAAAAGACATGACGGTGTACTCGTAAAGGCCATAACGAGTAGCAAAAGCCGTCTTAGGAATATCCTCGGCCCTGATCCTGACTTGATGATAGCCCAGTCTCAAGTCAATCTTGGAGAAGACTCGTGCTCCGGTCAATTGATCGAAAAGGTCATCAATACGGGGCAAAGGATACTTGTTCTTTACCGTCACCTCATTAAGCGGACGGTAATCAACACACATGCGTAAGGTCTTGTCCTTCTTCTTTACAAAGATAACTGGACAACCCCAAGGAGATGAGCTAGGACGGATAAAACCCTTCTCTTGCAGCTCACCCAGTTGCTTCTTTAGCTCCTCCAACTCATTAGGAGGCATGCGATACGGCCTCTTAGAAATAGGGGCGGTACCGGGCAGCAACTCGATCACAAACTCCAGATCTCGAACAGGAGGCATCCCGGGCAAGTCTCCAGGAAAGACATCCGCGAAGTCGCGCACAGTGGGGACGTCGTGAATCTCCAATGCTGGCTTTGCTTCAAGGACATAAAGATGGGGCTCTCGCAACTGTGGCGAAAACCCAACCTGTTCACCTGAAGGACTGGTGAGGTAGACAATCTTCCTGGCACAATCGATTTGCCCCAAGTGTTGGGACAACCAATCCATGCCAAGAATCACATCCAAGCGCGCCGAGTCGAGTAGGATAAGATTCGCCAAGAATCCCACTCCTTCGATGTGGATAGGAACATCCCGGCATACTTGGTCAGCTCTCATTTCCGAACCCGGAGAGCGAATCAGCAGTGGAATCCCCAGAGGAACACAGTGAAGCCCACAATCAACAACAAAAGACCTCGAAATAAAAGAATGCGAAGCTCCAGAGTCAAATAAAATCGCAGCAGGATGCAAATTAACAAGGAGCGCACCCAACACCACGTCGGCGCCTCCGTGCCTCCTCACCGAGATATGGTTGACTCGGCCGCTCCCGACACCACGGTCTTCGGATCACCTTCAGTCGTGTGTGACCATTCCCGTCCTCCATTAGGACGAGGGGCTGCTCGATCCTCCGAGGGCAATCGCTAGCATAATGGCCCTTCTTGTTGCAGCGAAGCGGTAACATCGCACTAAGGCGGGCGCACTGCTCGCCGGGTCACGCAGTGCACGTGGTGAAACACGGCCTGCGGGGGACGAGCAACTGGTGCCGACGGCCTCGGCGGTGGTGAAGCCAAAGCACGAGCCCTGGTGTGGGCCCAACACGGGGACGAGTGAGGCCGCTGCGCAGATCGATGGGCCTCCCACTTGCGCTATGGACTCACCAGCGCTTCGCCTTGTGCTCGGCGACGATGGCCTTGTCCACCAAGGTCTGGAAGTCGGGGAAGTCCACAATAGAGAGCTTGTCCTGAAGCTCTTCAGACAAACCCTCCATGAACTTCTCCTGCTTGGCCTCATCAGTGGCCACCTCAGCAGGAGCGCACTCGCGAGATGGTTGAACTCATGGAGGTACTCATCCACGACCGCGCGCCCTGCTTGAGCGCAAGGAACTCCTTCTTCTTCAGCTTCATCAGCCCGGCGGGGACATGGGCCCGACGGAAAGCTGACCGGAACTCCTCCCACGAGACCACGTGTCCCGCAGGCTGCATGGCGAGGAAGTTCTCCCACCATGAGAGTGCCGCACCCTCCACCGATGGGATGCGAAAGTGCGCCGCCCTTCTCCCGGCATCGAGCAACGCTTGAGCTTCGCTCAACCGACGCAGCGCTCGATCGCTCTGCGCCCAAGGGTCCTCGGACCGGAGAAGGTAGGAGGTCGAGCACGGAGGAACTCCGCAAGCCCACCACGAGATCGTGGCCACCACCTCCAGATCTGAAGCGCGCGAGCGGGAGCGGAGGTGTTCTCGCAATGACCTCCAAGATCCGGTCCGTCCATGCGATTCCGCCGATCGAGCCGTAACCTCGACCATGGTCGGAGGAGGGGGAAGCTCTCATCGAACCAGCCTGGACTGATGCGGTGGTTCTTGTCATCCTGTTCCACAAAAATAGGTTAAAACACATTTCGGACAGAGACAAAGAAACTACTAACCACTTAACAAAACAATCCTTAAAAGCTCAAGTATCAACATAAAATTGCAGCAAGGTCATAAAGATAACAACCATCTTCCTGTTATGACTAACTCGTATGGAAAAAAAGAGTAATCAATTTTTCAGAAGACAAATTTCAGAGCACTAACTTCATTCGAGACAGCTAGGAACAGGTGAAAATCATACTACAGGAGGGTTAGACACTAAGCTAACTCATATCACTTCTTACCCTTTAACCCTACAAGTTTTTAGTGGAATTAACCTCTCATTTCAGCACTTTTACTACCTAAATGTGGCTGTCCAGAAATTGTCTTGCTTGCTGTCCGATTTCTCCATTCAACTTATGGCGAAATTTGTAGCTCCCAGAGCTCCTAATCTTCTCAAGACAGCCATACTTTTATTTTATAACTCTCATGATGTCCCCAAACCAATCTACTCGATAAACAACTATCTTTTGAAAGAAGATGAGAGGAAAACTCAGCTTTCAAATTCAGTTTAGAATGAGGTGAGATGAGCAAACTAGGATAGATGAGAAGTAAAGTGAGAACTTACTTAAGATTTTCAGAAAGCACCGATATTTGGAAAGTAAGTTTTCAAAATATACTAGGACAACCAAGCTAGGGTTTCTACGTCGAGATGGCTCGATACCAACTTTGTGAGGACCCGAATATTTAACTAGTAACACTTAACCTCCAATTGGTTCTAGCATTACTAATTAAACATTCTAAGCCTCGATGGGCATATGTTTCCCAGAATTGCAACATATGCACATCATCACAAAATTACACATCATTTCCATACAACATACATTACTAAGTCCAACAACGACATACATAAAGTAAAGTTATTACAAAAGAGAGCCGACCGGCCAAATAGAACAATATACAAGAATGACAGCGGAAGCAAAAGTGCCATAAGATGGCTAGAACAAAAGTCGACCGGTTAGCCATACACACCCACAAGGCAACCGACCGGGCCGCAAGCTAGTCGCCCATAGCTACCACAACACACTCACAAAAGTGAGGCCCTCGAGCTCACCTTCTTCCTCTGCAACAAAACAATTAAGCATAGCAACCGAGTACAAAGATTGTCTTTGTACCCGCAAGACCGACGTGTGGCATAGCAGCACCTATTCATAAACTACATGCAAGCTTATTTAGGTGGAGGTTGTATGTCTCATTTTGCATGAAGCCAACTTTATTTGCAATAATGTAATACATTTTAAAAGCAAGTTTGCAAATCTGTTTTTAATGTTGAAATAACAAAGAATAAAGATACATACAAGTAACCACTGGAAGTGACTACCCCAATAGCCACCACAACATAGCACGAATCCCGATTCGCACCACCCATCAAGTTTTAATTTAAAAGGTTGTAGTCTAACTCTTGAAAGACCTTGCCAAGCGTGTCCATAACCTAGACGAGGCTATTCGAATAGTTTTAACCTGCAGGGTGTACCAATGTACCCACACTTCGATCGCTTTAAGCCACAAAGCACACTTCCGAAGGTATGTCGCACGCTAAGTCCTACGAGACTTTTCCAATATTGTGTATCAACCACGAGCCGCTCAGATGGGTAGAAACACCATACGCTTACATTGCAAGCCAAATACAACAAATCCCATCACGGTGAAGTCTTTCTGACACTACAATGCTCCCAACACCATCCCTCCCGCGACCTCCTGCACCCGAGGGCAATACACGCCAAAGTACTAAGTCAAGAGAGGTCCCATACCTCTAATGTGGTTAGCACGCTAAAATGCTTGGTTTAGTGTAACAAGATGTTCGGTCCTTGTTGACCGGCACCATTCCACTACACCTAAAATCACACCATCTTACCATTGTGCCCAAGTCTAAATCATTTTGTTTTCAGTTTTAGTTTTCATAAATAGACATGGCACAAGGTGGAAATCATAAATCATAATAAGTTTTGTGTGATCAAGGTTATCGACAAGCCGATAACCGCCCATTTCTACCGGCTAAGCATGGCTAAGCAATTAATTCGCAACTACTAAGTGACAAGAGCCCATCCACGAACTCTAAATCACAGCAAGTAACCTAGGCTCATGGTAGTAGAGGATAATCATTTGCTAAGGAAATGCATCTACTAGGCCAACTATTAAAACAAAGTAGCAATGCATACATAGAATTTGTAATCAACATAAATACTTAAAATACTCGGGATTAACATGATCAAACCGCTTGCCTTCTTGTCGTTGCTCAATTTGTTGCGAGGATCGCTCGTGGTTACCGCAAATGTTGAATCCTAAGCTAAAGGCAAAAGAACCAAGAACAACCAATAAGACGAGCCACAACTAAACAAACGAGCAAGCAAAAATTATCCAAATGCGACTTAAATTTACACACAAGGTGAAATACGAATATATCAAGACATAGAAACTGAAAACCTAATTTGGATTTGTGGTGCAAAAGATATTACCTAAAAATACATTTTCTACCATAATTAGCACTGAGCAAAAACATTTTCCAGAAAAATTTTGAAGCTGAAATTTTTATGGCAGCTACTTATTGGTATAGAGGTAACCCATATAAAATTTCAGGTCATTTGGAGTTAAAATGATTTAGTTATGATTTTTCTAAGATGCAAAATTAGCATAATGCACTTTCAAGGAGCATAAATATGTTCAAAACTAATTTTACAGTGAAGTATACCAACAGAGGGGTTCTCTAGAATTTATCATATATATTTTGCCTTTACAGAGAATTACTTGTGCATTTTATAAGTCTTCCAGAATTTTCTAAATGCTAAAAATAGGTACTAAATCATTAATCAAGGTTTCAGCTACAATCTTGGACCTACCATCATTTTTAGATTAACATTGGGTTAGTAACAAATTTATCAAAGTTGAATCATTCATTTTGGACATACACAGAGCAAGATATGCATTTTCTAAAGTTTTATTCATTTTCTGAATATTCCAAATGACAAACCAAGTTATTCCTAGTTATACAATTTTCAGTTACTGGAACGTGCTTAAATCCATTTTTATAATAAGCTAAAGTGATAACATGATTTATTACAGTTGGAATTAACCAAAAAGCAGTTAAAATGAATTAGTTGTGAGTTTCTAAAGTTTTTATATCATTTTCGCTGATAAACAAATGCTTACCAAATACGTAACAACCCAATAAAAAGAAAATGACGTGGACAACCTCAACCTCGATCTAACATCCTACGCTCACGCTACGCGAAAAACAGCGCCACGCGCGCAAAGCCACTAGAAACCCACCGCTGGATCAAGATCCAACGGCTCACACGAGTGTTTGCAACCGACGGCGCGGTTGCTTGGGCGATCCCACCGCAGACGGCGGATGGACGGTCCAAAGCGCACCAACAACCGGATTGTCCGACACACACACGATCTCGACCATTGATCGCAAGATCGACGGCCAAGAATGATCAAGGCATCCGAGGGTCCGAATGCCCTCACGATCCGGGCCGCGATCAAGGGATCGACGGTGGCTAAAGATCGGTTCAAAAGATGGACCGACACGTGGGGACCACCGCCGCCGACCTTGAGGCACACATGCGCCGTTTAACCCACGCGCACGGTGCATCGCCCACCGACAATGATCGAGAGGGACGGCTAAGGACGCAATTAATGCCACTAATGATGATCATTAACTAGACACCAAAGACTACCGAATTTGATTTTAATCCTCTGCCCACCATCAATGACCCGCAGGTTAATTCCGACAACATTAAATGCCGACTCATTTAATTAAGCAATGATTAGACATTAATGATGTCGAACAAAGGCGAGTGAACCGTAGATTGATTTAAGGATATTGGGCCCATCGTCGCTGGCTCAATAATAATGATTAAGACACAATTAATAACTAATGATTGGTAATTAATGTGTCCTAATGAGTCGACGAAAACGGAGCTCTGTGCTTCAAGAAAGTCCCGATCGTCTTTGACGCTAATCGCGGCGACACCGTCGCGCGCGGTGAACAAGACCCAAAATGGATTCGCAATAGCAAAGACGAACCTAATGGTAGCATTCTCGCCACGGCGAGGATCGAACGCCGGCTAGCCGAAAATGAAAACGGAGCTTTCATCGCTAAACATGAAAATAGCGAAAACTCCACGCGGTCCAAGGAAGCGGTGCCAAAGCTTCTAGGACTAATAAGAAGCTACCTTAAGGACGAGAAGCTTCAAAGATGGCCTGAGAAGTTTGACCACGGTGGAAGTCACGACTCGGAGAAGAAAACCCAAATGACACCCGAGCCACATGAGTGATACTAAGTCATCGTAATAGCTTCATAATGATTCACGAAGCTATAAGAGCAAGAGATGAGGAAGTGGTGCACTCACCGAGCCGAGGAAGACGATACTCACTTTTCGCCGAATTTGAACAAACCCCAAATTGGACAATTCCGATAATCAAATCCAAGATTAAGTGAGGGAAATGTTCAAGATAATAAAGGGATAAAGTTAGGGCAAAGAAACACGAAGGAGGACCACCGAACACCAAGAACACCGATGGAGCTCCACGGGTCAACAATGGCGATTTGCCATTTTTGAGGTATTAAGCTCCAATGTTGGGAATGAAGCTTGATGGTGGTCTAAAGAAACTCCAGTGAAGGGATTTGGGTGCTTATAAGGCCAGAAAGTGTTAGGTTTGCACCACACTTCTTTCAAGCAAGAAACACAAAGCACCACGCATCACTGACAAGGAAAAAGATGATAGTCGGTGAAATAGGGCATGGCATGGCCGATCATGTCTCCCACGACCTCCACCGCTGACTAGGGCGGTCAGAGGAAGCATGAAACGACACCCCATGCCTTGCAATGCTTTTCGCACGCATGAGGTTGAAGATGACCAGCGCAAAAGCTCGGGCGATTCACACCGCTGGATGAGACACGAACGGCCGAGATAGTGCCACGCCTACGGCTTTAAAACACAACGGGAGGTTGCGAGCCCTACGATTAGAAACGAACGGCTCGATTGCTCCACGCCGCAAACTCTTATTTACAACGAAAGTACGCGAGCGCTGGATCTTAATCCAACGGCTCGATTCAAAAATGCAACCGAGGGTCCGAAAGTCTCGGCGCATCTCGACGGTTGATGGAGATCTAACGGTTGACAATCAATCTTGCAACCGGAAGGTCCGGTCTTACACGCTGCGCCGCGTGCGATTTCGATCCAACGGTCGAGATCGACATGCGCGTTTAAAGAGTGGCTCGGCGCGCTTAGTTGATCGATCAATCAAATGGCTCGAGCCCGAGTCCGACTCGAACCCAAGCAACAAGAAAACCACGCTTGACTTTAAAATTAGAACAGAGACCTTGAAGGATTTATTTGAGGTAGCAAATTAACTCCAAAAATTATGAAATTTTTACAGAGCTTGCTAACTCAAATATTTACCTCAGTAAAATTTTCAGAGGTTTTTATACTGTGAATAAATCTCGAAAAATTCTGCAAGGCTCTGTTTTAATGTTTGACTAAGAGTCAAACAGTTTGATCGCCTCTAAAAATATTCAAACCATTTCTAAAAATTGTGAAATTTTTCAGAGGGGTCACATACCATCACAGAGACTTGGGAAAAATATTTCCAGGGGATGGTCATAAGATTTGACAAGATTGTTTTTGGAATGCCAAGATTTGGATCAACTAGACTTGTGATATTGTATTTCCATAATTCCTTGTACAAGAATTGATTGGCCCAAAAGGAAATACATGCTGTAAGAAAAAGTTTTAATTTCTACTGATTTTCTTACATTTGAAACACAAGCCCAAAATTGGGATGGTACACATTAGGTATCGGTTTGTCAATTAAACCTTGATCGGTGGAAAATTGAGTGTTTGCAATTGTGATTTGCCGAGGCGAGACTAGTAGAGCTAGATAGTTAGCATTAGCTTAAATGGTATATCGGAGAACGATCGATGGATTCAATCATGGTCATATGCCCATGAGTCGGTGGATTTCGTGTAATTATCTGGATAGGTTGTATATTTGGAAGATCGTGAGTTCGCATCACTCGATGGATTAAACACCTTGATAATGTCCTAGTGGAGGTTAGTATGGGATTTAGATCAAGATATGAGAATATGATTGGAGAGTGTTATGCATGTGATTGGATTCGACAACGAAGAATCGGTTAAGTATATGGTTATGAGAAGATTAGATTGCTCAGAGATGTTTTTGTTTATAAAATAAATGGAAAATAAAATAAAATACAAGGGCTCTATCTATCATTGACAAAGGCTAGGCAGCCCGTGTATAAAAAGGATTTAATTCCATTTAAAATGCAGAAAAGAATTATTTTTACACTAGAAATTGACTTAACTTTGAAAATTCTTAGAAAATTCATATGAACTCCAAATGGGATGAATCCAATTGGGTTGTCCATAAAATATTATTCTATATTTAACCATGAAGTTTTTATCTCCACTAGAATTCTGCAAATTTTCACAAAATAATTAAATTCGGGTGAACAATAACAGAACATTGATTTTCAGCATTTTCTGAAAAACTGATTTTCAAATTGCTATAACTTTCATAGATTAACTCCAAATGAAATAATTCTTTCACCTAAATTCATATAAAATCATTATATAGCTACTGTAGAAAATTCATGAATTTTTGAGCAATTTCATTTTCAACTTTTCTCGATGTTTATTCGATATCGCCTTTCTATAGATTCCGAGATGCCGGGAGTAAGAGAGTACGTAACCGAGAGTGAGCAAGTGAACTCCCAGTAAGGCAAGCATCTTTTGAACTTTCTTTTTGCATCATATTTGATCCCAGTTTTGTTAGAATAGATGCAATGATAATTGTTTGCATGCTATTTTATTATGTCGCTATTTTTGTGATGTGTAGTTTAGTTATATCCTATTTCATTGAGGTTATCCTTGAATTATTCCAGCACCACATGCTTAAGATAGGATGTGTGAATTTTTGTTTCGGGTTTGCTTAGTCATACAAGTCTAGAACCGGTAGTTTGATTGTCGGGAATAACCCGACAATTATGGGATAAACACAACTCTCATTATATACTTTTGTTTCAGACCTTTGTATTTGTTTTATGAGTTAAATTTTGTCATTTTAAATGAGTTTTTGGTCTGGACAAGTGTTGGTTAGTGATGGTACTTTGTGCACGAGCTTTGGGTAAATGGTGGACTTGTCTGAACAATTAACGACCGAACTTTGGGTACCTACTGTTCAAGCAACACTCGTGCTATCACACGCAGTATATGGGTGCTGTATGGTTAAGTAGGGGGAAGGTTTTGTTGTGTTGAATCCCACGGTGGTGAAATTGTAAGGGCATAGGACCGAGAAATCCTATGTTTTCCTTTTGGGCCGATAGGATGGAGACGTTAACGTCTTGTGTTTCCTAGGAGCCCTGGGTTGAGGAACTTAGCTCAATGGGATCTTCTTGCTAAAAATGACCATATCTTGATTTACCCGGCCGACATACGATAGGAAGTATGCTATATTCGGAGGCATCTGGAGGCTTACGGGCTAATCAAGTCGTGTGAGTAAAGTAGTACACCGCTGCAGGGTATAAATTTATTCGAATAGCCGTGTCCACGGTTATGGACGACCGCTTGAAATCTGTGGCTGCTTATTGTTAGACTTAGAACTAAAAATTGTGGTTATAACTTGGTGTTGTCATGAATGGGATGTTTATGCTTGTTTTTGTATCAAAGTGGACAGCCACTTTGCCATTTGTATGATTTATTTGTTATTGAATTGATTACTGGTTCACATGCTTTACTTCTACTTCAAATCTGATTTTGAAATGGCACTTGAAAAACTAGTATATGTAGGTTGTACATTGTTGCGTCTCTTTCTCAAAACTAAGCCAATATGAGCCCTTCCTTTGAATGACCTTATGCATGACTATTTTTATTTGTGTAAGACTTGTGAGTACTCTTTGGTACTCAGCTAGATGTTTGCTGGCTTTTACATGTGAGGAAGATATTGAGACCGATGAGCTTGTCAGTGTCGATTTAGGCGACACTGATGAGTAGTATGCTATCTCTTAACTCCCAGTCGGTTGCCGATGGGTTATGGGGCATACCACTGCTGGCATTTTGGTTTTCTTACTTGCTTCCGCTGTTACTTTATGAACTCGTTTAATTTGGCCGGTCGGCCACTTGTAGTAGTTGTAAACTTGGAACTATGATGTATGCCTTTTGTACTATTTATGTATGAGTGTTGTATGGATGTGATCAATGTTGTATGAGAGTATGGCTATATTAGTCGCTGATCTTGGGAGCTAATATAAGTCATATTCGCTGATCGTGGCTTCCTATTTAACTCACTAAGTGTAGTGCTTGACTTGTTGGAGAACCGACAATCATGTAGTGCTCGCAGAGGAGCGGCGCGCATGATCGTCGGGGCTCTAGTTTTCAGTCAAGCCTCTCATTTAGATTGAGTTAAGTTGGAATCCATTTACCGGAGATCCAGAGTTATGTCCTTAAGACCATGCTTAGTCTCGGTCTTACGGAGATAGCCCGGGGTCCCCATACGTTGATAGTTCTCAGTTGTGGTTGTTCTTTCGCGTAGTGTTGTGTGAGGATTCAGGGTCGATGCTGTTTAAGGGGGGTAGAATGTAATACCCCGAATATCAATTTGAGAGAATGTATTATTCGGGGGGAGAGAAATTTATTCAATTTTCGAGTGCATTATAGTTTAGAGAGGGATTTCTCCTAACAAGGAAAGTATCCATCAGCGATTATGTAATATCCTCTTTAACATTAGAGAATTAATTGAAATGACAAAGGTATTTAATAGGAATTAAAAAGAGAAATCAAATTTTTAGAGGAGAAATAATCTTGAGGTTTCGGCCCACGTTGTTTGGCCCAAGTGGGAAGTTGGTTTAAGAAGGAGCCAATCAAACCCTAGGTTTTTATCAGAGCACGCAGCTACATGCACTGCACCGCCTCGTAGCAACCCTCCTCCCCATCGCCACGCTCCATGTCGCCCCTTTGTCGCTCCTTGCTACCGCCATCGGGAGGAAGAAGAAGGGAGAGAAAGGAGGAGAAGAAGGGACTTCTTCGTGGGGGATTGATCATCATCTTTCCGCGAGTCTTCAAGAGTAACGAAGTGCTTTCTTCACTGTTTGTTGATTACTAGATGCGAATTAGATTAGTTTGTTTGGATCGAAACTTTGTTGTTACAAATTCAGATCTGTCTAGTATGTTGCGTGGGCTGTTTCGATGTCTTAAAGGGTGAATCAGAAGTTTTGATCTCCTAGAGATTTTTAGATAATGCTCTTAGCTTTCGGTGGCCACTAAGAACACCGGATTCTAACATACGGATCAAAAGTTATGATCATTTTAGTTTATGTTGTCCAGAATTCTGACGAGAATTAGCAGACAGTGTAATTGTTAAAATTTGACCTAGTTAGAGGGTGATTCAGAAGTCTTGCCCATAACGACTTTTTTACGTGATCTCATTAGTTTCAGGATTGATAAAGAACATCCCATTTGGATCTGTAGAACAAAAGTTATGCACATTTTAAGTTAACTTTCCAGAACCCTGACAAGAATGAATTGTCGAATTGCCTTTTAATATATGATCAAGTTAATGGCAAATTCAAGGCTTTCACCCAACTAGGTTATTATAGGCCTGGGTCTTATCTTTGATATTTATAAAGAAATCTAAGTTTGGTTTAGCCAATTAGAAGTTATGGTCATTTTCATGCCGCTGCCCAGAAGTGTCGGGCAGTTCTGACAAAGGATGCTCATCGGTCTTTTGGGGTTTGGTATATTCAGAATTTGGGTTTTTCAATTTTAGTTTTCTGATGGAATGTAGTTCAATTGGAGTAAAATTGTGTAGTTAAATGTTGGGGTGTTGGGGTTTGTATTGCGAGTAGTGTCTTGACATCGTGGTTCTTATTGAGTAAAGTAATGGTGTAGGAGATGAGGCTCCGGGGTTAGCGGCATCGTCGTTGCCTCGTAACGCATCACAACGCTGAAGGCAAATACACTGACGTTTGTATGAATTGTGTATGTTGGATGCTAGATGTTCGTACTGTGTTTTCATTTGATACGTGAGAAGGTCCGATGATTATGTTTCTTCCGTATGTGAAATTCATATGTTCAAAGATGATGCTGGTCGTTGTTCTTAAGTATATTCATGCACCCATGTTCAAATTCCGTCCACGGGAGTAGAACTCCACGGGAGTGGAGTCTAAAGTTGCATCCATGTTCATATTCCGCCCACGGAAGTGGAGTCTAAAGTCCTATCAATTCCAAAGATGGGCATGTGAGTCCCATCATTCCAATGTGGGCGTTTGGACACCCGATGAAACGTTCTTCATACGGTATCTTGATCCCAGTATTTCGAGCAAATACGGGCTTAAGTGAACACCGAGGGTGTGTCATCGGCTATATGTCCGGACCGGGAGTAACACCCCATATCCTCAGGCATAATCGAACTAGTCCCATGATCGGGCTAGCTCACACAAGAAACAAATGTGATATCACAACCATAAACGCAAAATTTATTAAAACCAACAGAGTTGATTACAAGATAGCCTTACAGGCAACATTAAATTCACACAAATGAAGACAAAGAAGAAGTAGTAGAGTCCAGCAATCGCCACAGTGCAATCGATCGTAGCGGCCTAGTCGCCGAGATCCACATTGGTAGTAAGGTCCTCCTCCTCTCAAATTTTGTTTGCATAAAGAAAGTATGAGTACAACTTCCGTGCTCGCAAGTTACACCACAAATAATGTAATGACATGCATATAAGGATGTAACAAAGGATGGCTTATTGGTTGATTTGTATAAAGCAAGATTTTCTTTAAATACTTGTACTAAGTTCCAAAGCGCTTATTCTATAACTACAAATCATTTTATAAATTCTCACTTTATAGTCGATAACATTCACACATGAATGGTGAAGGATACCTCCTATCACATGGCTTCTGCCCAATTCCCATCCGGTAAACCAGTTTTGAAGAAGTCTTTTCAAACAAAACCAAAGTCTAACTTTGAGCGCTTCTGCTAGTATGTCCATGACCGTGGACACGGCTATTCGAATAGTTTTACACTCGCAGAGGTTGTACACTTTACCCACATGACAAGACTTCTCTAGTTTGTCCGCATATATCTATGCCACCGCTCACTACCTTTGTAAGCAGTCTAGAGCACGTGTCAAGGCCTTTACAAAGCTCCATTCCACCATAGTTACCCTCGCTAACGCTTTGCCACCCCTTTGGAATAAAGACCTGGGTTCGGGCCCTCTTGCGCTAGGTGGGACTAACATAAGTCGAACATGACTACCCATTGCATCTGTAGGGAACGACCACGGTGGAACATTGCAGATTAATTAGCAAGGTCCTACTCCCCACACTGAGGACATGTGGTGGTACGGTATGGCTTAGCATCATACACTCGAAGACCGGACCTTAACTGACTTGGGCAACTTTCCAACAAAACCCATGGGTCTCAACCATACCCGATTGAGCCCGTGCATAAACTTGCACCCACAGAACATCCATTATGCCCAAGTCCAAACCATTTTCATTTATTTCATTTTTTTCAAAGGCATAAACTTCCATAACATACCGATGCCATAGATACAATTTAAACAACAATTGATTTCTGGCTGAAATTCCCCAAAATAATCATGTTTGGTCTATAAGCATGGCTAAGCCTGATTTTTCTCAAAATGTTCTAGTTCATACTATCGTATCAACCAGGTTTTACCTATGGTGATAATATGTTTGCTTCAATTATCAAAATTGACCATACAAAGGAGTTTAGGCATAACTATATATTTAAAGCAGGAATTTAAATTGCTGATATAAATAAGCATGCAGTAATAATTTAAAACAGAATATAAATAATTTAAAATAATGGGATCAATATGATCAAGGGTATAACTTGCCTTGCTTGAGGTGATATTGTTTTTCTTAACAGGTCACCTAGTACTCACAAGTACTTTCTCCAGGTAGTCCACGTGTACAATCACGATGATCATATAGTCAAAATCAATCCTCTTAGGTGCTCTTCAAACTTCGTCGAAATCTGACTCTCCAAAGTCGTCGAAATCTAATCGCGAAATAAGCCAAATTCAAATAAAATTAAAATAACAAATCAAGTGAACTCCAAATTAAATAATTTTGGTTTGGTTAGCTAGATCTTGAATTTAGACAAATTTAGAAATTTGAATGGGCTCAATCGGAGTTTGGATGCAAAAGATATGGGCTTTGGAAGCTTGGAATTACATGAAATGATAGATTTAGGGTTTAAAAGAATTATTGGTCGAATGAACCCAAAATTAAATAATTTTAGTTTAGTTGGCTAGATCTTGATTTTATAGGAATTTAGGAATTTGAATCGACGAAATCGGAGTTCGTATGAGGGAGAACGAACCCCGGGAAGTTCTAAATATAAGAAACCCTAATTTTCAGATTTTATTGAATTTCTTGAATTATTTTTCTAAAGGAAATCCTAATTATTGCGCAAGATGACATCAACATTGGAATTTCTGAATTAAAACAATTCGGTGGAAAAGCTACAGATGGTGACATGTGGGCCTCGTCAATGGACCAGCCCACTACCGTCAAGGGTTCATGGTGGACCCGGTGCACGTGAACAGTGCACGGGGGTGGGGTGCTGGCGCGGTGAGGTGATGTGGCACCACGTGGCACTGACGCGGGCGCGAGGTGCTGAGGTGGCGCCTACGTGGCGCGTGCGTGGCAGTGCCACGTCACGCTGGCGGGTGGTGGCGCACGGGAACCTATGATCCGGCGAACGGCGGCACGGCTGCCGGCGGCGAGGTGCCAGGAAGGAAGAGGAGGCGACGGGGAGTTTGGGGCTTACCACGGTGGGGGTTAGGTGCGAAGAGATCGCCGGCGGCGAGGAGCGGCAGCGAGTTGTGGCTGGTGGCGGCGATGGGGCTCCGGCGGTGCTCCAGCGAGGGTGAGGTGCACACCGGGACGGCGAAGGCACGGCGATGCCAATGGTGGTGGTGGCGAGGACGGTGGCGGTGGTGGCGGCGCTAGAGGCGGCGGACTAGGCGGCGGCCGCCGGTGGAAAAACTTGAAATCCGGCGAACCGAGAGGGGTAGAAGAGGGGTGGGTGCCGGAAATGGGACGAGGGAGGAAAGGGGCACCTCGTGCTCCCTTTTATAGGGGCGGAGGAGGACGGGAGGAGGGGATCGGGGCGCGGGCGTCGCGGTGGTGATGGAGAGATCCCGGCGATTACGTGCGAGAATGAGGGGGAGATGGCCGGAATGGGCGCGGCGGAACGCGGGGTCATTAATGCGCACAACCGCGTGAGGGGAGGGGGCGAGAATCGCGGCGGAGACGAGCTCCTCGCGGGCGCTAATGGCGGTGGGTGCGACACGGCTGCGCGAGGAAGAAAGGGGCGGGGAAGAAAGGCGTGAGCCGTTGGATGGGGATCCGATGGCTGAGAGCGGCGCGAGGTGGCGTGGGGGCTCCCTGGCCGTTCGATTTAGATCGCGCGGTTCACAACAAGAGGGTGTTCGGACCCTCCGAAGGGGCATCAAGATCTGACCGTGGATTCTTGATTCAACGGCCGAGATTGCGCACAGTGAAGAGAGAAGGAGAGAGGTGCGGCCGGCGGTTGGATTTGCATCCAACGGTGCGGGGGAGGTAGGTGACGTGGAGATTTCTTGGCCGTTGGATGTTGATCCAACGGCTGAGGAAGAGAGGGAGCGACTGGCGGTTGGGCTGAGGTGGAGCGGGCCGAATGGGCCGGATGCGCGCGGGAAAAAGACTAGGCTGAACCAGATTCGGCCCAAAGCATTTTAGGGGTTTTAAAAATGATTTCTCAATTGATTTAATCTGATTAATTACAAAGGGCTTTAGAAAATAGCAGAATAAATCCGCAAATTATGAGAAAATTCACATAAATTCTCTTATTTATTTTGGACTTAATAAAACTATTTCCAACTCATAATTGGCTATTAACTTTGCAAAATAAATTGTTTTGGCTTTAAAATATTTAGGAAAAAGCTTTTAAAATCTCAGAAAATTCTAGAATTAATTAAATTTTTATTTTTCAGATCCAACCAGATAAAACTTCAAGAACCTCAACTAAATTTTAAATTTTGACTTTTAAAACTTCAGAAATTCCAATAAAGCAATAGAACTCTTTCAAATTTCAGAAAATCCAAATAAACAATAACTTTATTTATTTTATTTTGGTAACAGCACTTTGGGATGTTACACTATACCGGTATATGCATGTGTGCAGTCCAATCCTTTGATTTTGAACATCCAACTCATATCTTCATAAGTATTCATTTGCTGTATGTTCAGAAGTTGAGAAGAGATTGCCCTGTTCATGTTGGTTATCTGTTCTTATTCATTGTACTTGCTGAGTCTTGGACTCACTCTTGCTTCGTTTATTTATTTTTTAGGTGATCGTTGATGAAGTTTCTCATGGGAGGGAGTAGACATGCACTACTCAAATACATCACTTTACACTAATTGAATAAAAGATCTGTTGCTGCCTTTCATTAGTGACTTGTTGGATTGTAATAAATAAACTTAGACTTGGATGGTACCTTCCTTATCATTGAGTTTTTTTAAAACAACTGTTTATATTCATTGATTATTCGTTGATAGGATTATTTTAGTGGATCCAATATTACATTTCCGTTTGTGTTCCAATTGTTGATGATCTACTTAACTTAGTTGATAAATTATTGTTGAATTTATTCCGCTGTATGGTTATATGTTAGGTCTTTAGGTAGCATTTTGGCTTCCGAATAGCCAGGGTGTTACGAGATCATTCTGGAAATTTTCGCTATGAACAATACCAGTAATTAATTTCATATGAATTAACAAGCTGAAAGAAATTGTTTTAGCTATAACTTTTTCATACTTAGTCCAAATGACATGATTCTTGTTTCTAAATTCATTTAAAATCATAACCTTGCTGCTGTATAAATTTCATAAGATTTGGGTGACTTTTGTTGTTGAGTTTTATTTCGTGTTCTTCGTTCTTATTGGTTTATCGCCTTTTCGCGTTAGGTTTCGAAGACATTGTTAATATTGAATCTGATGCTCAGCAACCTGACCCTACCCTACAGCAAGGCAAGCAGATGTAGCATCATTTGATCATGTTGATCCTATTAATTTTAAATTCTAATATGTTGTTTGCAAATTCTACGTATGCATTGCTATGTTGTTTTAACTATTGTCGATAGTTAACCCATTAGATGCATTATCAGTAGGCAAATGTTTATCCTCTACTACTGAGCCTAGGATTATTTGCTGTGATTTTGGGTTCGATGGATGGACCTTTGTCACTTAGTAGTTTACGAGTTGATGTGCTTAGCCATGCTTAGCTATCGGTAGAAATAGGCGGTTATCGACTTGTCGATAACCTTGATCACACAAATACTTATTATGACTTTATATTTCAGCCTCTGTGCTAAGATTACTTGTGAGAACTAAAAACTGGAAGTAAAATGATTTCAACTTGGGCACAATGGTATAATGGTGTGTTTTTGGGTGTGACTGGAATGGTGCCCGAGTCAACAAGGACCGAACATCTCGTTACACTAAACCAAGCATTTTTGCGTGCTAACCACACTAGAGGGAAATAGGACCTCTCTTGACTAAGTAACTTGGGGGTGTTAATTAATGAGTCGCGTGGTGGGTTGCATATTTAACTATATGCAACATGGACATGTTTGTGGGGAGGGGAGCACCCGCCGAGGCCGGTGTATCCTACTCCACGTATGGGTCCTTGTGATCCATATTCTGCTGGCAGATCACTAAGGGTTAACCTCCATACGTGCGGCTCTTGATTAGCTCAATCCATTGGAAATATCTCATAGGACTTAGCCGTGCCGGCATACCAAAGGAAGTGTGCTTAATAGCTTGGCAAAAAGGCGGTCTAAAGTGTGGGTACATTGGTACACCCCTGCAGGATTTGAAACTATTCGAATAGCCTCGTCCTAGGTTATGGACACGCTTAGCAAGGTCTTTCAAGTGTTAGACTACAACAATTTAATTAAAACTTGATGGGTGGTATGAATCGTGATTCATGCTATGTTGTGGTGGCTATTGGGTTAGTCACCTCTAGGTGGTTACTTTTATCTATTGTTACTCATTGTTATTTCAATGATTAAAACTAATTTGTTAAATTGCTTTCAATCTATTACATTATTGCAAATGAAACCGCTTATGCCATCCAAACAACCATATAACAATTTCCTTTGAATTCAGCTCACATGTAGCTATGTATAGGCTTATTACTCGCAAGTCTTGTGAGTACATTATTGTACTCATCTGCATTGCTTGTTGTGTGCAGAGGAAGAGGGTGAGCCCCAAGGGCCTTACTTTTGTGACATGTGCAGCTTTTGGGACGACAAGCTCGGTGGTGCGGTTGGTTGCCTTGTGGGTTAAGGCATACTAATTGGCTTTTATTTTTAGCCATCTTATGGCACTTTTGCTTCCGCTATTACTGTCCCTTTAATCTTATTTGGCCGGTTGGCCCACTCTTTTGTAATAACTTATATTATGTATGTCTTTTGGTAGACTTGTTATTGTGATGTATGGAATTGATGCTTGATTTTGTAATGATGTATATGTGCTGCAATTCTAGGAAGCACATGTTCATTGAGACACGGTGTATTTTGTTTGGGATGCTAGAGCCAATGGAAGGCTAAGCATTACAAGCTAAATAAACCGGGTCTCACAGTTATCTTTCAAACGAGCACAAGAACGTCAAAAACAGACATCAGATGCAAAAGTTATGTTCGCTTTATATCAAGGTGTCTCGGAAACAGAATCCAACTCGGACTCGAATTCGTCTCGGGTTCAAATTGAAATTGCTATATCTTTCGAACCCGTGGGCCAAACTTGCTGAAACTTTTTTTGTGGAAGCTTGTGGCTATATGTGGAAGGACTCCACCAATTTTCACCGGTTTTGGTGAAAGTTTGACGCTGTTTTCAAATTTCGGGAAGGTGGACACTTTTTTTTGTCCTTCTGTTTTTCCTTTTTTTCTCCTTCTATTTTTTCTTCTTTTTCTTTGGTCCTTCTTCGGTGATCCCGAATTCTTTTCTTCTCTAGTACTTCGGCAAAACCAAAACCTTTTCTTCTCTAGCACTTCGGCAATACCGAATTGGGTTAGGGCTCGGTTGCCATGGTAGGAGAAAAGCGCGATAGGGCTGTTGTTAACCACGACCAACATGGACTGCGATAGGAGACAAAGCACAAGATGCAAACTAGACAATAACTAAAACTAGAAATCAGCAAGTTGACACGACGATGCAACCAAGATTTCAACAAGCAAATTACTCATAAGAAAATTGTAGGACATAGATTGTAACACCTCACCCCAACGGCAGTCGAATGCTACCAAGCTAACTATTTAACAAAGTTAATTCCATGACACTTTACTAAAATCAAGCAAGATCTTCTTTGTTTAGCTAACAAAACTAGGAGTTTCAACATGAACAAGTATCAAAATAAAGAATTCCACTCGCTGAATAAACAATAGGCATCATGGTATACTAAAGGTCTAAAGCATAATCACAATTAACCTAAAGAATATGCTACCCATCATTATTACAAATAATCCAACGAGTAAACATAACCATAATCAACCCCTTAAGCGCTTTGCTCATTTATTAAGGTACAATCTGAAATTTAATCATCTACCAAAGCTTCATGGCAAAGCAAAGTGTGTGAACATAAAATTACTCCTCCCATGCATGTTGTTCTTGGATTGGGTACCTAAAACAACAACAACAACAAGGGTGAGTCCACAGACTCAGCAAGTACATAATAAAGACATACAATACAAAATCATAACATAAGCATCCACTTCCAGAAGCATATCATAAAATCATTCCACATGCATATGCAATGCTCAAGGATCCTTTCTCTTATCTCTTTTTGCATTTTACCGGTAATGCAAAGTATGCAACCGTCACCGATACCCATGCCTCGTGCTCGCAAGCGCAGACCAATCGCCCAATACTCCGCAAATAAAGGGGACCTCAAGCCCACACTCCACAAGTGTGGAGATCTCAAGCCCGCATATACATGACGGGACTCAATAAATGCTTGGTCACCACGTGACCAAGTCTTCAATATGTCAACATGATGCATATGAACAAATCTTAAATCATCATAATCATGCATCCTCAGCAACATCACTTATGAGTTAACTCATTCATACTTCTATCATTCATGATCATAGACATTCATGACACTCAAGTATCCATCCATAATAAATATTTTCACAACACTAATAATCATGGTCACTGACATCTATAACACTCTAGCATCCATAGATATCACATATACTCACAATACTAGCAAACAAGTACTTGCCTTAACCGCGTGAGAACGGAGGATGTGAAGAGGGTGCTGCCTCCAGGACCAATCCCCCACCTAAAATTCATTTAAAACATACTAAGACAACGGTAATGGACCAAACAAACTATATAATACGAACTCGCAATAGATTTTAACGCGATCCCAACTCCATCAGAATGTTGATATGTCCTCTACGAATAGTCACGTTCTAAAATTCATTGCTTTTAGTACAGGAATCCAAATGAGGTGTTCTTGGACTTCCTTGAAAGCTTATCATTTTCCCCAACTAAACCTAGTTGGTGAGCCTTCCTGATTCGGCCATCTAATACCACTACCAAATTAATTAACAGAACATCGATTTCACGTCAAATTCTCTGGACAGTACACTAAAACTACCATAACTTTCAGCAATTTATCCAAATTTCGCGTTCTTGAGCTTCCCTGAAATCTACGACAATTATCTAAAACTTTCGTTATACTAGTCTCCTCTAATTTTCCATTTAGTTGATCGCTCAAGTCAGATTACTAAAACCTGTTAGAATACCAACAGATTTGCAGAACAGTCGCACTTAAAAATTCATAACTTCTGCTACAGAGGTCCAAACGATGCGATCTAGCACTTCATCGAAAGGTGACGACGTCCTATACATTACCCTAGGAGATGCCCAGGACTGAATCCACACTTAACTACATCAAAACGACTGTCTAACGAAATCTGTCTTGAGCAGACCATAATACCGACATTGCTACAACAATTAAGCCATAACGCATCTAAACAAAAGGGGAATTGAGGTTACCCTTGACGAACATTGAAGAACACCAGCACCCACTGGTGATCCCTCTCCTTTCTCTTCTCCCCCTTCTCTTCCTTCCTCCTTCTTTCTCTTGGCCTGCAAGTCTCCCGAGAGCTCCTCCTTCGTCTTCCTCCAAACCGGCAGCGGGGCGCTCACCTCTATGGCCGGCAACAATGGAGGATCAGCAGGGAGGGGCGCAGGGAACCAGGGGAGGCGGCCAAGGAGGTGGAGGAGAGGGGAGGTGGAGGCCACAAGTGGGAAGAGGGGGGAAAGGAGGGTGGCGGCTAGGGTTTGGGGGGGAGGGTGGCGCCTCCCCCCTTGGTCGGCCACTACAAGGCCAACTGGGCAAAGGCCCAGGCCCAGGTTGCCTAACTTTAGCAGAAAACCCCTCCTCTGTTTGCTATTCAATCTATTTTATAATTTGTCCTTCTCTTTTTTCAGTCATTTCATCCCGGATTATTCTCCCTCGAATCATTCCATCTCGAATTACATTTGGGGTATTACATAGATTGGTTTGGACGGATGAACTAACCCTAATTTTTTTGTGGCTTTTGCAGACTGTATGAAAAAGAAAATTCTCACAGATCAACTTGTGCTCTGATGCCACCTAATGCGACAAAGGGTGTCCCGATCTTTCGATGAGAACGATAAGTCAATTTGAGAAGATGACTCTCACGATTCGGCTACGAATTATACAAGACCAATATGCCAGCAATCGCTGAACCAACTCTGAGATTGTTATCGACCTTGCTAGAACCACGATCGATCTGACCACGAAGATCTATTCCTGCATGCAATCAGAGAACAAGCAAGAACGAGATAGATAAGCAATCTAAAATTACGAATAGGAACTAAGATTATATTGAAAAGTAGGGTTCTGAAGAACAATATCGCTGTTGTACTCGTCGAACAAGAGGACAATGTATAAAGTAGCAAAGCTAAACTTCAATCAACAAAACCCGAATTGTAGCAAAGGGTGATGGCTCCTATAAGAGGAGTTGTAGCCAAGGAGGTGGATTGGGGATGTCCTAGGGTTTGAGTGCGCCAGAAGGGGGACGACGAACCTAGGCTTGGCCCGACGATTACAAAGCCCAAATTGGCCCAAACAGGATGCAACACCTTCTTTTGATTATTGTGATGTGTAAACAGCGAATCTAAAAGTAAGGCTAGATCTGTTGGAAATATCTCGCATAAGCTTTCAATCAAGTACTCGCACCTCCAACGGACTCCGTATGTGAGAGTTATGCATGTTTTAAGTCGGTGTTGTCAGGCTGACTCCGAATTGATCTGGAATTGAAACTAGGTCGACCTGGACTTGTTATGGTAGTAGTGTTGCTTCTCTTGCCTTGGTTCCTGAGTAGAATAACATCACAAGACTTAGGTAGCGATCCATCCTCAATACCAAAATTATGAACCCCTAGAAACGAAGTTACCTGATAATTTATTTGACAAGCACGTGCTCTGGTAATTGGTCTTTGCACATCAAGTTGAGGAGTAGAAGCAGTAGGTATGATTGTACCGGTGGAAGGGGTGTCCTCATCAAAGGTGGTGGAGTTTCTCCGACATACGGGCAGGCATGGGCGAGATAGAGGCAGGGATGGGCGAGGAGGAGATGGACGAAGTGACCGGGGCGGTTGGCCAGTGGGAAAACCGGGGGCAGCGAAGCAAAACCGCGGGCGTCCTGGTGATGCGCTCGTAGGCATGCGTTGGCGTGTGAGTTGGCGAGCGAGCGAAGGTGGACGAAGGTCCCCGCTCATGGGGCCCACCGGTCAATGAGAGGTGAGAGAGTAGATTAGGTTTAGGTTTTGGATTTTTTGCTGATTTATTGGCCGATGTACTTCTCAAATGAAGTCCAAATTTTATGAAATATTTTTTGGGTGCTTGTAACCTAATATAGTTTCTCCTATAATTTTTTTTGAAGTTTATTTGTTCTGTGAATTTCTCTAAAATTCATGTAAGTTTCTGTTCTTATGTAATTGTATTTGTTTTTCGTACCAAATTTTCACATAAGTGTTTTGGTGAATTATTTCTGGGAGATTATGCCCAAAATAATCCTGTCATATTATTATTTTTACTTTATATAATTTCCTTTGAGTTCATGTTTGTTTGTATTTTATGTTTTGTTTTTAATCAAAAGTCAAATTTCAAACATGAATAGATTTTCATATGCAAAATGGTTAAAGTATTTTTTTTTGTAATGCATTGTTATTATGTATTCCCAAAATATAGATTTTGGGATGTTACAGTACACTAGCTACTGTTTCAGGAACTAGTGAATACACCGAGGATTTGGAGGTATGTCTCCCGGGTCCGACAGACATTCCACCCTTCGAGCATACGAAAAAGAGCCACCGAGATGCACAAGGTAGCAACTATCTGTAGGTATGTTCTATACATCATCATTTATAGGCAACCTGATTTAATTCCATATTCTCGTCAGAAACCTGTATGCTAATTTGAAACTCTCCACAGTCCCTCCGACAAGTGATGGTGTAGCAGCACGCCTTACCTTTTGCTTCTACTCTAAAAAATCCATCTTTTGTGCTCTCTGCTACAGCACCCGCTACTCTTTCCTTTATCTAATCTATCCTTTAGAACATCTTGTGTATTCCATACTTAGACTATAATATTATGGATTTCCTGTATGTGCTACTGCATTATGCAGTAACTGAATTCGCTATCCTTCTTGCGCATTTATTTGTTGTCAGTTTCGGGACGATCAGTCTTCTCTTTTGTGTTGAATGAGCCTACAATGAAAACTGGCCGATTGTTTACATTGTTTAGTATTGTAGATAGAACTGCCTTTATGCGGTCGTATTATATATATCTCGCTCTCTCTTTGTTTACTCTATACATTATATATTAAACTACATGTATATAGATGCCTGCATAGTCCGTTGTAATCCTAAACCTAACTTCTCTAACTGTCCAAAAAAAAAAGTTCAGTCTCCTGCACGCACGCCAGCGCGCGCCGGGTTCTAGTAATTAGGATACAATAGAGGATTCTTCTAGAAATACCGCTGTGAACAACCACCATAAGCCAAACGTATACTTAAATTTGCTTTAAAATATACTATCTCTGTGGATGCGAGAAATACAGCTGTGAACAACCACCATAAGCCAAACTTATACTTAAATTTGCGTTAAAATTTACTATCTCTGGATGCGTCGTTTTGTAACACATGCTCAATTTAGACCTCGCAGAAACACATACGTTCGCATGCATCCACATGAAAGTCGGAAATGATAGACTAATTATAGTTATGTAGCTGCCCTGCAGCATTCATCGCTTCCTTCACACTTACGTTGTGAAACGGCATAGGAATGGTACTCGTAAAAGATCTTAGGATGGGAATGAGTGGGCGAAATTACTCCACACATAAACCAATTGTTCCATATTTGTTCGTAAGTAGCTCCATTTGCTCCTCCTATTTTTGTGTAAGGCAATTATTTTCTTATTTTAGTTTACTTCGTTGCTGTCTTTTTTTTCGCATACCTAAAAATTTCAGAGCAAAGCGAAGACATTTGTTTGCAATGGGGAAAGAGGTAAATCTGGTGCTATATTCGTGGATAGTTCATATTATTCTTCTATACAACAACACATTTTGCAGCATTCTTGTTTTGCTTTCTGTTTTATTTGCAATGTGCAGTGTTGATTTGCCTAATTTGGTTTGCTAGGAAGATTGAGAAAAAAAAAAACAGTGATAGGGGACTTGGAAGTTGCTGGACATCTCAATGGAATTCTTCTGGTGAATGCGGTAAAGGTAAGCCTTGTTCTTTGGGATATCATAATCAAATGAACACATACGACCTTGTGTAATATTCATGTGCCTATTTACTTATTTTCCATCGCATTATTCATTTGCTTTTTTGAAATTTGGTCCACGATGACATGAAAATGTAGATCTTTCTGTGGGGGAAAACAAATGTGATGTCCTGAAAAGTGTAGCCCTTCAGCTTACTCATTTTTACATGTCACAAATATGTAGTTTCGAACACAAGGTGATTCTATTCAACAGATTACACACAGCAGTACCACAGGAAATCCAGGGAGGTCTACAAATTCTCTTATCCTCGAAAGTTCAATGTATATAATATGCCTGGTGGATGTTGGAACTTTTCCTTGTCCTGCTGCTCTGTTTACTACCTCGGTTCCATAGAATACTTCGGCCCTTTGCACTTGTTTCTGCTTTGTCGCTCGGTTCTTGCAATGCGATAGAATTTCCTCCGTGAGACCAGCGTCTCTACTCATCTCTTGATGTGACCAGTGTTTTTTTTTCAGCCGATTTTCGGCCAAAAACCGGTTTTACCGGTTCTACCGGCAGCAGCCCAGCAGCCCATTTAGCCATTCTCACACAAGGATGCCCTAGTGTCATCTATCACAGAGACTGAGCCTCATCTACTTGCTAGTTGTTTCCACGCCGCAATCTTTGTCTCTTCTTCCTCCCCAATCCTCCCTCTCCAATCCTCCCCAAAATGATCTTGCCGATGTCCCGCGCCGCTGTCCAGAAGTCCAGCATCCGGCACCCCAACCCACCGGTCGCGCGGTCCAGCCAGTTCCGCCTCGCCGACTTCGCAAGCTCGCCGTCCAGGGCCGTGGGAACGGCGGCACCGTCTACAAGGTTCGCCACCGCGAGACGTGCGCACTCTACGCGCTCAAGTTCCTGCACTTTGGGGACTCTGCCGCGTTCGCCGAGGCGGACGTCGTTAGCCGCACGGCCTCGCCGTTCATCGTCCGGTGCCACGCAGTCCTTTAGGTTGAAGTTGACCAGTGGGAGAGAGAGGATGGTTTTGAGGTGGGTTTTGATTAGTCGAGTGTACTCGTTTGGGTTATGACCTGAAGTTCTGTCCAATTTTAGTCGATTTTCATCGATTTTCAGCCCAAATTTATTTGAATTTCAAATGTTGGTTTGAAATTTTCGGCCAAAATCTGCCGAAATTTTCCGAAAATCGCTAAAATCAGTTCTATCGGTGACCCCCGGTAAACTTTTAAAACCGATTATCAAAACCCTGGATGTGACTCGATGATAAGTAGCAGCGCCTCTGGTCTTCCCGTAATGCACTTCCTTCTACGCGTGATAGCTTCTTCCCTCTGGTCTTCTTTCTTCACTTGATAGAAGCCCCTAGCAGCGCCTTCTTTCTTGTTGGAGAAAGCCACACCAAACAAACGAAAGCAAACACCGAGAGCTCAAACGATTTCTTTTCGGGAGCACGCTCCTCTTTTCGTGTTTTTTTAGGGATAAGTTCATATTACACCCTTGAACTTTGTGTTGAGTCGAAAATACTCTATGAACTCCAAAACTGTCTGATTTGCACCTTCGAACTGCCCATACCGTTTGGTTTACATCCCTCGGGCCGAAAACAGGTGGTTTTGGATGATGTGGCATCACTAATATTTTATTTTCAAACTTTCGGAAGCCATATCTTCTTCGTTCGAACTCCGATTCGAGCGATTCAAATTCCTTGTCTTGCTGTTAGTATTTATTTGTAAATTTTTTTGGATTTTATTTAGCAAACAAAGCCAAATAAATAAAATAACTCCAAATAAAATCACCAAAAATTTACAAAAAAATTCTAACAGCAAGACAAGGAATTTAGAAATTTGAATCGCTCAAATCGGAGTTTGAACGAAGAAGATATGGCCTCCGGAAGTTTGCAAATCAAGAAAATCAAAATATTAGTGATGTCACGTCATCCAAAACCACCTGTTTTCGGCCCGAGGAGTGTAAACCAAACGGTATGGGCAGTTCGAGGTGCAAATCGATTTGTTTTAGAGTTCAAGGGTATTTCGATCGCCACAAAGTTCAAGGGTGTAATATGGACTTATTTTTTTTTTTTTTTCTTCTAAACTCTTGCTAACAATTGCTAAGACTCAACATGCCTTTAAATAGGCTGAGTACATAGACTAAACATCGGACTCGGTCTAGGAAATGTATTCGGTTTCTACAAGGAAACAAAACAAAAAAACGGAAACTTCTAAACAAGATTAATCCTAACAGTGGAATATTCAAATAACTGAAGTTTTGCTTGGTGTGTTAAATTTTGATTTTTGTTTTCCATTGATCAGGAATTAATATGACCAGAAAGTGTTGCCAGAGAAAGATCTCAAGAAAACCCCTTGTCCTTGACACCAGACATAATGGTCCATCAAGAGGAAGACAAGAACAGCGGACAAATGAGCACCAGTCCATTCACCACTGTCGAAACCGATACGCAGACTCCGCTTGCAGCCAAGCATGCTGAGGAGGAGGTCTGCTCTCATCTTCCACATCGTCAGAAGACATAGACGAGGATGATTTCTTTCAGATAGAGGGCCCAGTACTTGGTAGCCAATTCTCCTTGGGTGCACCAGCAGAAGGTGGCATCGAAGATGCAAGGATGGCAGATATCAAGCAACAGAATGGTTCATCTCTAGATACTGAGAATCATGCAACTACTGACCCAAAGCAGACGCCACCGGTTCAGGCCATGTCTAGGGCATCAGACGAGCGTCCAGACCCGAAAAGAATCCCGTCCTCCGTTTTCGCAAGGTCCAAATCAACGACGCCAACGGAGTGGAGTGTCACATCGAATGAATCTCTTCAGTATTAACGTTGGGAACGCAAGCTTTCGAAGGACCATTTATTCCTGTATGGCAAGTCAGGTGAATTAGGCAACCTCAATGACCCATTGGCGCCATTGCCACCGTTGCCAAGACAGAGCCCGAGCTCCAGCCCCATAAAAGGTGAGGTGGCACCCAAGACAAATGGACAAGCCAGTGCAAAGGTGAAGCCTACTACTGCTCCCAAGGAGAAGGGGGGTGGGCATGGACTCGCACACCGGGATGGGGATGAGAACACAGATTATATCCAAAGCTTGTCGCACCGGTCTGATGGCAGCACAACAAGCTTTGCATTTCCAATGTATGGCCTCTCTACCACCCTATTAGCTCACAAATTTTACTATAAAATTACATAGTTTTCAGTTTAGTCTTGACCAACATGTAGCTTGCATCCATGTAAAGATATAAATTGATGTCTGAACGAACAGATTGCTTAATTGAAATTGACCTACTGCATACCTAGGCAAGAAAGAATCCGAATACATGTCTTAATAGTCAAATGGTACTAAATACAGAATTGTGGTACTACCCATCATTGGTAAAAGAAAAGCCAATGATATTAGTAATATTTCTGACTTGGTGAAAAACTCAACGGATGTTTTCTGAACCATGGTGCTGTGTATTTGACAATCTGACTTGCAATTTCTTCAGACTGGCAGGCGATGTCAGATCTAGTGGATCCTTGAAGGATAACCATCCTGAGTTTGCCCGACAAAGCACGGCTCAGATGACACTGCCAGCAGAGCCGCATGTTGAGAAGGAAACACCGAAAGCTGCAATGGAGGCACCTAAAGCTGAAGAAGCTCCGGCACCGCCACCGCCAGCCACGACAAAATGGTTTCCTGGTGTTCTTGCTGTCCATTCTGTTGCTAAGGATCCAACTCCTCTCCATCTGCCATCACCCGGTTGTGTTCCTCAAGTAGTGGAAGGCTTTTTATCTATATATGCTCAAATCAGTCGAAAGCTTCAAACTTCTGATCAGCGAATTGTGGTTGGAAGGAACATTGGGAACCAAGTACTTGCTCTGAGTAATGTAGATTATATCAAAATGTACACTATTTATCTTTTTGAATAAAAGATGTAAACAGTGTAGACTCTAAGAATTGTTAGTTCATGACTTCATGTCAAATTGAATTGAATTTATGTGTCTACAATTTTTCTTAGATGTTGTCAACTTCATGAATTTGAATGTAAAAGATGCCAACATCGTTGCTCTTTCTATATCCTAAAATCAAAAGGAATATGGTTACTCATTGTCTTGAAAAACAAAGCTGATTTATACAAAGAATTTTGGTTAAACGTTCAAAGCAACAGATCTGCAGGATTACTTTTGATTTTGATCGACCTTCCTTTTATGTAAGACTAGAAGATTAGCATAAAGAGAGACGTTCGCGTTCATGAAAGGCTCATCATGGTGCCACTACGGTACAAAATCGGATCCAAGATTACATCAGCCTCCGGTCATGCAGACTAAACAAAACATCGTGCTTCTCTTCGTCGGTGGAGTCACTCAATTAGAAAATACAATTAGCATCGGTTTGAGGGTTTTCTCGTAAAGTTGGACAACTCGCCAAGGCTTCAAGCCCACTTGAATTCAGCCCATTGGTGGGGTGGTGGCCGGCCATAATGGGGGCAAACCCTAGGCGCCCACCCTCCCTTGGCCGCCACTTCCCTTCTCCTCTTGCGCCGCCTCCTCCTAGGACCCGGTTTATTTGACTTGTAATGCTTAGCCTTCCATTGACCCTAGCATCACAATTCAAATAAACCAAGCCTCAGGATATGTATACTTTCCAGAAATGCAGTATACACACCCCGTTACAAAATTATGCATCAAATCCATACACATGAGGTTACAATATCAAAACTTCATAATATACAATGATTGAAATTACAAGATAAATAACAAACTACACAATGAAGCAAAGCCATAAGATGGCGATAAATAAAAGAGTCAATTAGTGTGTCTTTACCCACAAGGCAACCAACCGGGCCACCAAGCTAGTCGTCAAACCCGAAGCGCATCTCACAAAAGGGAAGCCCTTGGGGCTCACCTTCTTCCTCTGCAACAAAAACATTAAGCAAAGCATCCGAGTACAAAAATTGTTTTTGTACTACAAGACTGACGGTAAGGGTAACAGAACTATAATTTAACTACATGCAAGCTTTATTTAAGTAGAGGGCTCTGACTTATCTTTAGCATAAAGCCGCTTTTCTTTTGCAATAATGTAATAGTTTTGAAGGCAGTTTTAACAATTCAAATTTTGTTTGCAGAAATAACAGCGATACAGTAAGTAGTGACATAAACGACATCCTGAAGATGACCAACCCAATGGCCATCACAACAATAGTATGAACACCCGCTCATACCAACCCATCAAGTTTTAATTAAAATGTTGTAGTCTAACTCTTGGAAGACCTTGCCAAGTGTGTCCATAACCTAGGACGAGGCTATTCGAATAGTTTTAACCTCGCAGGTGTACCAATGTACCCACACTTTAGACCGCCTTTCCACCACCACGGTTAGCATACTTCCTTTGGTATGCAGCACGACTAAGTCTAACATGACGTTTTCCAATATTGTGTATCAACTACGAGTCGCTCAGATGGATAGAAATCCATACGCTTACATGGTAAAGTGAAAAGACAACTACCCACAAAGGGTAAAGCTTTTGGACAACTACCATGCTCCCAACACCATCCCTCCCGCGACCCCTGCACCCGGAGCCAATACACGCCAAAGTACTAAGTCAAGAGAGGTCCCATATACTCTAGTGTGGTTAGCACGCTAAAATGCTTGGTTTAGTGTAACAAGATGTTCGGTCCTTGTTGACTCGGGCACCATTCCAGTCACACCCAAAAGCACACCATCTTACCATTGTGCCCAAGTCGAAATCATTTTGTTTTTAGTTTTTAGTTTTCACAAGTAATCATAGCACAGAGGCTGAAATGTAAAGATATCATAATTTTTATGTGATCAAGGTTACCGACTAAGTCGATAACCGCCCAATTCTACCGGTATCTAAGCATGGCTAAGCATCATATCGTAAATACAAATAAAAGGCCCTAAATCATTCACTAGGCTCTAATTCACCAGTGAGAATAATATTCCTAAGGTAGTGGCAGGGGTGAACAATTTCAGGGCAACAATGCAATGGGATTAACTACCTCTAATCGACAAAATTAATTATTGACACAAAAGCATGCATACGCATTTAGTAAAACAAAGTATTAGATTTTAAAAGTAATGGGATTGAGTGGATATGATCAAACTGCTTGCCTTTGCTTTGTTTGAGATACTCGACTTGCTGCAGAGGATCACTCTCGAAAATCAACGTCATCTAACGATAAAACCACAAAACGAAAACAAATAATAAACACCAGAATACCAAAAGGATCCAAAAATTAACAACACAGAAGACCGATCATGAATTTAGGAACAATAAATTAGCAGATTCGGAGATTATTTAAATTAGTTAAGATTTCTCCTGATTGTTCTTTTTAAACTCACATTTTCCACATTAACAAAGATTTCGCTGCTTGATTATGAGGATCCAAGCGAAGCTTATTTTTCAGATTAGGTTACTACTTCCGGATAATAGTCCAACCAACTAAGTGACTCAGAAACATATCTAACTACTGCACTAACCAAGACATAATCCTATTGGCAAAACTGAAAATTGTCATGTTATTGCTACTGAGAACGAATGACGACGGACGATACCTAGAGCTTCGGTGATGCTATTTCCCTTAACAGGCCACCTAATACTCACAAGCACTCTCTCGCCAGGCATTCTATACAACCACCATGATCATATAGTCAAAATCAATCCTCTCATATGTTCGATTCTATCGGCAGACTTTGATGGTGATTGTGTGCACATCTAATAACTAAGCAGCAGATTACCACATTTTAAATAGCTCACTATTTTATGCAACCAGCAATGCGATAAGCTCATAAGACCTACAAATTTGCTATTGGAATGCCGACTAGCTCATTAGCCAAATACTAGCCGCTAATCGATTTCTAACCAAATTTGGACCTTCTTGACGACTACCTTTGATTGATCAAGCAACCTACAAAAGAGCCTCTTCAGAATAAGGTGTCATGCTAGTTAACTCTCAACCGCCGATCACAAAAATCAATCATCGATATAAATGCTATCAAGACTAATTACCTAGCTAGCTAAAATAATCTGAGACCAACACTAGCCATTGGATTAGCAAGGTCATTAGTTCATTGACAAGATGAATGTTCTTGGTTTCCCCTCTAATCAATTATTCAAATGAATGAGCTCTAAAGAGAATGAGCATTTGCTAACAACTTCTTACTAATCCCCAATATCCATTTGTTAAACAAATTGGGTGACTCTACAATCATTCAACAGTTTGTTAGCTCACCGCTATTTCGATTTTTCAACCAATACTACTTTATCCAATCAATCGATCAAAGGACTTAAGTGTGATGTCACCTACAATAGACAGATTTTAAGAACTTTAAAAGCTCAACTAACCTTCCACCCAATCTTAAACATCAATTCTCATTTCTCAAATGCCCGACACAACCGACAATCTCGATGTTTGACAACGATTACATAGTTGGTCGCACACATGTGTTCCATTTTGTCGACAATGAGGAGAACCCTAAGTGGCGGCTCTAGTGGGAGGCTTGACGCAGTGGTTGAGCACAGATGAAACCGACAGGGGTGGCCGAGGCGAGCTCTACCTGCATAGACACCAAGATATTCTTTGAAGCATACACACAAACACATAGAGGGCATCAAGAAGGAACCGAAGGTAGCTCATCAATGGTATGTCGCCGGCAGCGAGGGGGCAGCACGGGTGGCGTGCAGCTCCGGGGAGATCACGCATGTCGCCGCCGGCACCCTTGGCGGCGCTTTGTGCAAGGGAGCCGGGCCGGCCAGCAGGGAGGAGGCGCGGGCGGCTCGGAGCAGCGACAGCGTCGGTGGCGAGCAGGGGCCTGGAGCGGTGGCAGAGGAGACGAGGTCGGCACGGGCTGGGGCCGAGGAAGATGGGGTCGACGCAGCTCCGGCGGTAGGAGGCGACGAAGGCGGCGGTGGAGCAGCTGGGCCGGGTTGGTGGAGGGAGGATCCGGGGTGTGGCTCGGCGAGCAGCGGCGCGAGCTGCTGAAGAGGGCCGACGGCCGGGCCGGGTCGGCGGAGAGAGGGGCCAGGGGTGGCGGCCGGCGCAGCAGCAGAGGAGGAAGGAGCCGGAGCAGCTGGTGGCGGTGGTGGATGGGGCCGGCGCAGATCCGGGGCAGACGGCAGCAAGCGGAGGCAGGGAGGAGGGCTGACGGCCAGGGAGAGGCGGTGGCGGCACACCGGCCGAGCGAGGGAGACGGAGGGAGCCGCGGTCGGGACGCTGGCGCCAGAGGAGCCGAGGCGGCAGCGGCTCGAGGCGACGCGCGCGCGCCGGTGGAGAAAAGGAGGAAGGAGGGGAAGGAATGGCGTGGAAGGAGGCTGGCGGGGCGCCGCTTTTCTATGTGCCAGAGCGATGCACTCGGTGGTGGATGACTTAGGCGGTGGTGACCGAGCGCGATGCGTGGCGAGCATGCATGACGATCGGTCGACGGGCAGACGCGTGGAGGGGCGCTCGGTGAGAATGCGGCTGCGAGGGTGAAGCCGAAGGCGAAACCATGGGCGCGGTCAAAAACCCGGGGCGAGGCGGTGTCTTGCTGGCGAGTTGCATGCACAGGCTTGGGCGGATGCGTAGAAGATGGCTCGCCGGTGGCGATGATACACGCGATGGCGAAGCGGCCGTGTCGCCGGCGGTATGGGCAGCGGATTTGAGGGCGATTGCCGAGCGACGGCGGCGCGCCGCAACGTGGCGAGGAGGTTCGGAGGCCGTCGTCGGGAGAGAGAGAGCGGCATGGGTGGCGAGGTGAACGGCGGCTCGTCGTGGCACACATGCGGCGACAACTAGGCGAGCCGAGCCGGCGCGACGAAATGTCGCGTGGATGAAAAATGCTGACGACGGGGCCCACATGTAAGTGAGAGGGGAGAGGTGGCTTGGTGCGAACTGGTTCGGCCAGACCCGAGTGGCGAAGTGGTCCGGTCGGAGGAACAGTACGTGGGTTATAATTTGGATTTAGGGTTAGCAAAATAAATTCGGAGATTTTAGGTTCTGAACAGGTCTTCGACCTAGGGTTTACTTTAGTAATATTTTACAGGGCAACATCTTAGGTTAACTGCTTTTATAATTTCGGGTATTTAGAGTTTTTCATTTCTAGGGTTCGTGCCTTGAGGATTTATGTTCTTAGGGTTTTTATTTCTCATTACTTGTGCCGGCAAAATAAATGCAAATCAAATAACTCACAAAAATTGCAGACCAACTGAACGACAACAGATAGTCTTGTATTTTTTTGCATTTTGGAAATTTTGGGATGTTACATCCTCCTCCCCTCTCCCTTGCGCAGCCTCTCCTCCCCTCTTCCTTGGTTGAGCCACCTCCCCGGCAGCTCCTCCTGCGATCTTCAAGGGTAACAAAGAGGTTTCTTCGCTGTTCTTTTGGTTTTAGATGCGTTTACGGTTTCATTTAGCAGATCGTTTAATTTTGCTGCTAGATTGCTTTTCTGTCCAGTTTATTGCGCGGCAATTTTCGCATCCTTAGAAGCATAATTTGGGAATCCCGTCTCCTAGAGAAGTGTGTATATTGTTCTTAGCTTTCAGTGGCCGCCAAGAACACCGGATTCGACATTCGAGTTAAAAGTTATGTTATTTTTAGTGTTTACTGTCCAGAATCTGATGAGAATCTACAGTCATCTTGTTTAATAATAAGAAATTGTTAAGTGTCGAATTAGAACTTGGGATCTCCTAGAGAGTTGTTGGTTATCACGTTACCTTTCATTGCCGACAAGAATCACATCATTTGGACCTATGTAGCAAAAGTTATGATTTTTCTTAGGGAGTCTGTGCTGTGGAATGGTGGTTGGTCTGACAGGTTTTAGTGTTTCGACTTAAGCGTGTATTTAGAGGAAAAATCAGAGGGGCTCACCATAATTAAAAATGTAGATAATCCTTCCAGATTTCAGGAAAACTAAAGATCATGAAATTCGGACGAACGTAGAGAAAGTTATGATAATTTCATCGTTGCTGTCCAGAGACCCGACGCGAGAATTGATGCTCTGTTGTTTGGTTTGGTAGGGCTAGTAAAGGACCGAATCAGAGAACCTCACCAACTAGGTTTAGAAGGGGCATTCAATAACCTTTTCAGATTATCCAAGATCAATCCATTTGGATTTCTGTACATTTAGTTATGATTTTTCGAAGGGGGCTGTTCTCTGGAAAAGAAATCTGACAGCTAGCAATAAGAGTTGGGGATCGCGTTTAGTGGACGATGTGCTCATTTTGTGTTTATGGTTTTGTTATTAGACTTATATGGTGGCCTTAGCATGTCTCAATTGTATGTCCATGTGTGGGTTTGGCTCCGGGAGCAGTACCTTATCCTCGACATCCACCTTCGCACGGTTGAGGCAAGTGTATTGTTTGTTAAATGGGTGTGATTGATTAGCTATGTCTGTGTGCTTTTTGATATAAGGTTGCATAGCAAGATGGTTGACTTGATGATTGTTTAAGTATGGTGATTGCTCAAATTATGCTTATGCTTTACTGTGGTACAATGTTGTTGTCTTTTGATAAGATTGATAATGAATAAGAGATAAGCATATGCATATTGAGAACATGTTGTGGCTTGGTCACGAGGTGACCAAGCATGTTTCTTTTGAGATTCCCGCCATGAATGTGACGGGCCCGAGATCCTCACTCGTGGAGTGTGGGCTTGAGGTCCCCTTACTTGCGGAGTAACGGGCAATTGGTCCCTGTGCGTGCGCGCACAGGCATGGGTATGCGGCGACGGTTGCATACTCTGACACGGTGTAATGCACACGAAAGTTAAAGATAAAGGATCCTTGAGCATTGCATTTGCATATGAGATGTTCTATTGTTGATCTCCTTTACGTGGATGCCGATGTTATGGTTTCTTTATGTACTTGCCGAGTCTATGGACTCACTCTTGCTTTTATTGTTGTTTTAGGTACCGAGCCAAGAACGACATGCATGGGGGAAGTAGACGCTAGTCACACACATGCCACACGAACTAAATAAAGATGAATGATCTTCTAACGTGATTGATTTTAGTAAATGCAAAGATTATTATGTTTTGTCTCATGCAATGGATTAAATGTAATAATGATGAGTAGTGTAACTTCATATCTCTCTAGTTATGTTAAATACTTAGCATGTCTTTGATTATCTTTTGATGTCTTTGGATGGAAGTTTTAGTTAATATTTGATTAATCTGGTGTTGGAACCTTCGTGTAATTAACTTTACAATGGAGGTTCCACAAATTTATTAAGATTGTCTAGTTAGTAGCATTCGGGTCCCTTCGGGTCGGGTGTTACAGTTGGTATCAGAGCGGGCTGTAGGTCCGTGGTGAGTAGATTATAAAAAATTGCTAATGTTAATCAACTTAAAAGTTTGACACACTGGTGCATAGTAGGATGGGGATGGGCCAATCATTGCATTTACGTTTCGTTATATCGCTTTGACTATTGCCGATATGAATTGAGTTTGGCTGCCTATTAATTAATTATTATGATTATTATGAGTGGGATTAGTCGTTGTTGAGAGGTTAAGGTCGTGGTTGTGACCCTGGGCTTTACCAGGTTACACCACCGTTCGTGGAGTGGGAATAGAGAAGTGCTACCCCGGATATCTTAGTACAGGTGACGATAGCGAGAATCGTTAGAAGAGTTGTTCTCTTCCTTGAATTTGAATTTGGTCAACTCTTATCCGGTTGCGATTGTTGGGTTGCTTTGAAATTATTGGTGTGTTTCCATTGGCTTAATTTGTCCCGGTAAATCAATTATTGTTTTTCCCAACTGTTGAGTTATTCTCGCGATTGGTGAACTTTGCTAATTGTCAAGATTGACTTTTGTAGGGAGTTTTGTTTTTTCTTTTGAAAAGCTTGACCTATTTATTCGCTTGATGTTTTTGGTTAATGAAAGTTTCCTTTGCAAGTCCTTTAGTTCATGAAGGCTTTGACTCAACGATCTCTCTTGGGTATTTTGAGCGTTGAAGATTAATGGTTGTGTTATGAGTTTCAAGTTGAGTCCGCAGTGTGTGCATGATCGATCTTAACTAAGGTCCTTATCAAGGAAAGTTGAATAAGTGGAGGTTGTCCTCTAGTGGTTCTTGATGAGCTGCGTCTATGAGTATGACAATATTTAGTTGAATCAATAGAGTTATTAAGAGGTGTGGTATTTTGATGAATTGGTCTGATCGTTAGGATTGTGGAATCAGGTAGATTTATTGGATAGCATGGAATAATGTATCTCTATGGATTAGCCTACCCATTAGTGATGGTTATGTTAAGAATGTATTTGAACGATGCTTTAGAGGATATCAAATTTGAAAATTTCAGAATCCCAGTTACTTGATGATCATACATAATTGCTAGATTGAAACATGTATATTAGATTAGACGAACGTTGAGGTAGCATGTGTGAAACCCTCACAGCAGTGATGAGATTATTAAATGTTGACTTTGTGTTTATAGATGGTTATGTGACTACAAATGTAAGTAGGACCCTCTTTGTATACATGATACATACAATTGACAATTGTTAATGACAGTTGGAGCGGGTGTGAGTAACACTAATGGTTGAGTGGATGAATGAGTAAGTGGCCTCGATAGTGTGCTTTATGAAAGTATCATTTGATAGTATGAACTAGTTAAAATAGGTTTGTTTCAACCTTGTGGCTTGTGTTTCTTTTGGAGAAATTTATGATGGGATAAGAGGTTATGATGAGTCTCGCTAAGAGTGTATTATTACATTACTAATGTGATATCCCGGAAAGAAATTGAAAGTTTTGTCGAGTGCTTAGCAAGTATTCATGAAAGACCTTAATAGAAAAACCATTTTGACTGTTGTCCTAGTGGATAATAATATGAAAATTACCTTTAAATGGTTGCTTGATGGTCTCATATTTGCTAGTGGGAACGTAGATAGTAAAAGGACCATAAATTCTTCTATGATGGTATAATACGTTAAATTTCTATGATAACCGCTAGATTGGAAGTTGTGTACAAAATGAGTGTGAGCATTGCTAATAGGTGAAGGGTTGAAAAAAATGATTTATTCATGTGTGTCTCATGAGGAATGTGACTTGTGGCTACATGCCCTTGTTAAAAGAGTTGATGATAAAGATTCTTGTTAATAGTTTATTATTCTGATGTGAATAAGATTGTCTAAAGGGTTCGACTTGTGGGAGTGGTGATGATTCTTTCAGAAAGAAGGTAATTTGACCACCTCCCATAATATCGGTTAAATGGAAAGTTTGGAGTTTCGCATTTGTGAGCTTTTGGGAGTTCATGCTTAGTGTGGTGACTGAAATTGTTTTCTCTGTTAAGGAGAAGAGGAAAAAGGGGTGTACCATAGGTATTTAAGGTTGGACTTCAAGATTGTAACCTGTAACTTTTCTTTCATTATCGCTTAAGTGTTTCTTGAGCTTCAAATGCAGTGTTTTATTGTGATTTATTGTTGTTCGAAACTCCCCTCCTGTGAACTTGTGCCCGCAATTGTGTCTCATCTTTTATTTTTTTTCGAGATCCACGCTATTTGACTATTTCTCTTTGGTCTCGTGCTCACTGTGAGGAGTAGTGTTTCGTTGTGTGTTAAAACTTGTGTTTTCTTGCTCTTTCCTGTTGAGAAAAGATTATCCGACTTGGGTTGCAAGGCCTTATAGAGTGAAATGTGGCGATTGGTTGGTGGTGGTCAAGTAAATGATCGTAGTGAGAAATATGGGAGCCAAGCTAGTTGAAGATCAGTAGAAAGTGATTTGGTTTTGTCCTATAACTCTTGGAAAAGAAGTGGATTTAAATGGAAAGATTATCGTTGAAATAAAATAGATTAGTGTTACAACTAGTGGAACATATAGCGAATTATAATCAAAGAATCCTCAATCATGTTGGATTGTTGGGATTATCAAAAGTTTGGAAGCTTGATCAATGTGTTATAGTATCGCGATTTGGTAATTTTGCAAGGTTGCGTAGGTGATCTCTGATGGTGTAGTTTAATGACAGTAGGATTAGCGAAGTAATTCAATCGTAATGTCAATTGGTGGAATAGTAGGTAAGGTTGAGATGTTGGCAGGTATGCCCTGGTTTTAGTTAGTAACCTTCTGGGAGATAGAATTCTTCTAAAAGATTATTTGGTCAATATATATATATATATTTTTTACATGTGGACGATAATGTGTGAGTATGTTTAGAGTGTGGAATTTTAGGGAGTGAATCGAGGATTTCTCGATCTTTTATACGCAGTTAGTCGTATGAGTCTTGGAGATTGAATTTGGGCTTTGCATTTTTATGCTAGAATCTTGGTTGCCAACGGTTATGTGTAAAAGTAGTAGAATAAGAGTGGATTCCGAGTAGTGGAATGATCATTGATAGTATCCTTTGGGGCTAGTATATGAGAGTGTGGGATGTGAATTTTAAATTGTTCATCCTTAACGGATTATGGAATGTGATGGTGGGTGAAACCTATATTGAGTTGTGTTGGAAATTATTTTGACAAGTAATTCTTTCGGTAAGGAAATTGGCTAGAGTACGATATTGTGGATTGGAGGAGTCTCCCTGCACAAGTGTGGATTTTGTGTTCGGTAGAGCATAGGTTTGAGGTTGCCAATTTAAGAGAAATGAGTTAATGCGTTATGCGATGATTTGGGATCTTATGATTTAAGAGAAAGTTAAAATCTTAAAAGAAAAATTATGGGAAAGAGTGTGATCTTGAATAGTGAAATATTTTCTTAGTTCTTATTTGAACTATGTGTTTATGACGGATATCAATTTCAAATTGAGTTGGTTCTTGCCGGGATATGTGGTTCTTCTGCTTGAAAAAGGGTTAATCTGATTATTCGAGTGATTTCGCTTTTGGCCTATGTGGCATTTATTTCTAAACTGCCTAGTTGGAATGTGAAAAGGGTTTTCTTGGGGATCTTCGATTTTGGACTTGAGTGTTTTTGAGGGAAGTTGGAATTGCATTGTGAATCCTTTGTTTTCAGCTGAATCTGTTATTAGAGTTGATTAAAATAAGTTGTGTTGTGCGTCCTCGCTAACGAAGACCCTCCTAGTTAGGATAAAGAGGTCGATCAAGATAGAACGAGCGCCCATATGCTTGTGCACAAATTCGTGGTTTGGTACCAAAGGGCTAGGACCGTATTGAGTCCATACGCGGAGTATGCATCGTCATGTTTGTTCCAGTGATGAGCGAGCACCGAGAGGTCCAAGTTTGAAGTTTCGAGAGCCACCGACCTTCCGTATCATCCTGCGTTGTTAGAGAGGTCGTATGAGTATTGAGGCACTAGTCGTTGGTTTGTGTCAAGGTGCTTTTGTCCCAATAGTCCGAGAGAGAGGCGACTTGGGAATTGGGGTTTCACATGCGTGAGCTTTATCCACTTTCGTTACAAGCGGTTATCTGCTTACTAAAGTTAAGTTCTATTCGCGGTTTACTTTCGTTTATTTCTACGGTTAGAATTCGAGGACGAATTCTGTTTAAGGGGGGTAGAGTGTAATACCCCAAATCTAGTTTTGGTGAGAATAATTAAAAGAGGGAAAATGACCAATTAGAAAATACAATTAGCAGCAGTTTGAGGGGGGTTTTCTGTAAAGGTTGGACAACCGGGCCAAGGCTTCAAGCCCACTTGAATTCAGCCCATTGGTGGGGGTGGTGGCCAGCCATATGGGGGGGCAAACCCTAGGGCGCCTCCACCCCTCCCCTTGGCCGCCACTTCCCGCTTCTCCCCTCTTGCGCCGGCCCTCCTCCTCCCCTCTCCCTTGCGCAGCCTCTCCTCCCCTCTTCCTTGGTTGAGCCACCTCCCCGGCAGCTCCTCCTGCGATCTTCAAGGGTAACAAAGAGGTTTCTTCGCTGTTCTTTTGGTTTTAGATGCGTTTACGGTTTCATTTAGCAGATTGTTTAATTTTGCTGCTAGATTGCTTTTCTGTCCAGTTTAGTGCGCGGCAATTTTCGCATCCTTAGAAGCATAATTTGGGAATCCCGTCTCCTAGAGAAGTGTGGATATTGTTCTTAGCTTTCAGTAGCCGCCAAGAACACCAGATTCCGACATTCGAGTTAAAAGTTATGTTATTTTTAGTGTTTACTGTCCAGAATCCTGACGAGAATCTGCAGTCATCTTCTTTAATAAATAAGAAATTGTTAAGTGCCGAATTAGAACTTGGGATCTCCTAGAGAGTTGTAGGTTATCTCGTTACCTTTCATTGCCGACAAGAATCACATCATTTGGACCTTTGTAGCAAATGTTATGATTTTTCTTAGGGAGTCTGTGCTGTGGAATGGTGGTTGGTCTGACAGGTTTTAGTGTTTCGACTTAAGCGTGTATTTAGAGGAAAAATCAGAGGGGCTCACCATAATGAAAAATGTAGATAATCCTTCCAGATTTCAGGAAAACTAAAGATCATGAAATTCGGACGAACATAGAGAAAGTTATGATAATTTCATCGTTGCTGTCCAGAGACCCGACGCGAGAATTGATACTCTGTTGTTTGGTTTGGTAGGGCTAGTAAAGGACCGAATCAGAGAACCTCACCAACTAGGTTTAGAAGGGGAATTCAATAACCTTTTCAGATTGTCCAAGATCAATCCATTTGGATTTCTGTACATTTAGTTATGATTTTTCGAAGGGGGCTATTCGCTGGAAAAGAAATCTGACAGCTAGCAATAAGAGTTGGGGATCGCGTTTAGTAGACGATGTGCTCATTTTGTGTTTATGGTTTTGTTATTAGACTTATATGGTAGCCTTAGCATGTCTCAATTGTATGTCCAGGTGTGGGTTTGGCTCCGGGAGCAGTACCTTATCCTCGACGTCCACCTTCGCACGGTTGAGGCAAGTGTATTGTTTGTTAAATGGGTGTGATTGATTAGCTATGTCTGTGTGCTTTTTGATATAAGGTTGCATAGCAAGATGGTTTACTTGATGATTGTTTAAGTATGGTGATTGCTCAAATTATGCTTATGCTTTACTGTGGTACAATGTTGTTGTCTTTTGATAAGATTGATAATGAATAAGAGATGCGCATATGCATATTGAGAACATGTTGTGGCTTGGTCACGCGGTGACCAAGCATGTTTCCCTTTGAGATTCCCATCATGAATGTGACGGGCCCGAGATCCCCTCACTCGTGGAGTGTGGGCTTGAGGTCCCCCTTACTATGGAGTAACGGGCAATTGGTCCTCGTGCGTGCGCGCCGCAGCATGGGTATGCGGCGACGGTTGCATACTCAGACACGGTGTAATGCACACATAAAGTTAAAGATAAAGGATCCTTGAGCATTGCATTTGCATATGAGATGTTCTATTGTTGATCTCCTTTACGTGGATGCTGATGTTATGGTTTCTTTATGTACTTGCTGAGTCTATGGACTCACTCTTGCTTTTATTGTTGTTTTAGGTACCCGAGCCAAGAACGACATGCATGGGGGGAAGTAGACTGCTAGTCACACACATGCCACACGAACTAAATAAAGATGAATGATCTTCAGAACGTGATTGATTTTAGTAAATGCAAAGATTATTATGTTTTGTCTCATGCAATGGATTAAATGTAATAATGATGAGTAGTGTAACTTCATATCTCTCTAGTTATGTTAAATACTTAGCATGTCTTTGATTATCTTTTGATGTCTTTGGATGGAAGTTTTAGTTAATATTTGATTAATCTGTGTGTTGGAACCTTCGTGTAATTAACTTTACAATGGAGGTTCTCATTAAATTTATTAAGATTGTCTAGTTAGTAGCATTCTGGGTCCCTTCTGGACTGGGGTGTTACATTTACTCTCTATCTGGACATACGACATAATATTGATCATCCTCAATATTATAATGTCGCAAGTGTAGCATGTCTTTTGTGTACAATCTGTCCATTAAGAGTAGTCATGCAAATACCTTAAGTTCCATAACACATTTGATTTTCCAAATTCATTTCAGTGATCGTGATGGCATCAGAGTATTGAAAGAGAACTTGTAGTATCTTTGAGATGAATATTGCGTTGAGCCCCATATGTATATCCACTATCTAAACAATCATTAATTGCGTAAAAATGCCTAATGTCTTCCATAAACATATTATATTCCTCAAAAGCTTCAATAGGTAACGGAAGGGTAATACTGCTTAATTAATGAAATAAAAATGAAAATTAGAAAAATCACTACTACGAAAAACCTCATCATAGACGGTTCGAATCGTCATCACAGCATCGTTTTCAAACCGTCAGATTTGTATGTCTGTGATAATGCACGTATCACACACGCTCAAAAACCATCTCGTGATATGTCTACTATCATAGATGGTTCTATTTATAACTGTTTGTGATATATAGTATATCACAGATTTGTTCTTGTTCGTAACCATTTGTGATAATTTTTGAATTGCAAAAATACTAAATGTTTTAAAAATACACCGCCATTTCCCAAGCAACCCAAACATGGATTCATGGATACACTCATACACTCATATACAAGTACCCATACACTCACGGACTGAATCATGGATTCATGGATACACTCATACATATACATTGCCATTTCCCAAGTCTCTCAAACATGGATTCATGGATAGACATACATGGATTCGCAGCTCCCAAGCCTCCCAATAAATTTCTCAAGCCATGGATTCACGGATACACTCATGATACACTCATACACACATATACAAGTACCAACAGAAGTAGAATCTGGAGGAGAATCTAATAGAAGCTCATATACACAAGTACCAACAGAACCTCATATACCAAAGGCGTCGGCGTCGGAGGACGACTGGAGGAGGTCGGCGTCAGCGTCGGAGGACGACTGGAGGAGGTTGGCGTCGGCGTCGGAGAAAGACTAGAGGAGGTCGGCGTCAGCGTCGACTCTTGGCTGTTGGGGGAGGAAGACTGTGTTGGAGGTTGGGGACTATGGGAGCAAGGGAGGACCAGAGCCCAGAGGAGTAGCGGGAGGCCAGGAGCTGCGGGAGCAAGCAAGGGAGGATCAGAGGGGCAACCACTCGGCTATAATATATGAGGACAACGCTAAAATATTTTGCCTCCCGCGCACGCGTTCAAAATTTTTGAACTCCCGCACTGTGAATCACAGACAGATTGAAACAAAAACTGTCTCTGATTACATATCACAGACGGTTCTTATCACGAACTGCCTGTGATAAGTATCTCATCACAGATAGTTGTTTATACGAACCGTCTGTGATAAGTGTATCATCCCAGATGGTTCGTATTAAAAACTGTCTGTGATGAGTATTTTACCATGACTTAGAATTTTTCTTACTCTCTGATTTTACAATGGTAGGGTTTGGCAGGCGAGGGTTTCCCGCAAAGAAAATCGAGAGAAATTTCAAGCTATGGTAAAATCAGAGAGTAAGAAAAATTCCAAGCCATGATAAAATACTTATTGTGGGGACCCCGGGTTATCTCCGTAAGACCGAGACTAAGCATGGTCTTAAGGACATAACTCTGGATCTTCGGTAAATGGATTCCAACTTAACTCAATCTAAATAAGAGGCTTAACTAGAACTAGAGCCCCGACGATCATGCGCGCCGCTCCTCTGCGAGCACTACATGATTGTCGGTTCTCCAACAAGTCAAGCATTACACTTAGTGAGTTAAATAGGAAGCCATGAACAGCGAGTACGAATTATATTGGCTCTCAAGATCAGCGACCAATATAACCATACTCTCATACAACGTTGCTCACATCCATACAACACTCATACATAAAATAGTACAAAAGTTATACAACATAGTTTCAAGTTTACAACTAATACAAGTGACCGACCGGCCAAATTAAACAAGTTCATAGCGGAAGCAAGTAAATAAACGAAAATGCCTGCAGTGGTATGCCACATAACCCATCGGCAACCGACTGGGAGCTAAAGATAACACACTACTCATCGGTGTCGCCTAAATCGACACCGACAAGCTCATCGGTCTCAATATCCTCCTCACCTGTAAAAGCCAACAAACACCTGGCTGAGTACAAAAGAGTACTCGCAAGTCTTACACAAATAAAAATTAGTTATGCATAAGGCTGTTCCAAGGGATGGCTCATATGGGCTTAGTTTTGCAAAAGAGACGCAACAAGTTACACCCTATACATACTAGTTTTCAAGTGCCATTTCAAATTCAGATTTGAAGTAGAAGTAAAGCATGTGAATAAGTAATGAATTCAATAACAAATAAATCATACAAAAGACAAAGTGGTTGTCCACTTTGATACAACACCAAACATGATTAGCCCATTCATGACGATACCGAAGTTTACCCACGATTTTAATACCAAGTCTAACAATAAGCGACCACAAATTTCAAGCGGTTGTCCATAACAGTGGACACGGCTATTCGAATAGATTTATACCCTGCAGGGTGTACTACTTTACCCACACGACTTGATTAGCCCGTAAGCCTCCATATGCCTCCGAATATAGCATACTTCCTATGGTATGCCGGCCGGGTAAATCAAGATATGGTCATTTTTGGCAAGAAGATCCCATTGAGCTAAGTCCCTCAACCCAGGGCTCTTAGGAAACACAAGACGTTAACATCTCCATCCTATTGGCCCAAAAGGAAACATAGGATTTCTTGGTCCTATGTCCTTACAATTTCACCACCGTGGGACTCAACACAATAAAACCCTCCCCCTACTTAACCATACGGCACCCAAGATATGGTCGTTTTTGGCAAGAAGATCCCATTGAGCTAAGTCCCTCAACCCAGGGCTCTTAGGAAACACAAGACGTTAACATCTCCATCCTATTGGCCCAAAAGGAAACATAGGATTTCTTGGTCCTATGTCCTTACAATTTCACCACCGTGGGACTCAACACAATAAAACCCTCCCCCTACTTAACCATACGGCACCCATATACCGCGTGTGATAGCACAAGTGTTGCTTGAACAGCAGGTACCCAAAGTTCGGTCCTTAATTGTCTAGACAAGTCAAACCACATACCCAAATCTCGTGTACAAAGAACCATCACTAACCAACACTTGTCCAGACCAAAAACTTCTTTAAAAGTCCAAATTTAACTCATAAAATAGATACGAAGATCTGAAAACAAATGTATATAATGAGAGTTGTGTTTATCCCATGATTGTCGGTTATTCCCAAAGAATCGACTCACCGCTTCTAGACTTGCATGGCTAAGCATACCCAACAATATACTTTCACACATCCTATCACAAACATTTCAAGATCTGGAATAATTCATGGATAGCCACAATGATAAGATAATAGGATGTGTCTAACTATTCACCACAAAAATAGCAACAATATCAAAATAGCATGCAAGCAATTATCATTGCATCTATCCTAACAAATCTGGGATCAAATATGATGCAAAAAGAAAGTTCAAAGGATGCCTGCCTTGCTGGTAGGCTAATTGTTCTCCCTCAGTAGCGTAAGAGTCAATATCAATTGCTTCGAATCTAAAGAATAAAGACCGATAAAAACACTAAGAAATACTCCAAAATCAAGATGCTAAAAATGCATGATTTTTCTATAGTAGCTAATTCATGATTTTAGATGATTTTTGGTGAAAGAATTATTTCATTTTGATTTAGTATATGAAAGTTATGATGGTTTGAATTTCATTTGATATGTCCTCTTTAAGTAATTTAATTATGAGGTAAAAATTTGTAGAGCAGTGGCGAGCATAAGGATTTCATGGGTAATTGGGCAATATTATTAGAAGTTCAAAACAGTTGAGTTTGTTCCAAAAGGAGTTTTCATGATTTAGTTATTGATTTCTAAAGTTATCGTATTAATAGTGTAAAAATAATGCCCTTTAGGATCATTCTCCTCAAACTATAGTTTTGTGACAGAGGTAAGATTGAAACCTATTTTACAAATTAGTTCACTTAAAATGAAAAATATCAAAAGTGGTTTCACTGTTTTGGAGTTAATATGAAATAGTTATGTATTTTCAAGTTAAAGCCTTTTACTATAATGCAAATAATAGAGTTATGGGTTATTCTTCCCAAAAGAATACTCTCTGTTACAGGGACATGTTTGGAACCAATTTTAATATAAAGTTCCTCAAAATGAAAATTATCAAGTGATTTCACTCAGTTTGGAGTTAAAATGAATTAGTTATGTATTTTTCAAAGTTATACATATATTTCAGCTTACAAATAATTAGATTTCGAATTTTGTATCTCATTTTAACCTTTTCTCACCGAGTACAGCGCTAGCCGAGGCCACTGACCAGCGGGCCCAGTGAATAGTGCATTTTCATTTTAACTCAGATTTAAATTGCATTCTGACCAGTGGGTCCCGCTGTCAGCGACACGGTCCACGGGACTTGGTCCACGCACACATGCACACGGCACTTACGCCGCTGGTCCCACTTGTCAGCCACTGTGGCTTTAAACTCAACGTTCCCGTTACTGTGTGTGGGGCCCGTGTGTAAGCGAAACATCAGTCCGGCTAAGACATCATTTAATGACTAACTCATCATTAGCTAATTAAAGATCGAATCACGGTCCTAATGACCTTGCTACAGTGTGCCGGACGGCCCGACACGCTCCCGTTAAGCTTGTTCGGCGGCTCGGGGCGGTTCCGCCACGCATCGCCAAAGAAAGGGCATGCTGGTGCACAATAGTGTGGCGCTCCTACTGAGAGTAGTCTCGACGACTGAGCCGGCCTGTACCGGCGGCTAGCCGGAGTTGAGCGGCGGCGGTTCTTCGGAAAAAGTGCACAAAGCAAAGGAGAGCTCCGCAGCGACATACAAGCGGTGCCTGAGGTTCTAGGGGCTAAATAGAAGCTACGTGAGTAAAAGAGGGTGCTCGAGGAGGCTCGGAGCTGCTGGGGCTGCGTCGGCGCCGGAGAAGAAAGATGGCGGCAACACGGTTTCACGAGGAGGAAGCGACTGGAGCAAAAAGGTGACAAATGAATGGTCGGGAAAGCTTAAGGACTCTATGAGGATGCTAGAAGAGCAATGAATCGACATAAGTCTTACCGAATCAAAGTGGGAGATCAAGGGTTAGTTCCTCGGCCGAAAACCCAATTTCTTCAAATCTATGAAGCCTTGTCGTGCATTGGCGAAATAAGTTTAGGGTTTTTCACAACCATGCTATAAGGCACGATATGACGGGAAAGAAGGTTCGAGTACCTCACCGAAGAGAAGCCGAGATTAGCAAAAATGGAAACAGGATGAACCACAGAGCAGGAAGGAATCACGCGGAGGAAGCTCAGCCGTGAAGAGAGCGAGAATAAGCCCCCCTCTCCTCGGTCAACAGAGGAGAAGTGAGGGAGAAGGAGGGAGTTGTGAGGGGTATTATGCCCGGGCGATGACGGCATTGGAGGCGGCATCGAGTGTCGAAGCTCCAGGACTGGTGGATGGGGGCGGTGGATTGACGGCGTGAGCCTCGCCGTTGCTGAGCATGTCGGAGCAGCGCGAGCGCGTGGCGCTCGACCTCTGTGCGAGGTTGACGAAGCAGCTGACCGGTGGGCCCCACTTTGTCAGTGACACGCACACGCACGCGAGAGTCAGAGCTAGTGAGTCCACGTGGACCGTTAGATCTTGAGCGAGTGGCTCAGATCGAAGGAGGGGTTCGGACAGGCCAAAGGGGTCGCAAGATCTGGGCCGTTGATTCTAGATCCTAAGGTCGGCATGCTTTGGTGCATTTAGTTGACTCGCCGAGTCACCTCGCTGGTCGAACTCGAGCCCAAGGAACAGTCATGACTGGTTTGGGTCCGTGGTTTTGACTGAATATAAATTATTTTTCCTACTTTGACCAGGGGCTTAAAAATAGGAATAAAATTCCTAAAATCATGAAATAATTTTTGGGGGCTCCTGGGATAGCCTAGTGTCCATAAAAATTATTGAACTATACTATTCATAATATATTCGTAATATATAAATTCAAACTTAGGCTAGGTCTTTTAATGGTGTTTGAATTTTCTTAGGGTTCAAACCAGTCCCAAAAATTTGGGAAAAATTATATTAATTCGTGATAATTAGTATAGTATTTGAATAAATTATTTACAGAGATACTTTAGTAGCATTTATTTCAGTTTTTAGTTTGGAGTTCAATTTAAAGTGTATGTTTCATTTGTATTTTGAGATTTTTCAAGTACAATATTTAAATGAAAAGTTTCAAAACATGATGCATGCTAATGAGATGCATAATAAGCCTCTTTATTAATTTGGGGATGTGACACTTATCACAGACAGCTTTTAATACAAACCATTTGTGATGACATACTTATCACAGATGGTTCGTATTAAGAACCGTTTGTGAAGTATAATAGACAGTTCGTGTGTAACACCCCAACTCAGAACGAGCTTGGAATGCTACCAAAACTAAATACAACTAGAGCGAATTTACAAATTTTCGACAGAGTTTCCCTTGTATAATCTATGAGAATCAATTTGCTAACAAGTGAACATAACATTTAACAGTAATTTCATAAACCAATTCACTCATGCATAAGGGATAATCAAATGAAGGTAATCAAATAACACCATTCTCACATCCATAACTTATTTCGTCAATCATAATCATAAAATAACTATGGGTATTTCTCAGCAGTCTATTTATTCTTATGTGATGCTAAAATAACAATTGCATTATTGTTGTGAAGTGGTGCGTGCTTTCCAATCATCTACTCCCGCCCATGCATGACGTCTTTGCCAGAAGTACCTAAATCAAAACAAAGCAAGGATGAGCCATAGGACTCAGCAAGTATCAACAAGATTACAGGATCATAAAGACATAACCGTTTGAACAACTTTAATCAACATTACTCATGGCATTTCAAATATTAAAAATATGCTGACAATGCTATGCACTCTTTGTTCTTTAACTCTTTACGCATTTTACCGGTAATGCGGGGTATTCATCCGTCAATGGATACCCATGCCTGTGCTACCTGGCACAGGGACCAAGAGCCTATACAACAACTTGTATAGGGACCTTTGCCCGTCATCAAAATGTCGGGGACCTCTGTACATATTGCCCACATTTCATAAGTGTGGGGACCTCAAGCCTGTCATTGACTGACAGGGACCTCAACTGAATCACTTGGTCACCTCATGACCAAGTTTCAAGATGCTCAGGATATGCATGAATATAACATCTATTTCTTCTCATTCAATAGAATTCAACATATACCTTAGTCATGAAAACAGAAGCATTATGAAATAACTGCAGTCATAAAATGCAAACATCAACACCACTAGGGCCATCTCAACATCACTTTCACATGACAACAATGAACATTACACAACTCAATCATGACATGCAACAAGAATTTCCATTTTAACCCGAATACTTGCCTCAACCGTGCGAGCGCGGATGCAAGTAGGTGCTGCCCTTGGGACCTCGCTGCCACCTGGAAAAAATAAAACCCCAAACTAAGACTAGCTTACTGGACCAAAACCATACTTAACATCACATTCGAAATCGCTAACTTTTAACATTTTCAACTTTTCTAATTTCTAGCGATAGGTCACTGCAAACAGCATAATTCGAAAATTCATAACTTTCTGCTCAGGGGTCCAAATGAGATGATCTTGGACTTTCTGAAAAGATAATTAAGTTGCCTAAATAAACCTAGTTGGGGTGACCCTCTGATTCGGCCATCTTCTACCCCTACCAATCCCTTTAGTCAGAGCAGCTCAACAGCATTCAGTTTCTGGACAGAAATAAAGAAAATAGCATAACTTTCTCTTCGTTCATCCAAATTCAGTGATCTTTAGTTTTCCTGAAAGCTAAGAGAATTAGCTTCATTTTTCGTTATGGTGAGACCCTCTGGAAACTCCTCTAACAGCAAGTTTAAATCAGGTTAAACCGACACTGTCAAATCTGTTACCCACAGAAACATCATAGCACTAAAAAAATCATAACTTTGGCTACCGAAGTCCGAATGACCTGATTCTTGTCGGCAATGAAAGATAACTACGATACCCACAACTTTCTAGGAGATGCCCAGACCCAAATCTGCCTTTACCTTAACCAAAAATGACAATATATGCTACTGCAGAACACCGATCTACTGTCATCCGAAAATTGGACAACAAGAAAACGACCCAAAACAAAGAACCTCGGGTTACCCTTGCCGAAACGACGAAGGTACGCTGCACGGATGAAGATCACCACGAGTTCCCGGTTATGGATCCTTCTTCCCTTCTCCTTTCTTCTCTTCCTTCTCCCTTTCTCCTTTTCTTCCCTTCTTTCTCTTCCTCTTGGCCGCCACCCAAGGCTTTTTCTTTCTTGCTCTTGGCCAGCAACAATGGGGAATTAAGGAGGTGCAAGGAGGTGGGGAGGTGGGGAGGTGGGGCTGCAAGGAGGGGAAGGGAAGGGTCGGCTGCAAGGGAGGAGAGGAGGCGGCTGCTAGGGAGGAGGAGGGGCGGCTGCTAGGGAGGAGAGGAGGGGTTGGTCGGCTAGGGTTTGGGGGGAGCCCCCTTTGGCGGCCACCCTCATCGGGCCTGGCCCAGCCCAAGTGCCTGTGAAGTTTCATTTTCCCCTCAAAACCTGGTTTTAGCGAAAAAACTAAAGGTCACTTTCATGATTATCAACTGCTCTCAACAAACCGACAAAAACTTTCCGGGATATTATAGTCTCCCCTTAAATGCAATTCGACCCGAATTCTAAACGTCTACGAGCACAAGAGAAACCGAGGTGAACACTTAACATACAATGGATACACACCAAGTGAATAATTCGGATAAATCTCGCGCATGCGAGATTCCACTCCCACGTAGCTTCCCGCTCGATCACGTGACCAAAGTACCTTAACATACTTCAAGGACTTGTTCCTTAGTGCCTTCTCGACTTTTCCAAAATTCTTACGGCTTGGACTCGAAAGACAGATCTTGTTCAATGGTTAAAGGTTCCAATGAAATGTGATGTTCGGATCGCAAGTACTTCCTCAACATGGATACATGAAACACGTTGTGCACACCCTCATGGACTCCGGAAGGTCCAGCGGTATGCCAACTTCCCAATCCGGGCCAGGATCGCGAATGGGCCAATGTACCTCGGGCTAAGCTTCCTTTGGTACCAAATCTCACTACTCCTTTTGTGGGAGACACCTCAAGAGTACTGGTCACCCACTTCAAATTCTAAGTCTCTTCTCCTTACATCTGCATAGCTCTTACATCGCTTTGAGTGCTAATAAATTCCGCCTCACTAAGGCTACTCGTTCCACCGTCTTTGTACCCAATCCGGACCAAATCGCCTTCTCACCTGACTTCCCAAAGAAGGGGTGATCTACACTTACGCCCATACAAAACCTCAAACGGAGTGACCTTTATGCTGGAGTGATAATCATATTATAAGCAAATTCCGCCAAAGGCAACCGATCTTCCAGCTACCCTTCCAAGATAGGACACAAGTTCTCAACATATCCTCCAAGGTCTGAATAGTGCGCTCTGTTTGTCCATCTGTCTGAGGGTGAAAAGCGGTACTCAAACGGAGTTGTGTGCCCAAAGCATTCTGCAAACTCTCCCAAAACTTGGATACAAACTTAGCATCCCCGCGAAATGATGGTTTTGGCACTCCATGCAATCTCACAATCTCACGCACATAGATAGGGCCAAATCACTAGTGAGTTCGTCGAGCGGACAGAATAAAATGTGCAAACTTGCTGAACCGGTCCACTATAACCCAAACTGCATCCTTGCCTCACGGTGAACGAGGCAACGCAACAACAAAATCCATAGAAATATCATCCCATGGCCATTGGGGTACTTCCAAAGGCTGCAATAACCCCCAGACGTTTATGTTCACCTTCACTGCCGACAAACACCACAAGAAGCTATATAATTGGCAATATCCACCTTCATTCTTTTCCACCGTAAATTTCGCTCAAATCACGGTACATCTTCGTCTCTCTGGATGAACAAAGATACGAGTGCGATGTGCCTCCTTTAAAATGTCCTCCTTAACTCCCGCTTTACAGTGGCACACATAATCGTCCCTTGAATCGCAATGCTCCAAACCCATCCAAACTGAAATTCCTTCCTTTCCTGTGTCCAAACACTTCGACCCTCAAGAAAATGGGTCATTTTGTCGCGCTTCTTGTACTCACTGTGGAATGGTGACCCAAAATCACCGTGTCTCGACGTGAGCAATCCTACATAGAAATACGATATCTCCATACGGTCAAAATCCGCAATAAGACAATCCAGTAGCCGTGTCGCCTTGCGACTAAGAGCATCTGCCACCACGTTAGCTTTGCCGGATGATCTCAATCGTGAGATCATAATCTTTATCGACTCTAACCATCTTCATTGTCTTAGATTCAAATCCTCTGTGTAAAATGTACTTAAGACTCTTGTGATCAGTAAAGATATCACAAGATTCGCCATAAAGATAATGCCTCCAAAGCTTCAATGCGAACACTCTGCGACCAATTCTAAATCATGAGTTGGATAATGCGCCATGCTTCTTCAAATTGTCTAGACGCATAAGCCGAAACCTTCCCGCCCTGCATGAGCACACAACCCAAACCAACTCGAGATGCATCAGAGTACACTGTGAATCGCTTCCCAGGCTCAGGAATAGTAAGAACCGGAGCAGTCACCAACTTTTCCTTCAAAGTCTGAAAACTGCGCTCACAATCCTCGTCCCACAAAAACTTCACATCTTTCTGAGTGAGCCTGGACAACGGCTTGGCAATAATGGAGAAATCTTGCACAAAACGCCGGTAATAGCCTGCCATACCCAGAAAACTTCTCACTTCCTTGACATTGGTCGGTCTTGCCCATTCAACCACTGTGGAAATTTTCCCTGGATCGACTGATATTCCTTTATCATTTATAATATGCCCGAGGAACCCCACTTCAGACATCCAGAATTCACACTTTTTGAACTTGGCATAGAACCTATTTTCTCTTAGTGTTTCCAACACCAACCTCAGATGACGCTCATGCTCAACTTCAGTCTTTGAATAGATCAAAATATCATCAATAAAAACTACGACAAAATCATCCAGATACTCATGCAGTATCCTGTTCATAGTTTCCATAAAAACAGCAGGGGCATTTGTTAGTCCAAAAGACATAACTTTGAATTCAAAGTGCCCGTACCTTGTAGAGAACGCCGTTTTCTCAATATCTTCCTTTCGGACAGGGATCTGGTTATAGCCCGACTGAAGGTCTATCTTTGAAAACACCTTTGCCCCTCTCAACTGATCAAATAAGTCTTCAATGCGAGGCAAAGGATATTTATTCTTGATGGTCAGCTGGTTGAGAGCACGGTAATCAATACACATGCGCCAACTACCATCTTTCTTCTTGGTAAACAATACCGGAGCTCCCCAAGGTGACACACTAGGTCGAATAAGATCTTTCGCTTTTAGATCATCCAACTGTTTCTTTAATTCTTCCTGGAAAGGACGCGCCAAGCGATACGGGGTCATGGAAACCGGTTGAGCACCCGGTATCAAATCAATCCGAAACTCCACGGGACGAGGAGGGGGCATCCCTGGCAACTCTGCTGGAAAAACATCTAAGAACTCTCGAACCACCGGAACTAATTCTGCAGTCAAAGAGGAACTTGGCTTCCCCATTAGTGACAAAAGAAACCCACTCTTCACGACTCGGCTACCAGGATACAAGCTAGCCAACACACAGAGAGAATAAGAGGGGGCACTACCCTGAAAAACTACCTCAAGCCCCGAAGGTGCTTGCAGAGTTACTGTCTTCCAAAAGCACGAAATAACTGCTCGATAGCTATGTAACCAGTCCATACCCAAAATAACATCAAATGGCTCCATTTTCAGGACCATTAAATTAGCAATGAAATCTTCCCCATCAAATGAGATCATACAACCCGGACTGACTATGGAGCTAGCAAGAATTCCACCAGGAGAATTAACTACAACTGACTGAGATAAAGACTGCATACTCAAATTGGCCCGACTAGCAAACTCTAATGATACAAAAGAGAAAGTAGCTCCTGAATCAAAAAGAACATAAGCCTCCACTGAGTCCACTAAGAGCGTACCTGTCACCACATCAGGACGACCTGCCGACTCTGCCGTCGGCATGGCATAGGAAACTGCTGCTACTGCTGGTGTGGTAGGAACTCCGACACCCTGAAAAGGAGGTGCGGCAACTGCAGGAGGTGCTGAAGGCACTGGAACAGGAAACGGTGCTGAAGGCACTGGTGGCCAAAAGTACCCCGGCGGTGGCATCCCTCCAGGATGCTGAAGATAGGGCTGAGGCTGACCCCAAGACTGAATAGGTGTGGCTGCTAACATCTGAACTGAACCTCGCGAAGACGCCGCCTGTTCTGGTGCTGATGCCGGTTCTGGTTCCCATTTAATAATACTGGCGGGATTCCGCCGACAGACCAATGCCTTGTGGCCCTCCCGACCACAGTGGCGACAAGATCCTGACCAAGAACACTCTGACGTCCGATGCTCATTGCCAAACTTGAAACATTTCATACCCTGCCCTGGAACTGGGCACAACCTAGGCCCACTCACTGCTGATCTGGAAGTAAAAGATGACTGTGGCCTTGTGGTTCTGGACTTGAAGGAATTCACTGCCTTTGAACTTCTTGGAACGGCCGAAATGACCCACTACCTCCTCCAAAATTCTTCTTCTGGCTGCCACTAGCCCCAGCCTGGACCATGGTACCTCCTGTGCCTGGTAGATCCTCCCCAAGCTGCATCTCTAGCTCCATGCCCCTGGCTTGCTCTACCAGGGAGCTAAAGTCACGCAATTCTAGCGCTCCCAAGACCTGACGGAACTCCTGCCTGAGCCCCCTGCGAAACCTCTTAGCCTTTTCTGCCTCATCTGTAGCCACTGCCGGTACAAAGCGGATCAGATTGTTAAAACCCGCTTCATATTCCGACACCGTCATCTTACCCTGCTTGTAGCTCTGCAGTGAGACTTCCATCCTCTCCACAAACGATCTTTGGATAAAACCTCCTCTAAACTGCTTCCACAAATAACTCCCATGTAACAGGCCATGAGCAGCAGATCCTAGTGTCAAGACTCCCTCCCACGGATGTCCGCTGCCCTTAAGTCGAAATGCCACAAACCGTGCCCTCATCTTAGACGACATCCCCAAAGCACCAAAGTGCCTCTCCATGCGGCGCGACCGGTTGGCCGCATCCACTGAGTGCCCAATCCATCAAAGGTATCAAAGCGCGGGCGTTCGATGCAATCCCATAGTAATCGCGCGGTACCACCGCGGGGCCACCAATGGGACATCAACCGGAACAACGGAGGAGCTTGATCCCCAGGCTGCTGAAGCAACCTCTTCCTCGACCTCGCGGGACTTGCTTCACCAACACTGCATTCAACTCTCGGCGGGGCATTGCACGCCTCGCGGCACCTGCCGCCACGACCACGACCTCTCCTCTTACCATCTAAGCACACCACAATAAAACTAACCACAATAAGCAAAAGAATAACTAGTATCAAACCTTCAAGAATAATCATACAATGACAATAGCGTGAGTGCAATGCAAAAGAAAACCCAATCCCACCTACTGTGCTTAGTGTGTCAAAATTAATATTTCGATGCCCGCGGACCTACAGCCCGCTCTGATACCAACTGTAACACCCCAACTCAGAACGAGCTTGGAATGCTACCAAAACTAAATACAACTAGAGCGAATTTACAAATTTTACGTGAGTTTCCTTGTATAATCTATGAGAATCAATTTGCTAACAAGTGAACATAACATTTAACTGATAATTTCATAAACCAATTCACTCATGCATAAGGGATAATCAAATGAAGGTAATCAAATAACACCATTCTCACATCCATAACTTATTTAACAATCATAATCATAAAATAACTATGGGTATTTCTCAGATCTATTTATTCTTATGTGATGCTAAAATAACAATTGCATTATTGTTGTGAAGTGGTGCGTGCTTTCCAATCATCTACTCCCGCCCATGCATGACGTCTTTGCCAGAAGTACCTAAATCAAAACAAAGCAAGGATGAGCCATAGGACCCAGCAAGTATCAACAAGATTACAGGATCATAAAGACATAACCGTTTGAACAACTTTAATCAACATTACTCATGGCATTTCAAATATTAAAATATCTTGACAATGCTATGCACTCTTTGTTCTTTAACTCTTTACGCATTTTACCGTGTCAATGCGGGTATTCATCCGTCAATGGATACCCATGCACGTGCTACCGCACAATGACCAAGAGCCTATACAACAACTTGTATAGGGACCTTTGCCCGTCATCAAAATGTCGGGACCTCAGTACATATTGCCCACATTTCATAAGTGTGGGGACCTCAAGCCTGTCATTGGTGACAGGGGACCTCAATCAATCACTTGGTCACCTCATGACCAAGTTTCAAGATGCTCGGATATGCATGAATATAACATCTATTTCTTCTCATTCAATAGAATTCAACATATACCTTAGTCATGAAAATGAAGCATTATGAAATAACTGCGGTCATAAAATGCAAACATCAACACCACTAGGGCCATCTCAACATCACTTTCACATGACAACAATGAACATTACACAACTCAATCATGACATGCAACAAGAATTTCCATTTTAACCGAATACTTGCCTCAACTGTGTGCGAGCGGCGGATGCGAAGTAGGTGCTGCCCTTGGGACCTCGCTGCCACTGGACAAAAATAAAACCCCAAACTAAGACTAGCTTACTGGACCAAAACCATACTTAACATCACATTCAAATCGCTAACTTTTTAACATTTTCAACTTTTCTAATTTCTAGCGATAGGTCACTGCAAACAGCATACTTCAAAATTCATAACTTTCTGCTCATGGGTCCAAATGAGATGATCTTGGACTTTCTGAAAAGATAATTAAGTTGCCTAAATAAACCTAGTAGGGGTGACCCTCTGATTCGGCCATCTTCTACCCCTACCAATCCCTTTAGTCAGAGCAGCTCAACAGCATTCAGTTTCTGGACAGAAATAAAGAAAATAGCATAACTTTCTCTTCGTTCATCCAAATTCAGTTATCTTTAGTTTTCCTGAAAGCTAAGAGAATTAGCTTCATTTTTCGTTATGGTGAGACCCTCTGGAAACTCCTCTAACAGCAAGTTTAAATCAGGTTAAACCGACATCACAAATCTGTTACCCACGAAACATGATAGCACTAAAAAAAATCATAACTTTGGCTACCGAAGTCCGAATGACCTGATTCTTGTCGGCAATGAAAGATAACTACGATACCCACAACTTTCTAGTAGATGCCCAGACCCAAATTGTGAGGACCCCAGTTTATTTGGTTTGTAATGCTTAACCAACCACCTAGTCCTAGCATCACAAATCAATTAAACTGATCCTCGAGATATGTATACTTCCTGAGCGATACACACCTCGGTACAAAATTAGACATCAACTCCATTCCACACATAGAGTCCAAACACAACACTACCAAACGGAAGATAAACAAATAGTAGAGATATTACAGACAATGGCCGATTGGCCACAAGATACACAAATAACAACGAAAGACAATGAAGCAAAGTGCCATAAGATGGCTATAAACAAAGCCAATCAGCGTGCCTTCAACCCACAAGGCATCTGACCGGACCGCCAAGTCTAGTCGTCCAAGAAGCGGCAACACAGCTCACAGAAGTGAGGACCCTGAGGCTCACCTTCTTCCTCTCGCAACAAAACATTAAGCAAAGCACCGAGTACAAAGATTGTCTTTGTACCCGCAAGACCGACGTATGAACTAGCGACTGCTCATATGCTACATGCAGAGCTTGTTTAGTGGAGGCCATATGTTTTATTTGCATAAAGCCAATTTTCATTTGCAATAATGTAATACTGAGCTTTAAAGGCAAGTTTGCAATTCATTTTTAATGTTGAAATACAGATAAAAGTAATAATAACAAAGAGTAAGTAAAAACATCCTAGAAGTGACTATCCCAATAGTCACCACCACAATAGCACGAATCCCCAGATTCGTACCACCCATCAAGTTTTAATTTAAATGTTGTAGTCTAACTCTTGAAAAGCTTACCCAAGCGTGTCCATCACCTAGGACGAGGCTATTCGAATAGTTTTTAACCCTGCAGGGGTGTACCACTGTACCCACACTTCAGACCGCCTTTAAGCCAAAGCACACTTCCGAAGGTATGCCGCACAACTAAGTCCTACGAGACTTTTTCCAATATTGTGTATTAACTACGAGCGCTCGTATGGATAGAAATCCATACGCTTACATGGTAAAGCCGAAAGACAACTACCCACTCGGGATAAAGCTTTTGGACAACTACCATGCTCCCACCTCCATCCCTCCTGCGACCTCCTGCGACCGGGCCAATACACGCCAAAGTACTAGGTCAAGAGAGGTCCCATACCCTCTAGTGTGGTTAGCACGCCAAATGCTGGATAACGAGACTCACAAGATGTTCGGTCCTTAATTGACCGGGCACCTTTCGATCACACCCAATGATCACACCAATCTTACCGTTGTGCGCGTCTAAATCATTTTTGTTTTCGGTTTTGTTTTGCAATTAACATAGCACGAGCTGGAATATAAGAACAAGAATAATTTTATGTGATCAAGATCATCGACTAAGTCGATGATCGCCTGTAACTCCTGGTAGCTAAGCATGGCTAAGCAATCGAACTCGTAATCTACTAAGTGACGAGAGTTCATCCAAATAACTCTAATCACAAGAAATAACCTAGGCTCGTAGTAGAGGACAAATATTTACCTCAGATTATGCATCTAAAGGTTTAACTAACCAATTTAACACAAAATAAGCGATGCATACATACAGTTGAAACAAAATATTAGACTTTAAAATACCGGATAAAATGATCAAATTGCGTTTGTTCGTTGTTGCTCGATATGAGTGCGGAGGATCGTCCTCAGGGTTGCCGCAAATATCGAAGCCTAACGATCGAACATAACAGCAAATAAGAACGAATAACACCGACAAAACTCAAACATACAACAACATCAAAACAAGCCAAAACTCACACAGCAGCCTAAGCACGATATAACAAAATTTAAGAAATAGAGAACAAATCATTTTAAGTTATTAGCAATTTTTCCATGAATTTTCTAAGCTAAAAACACAACAAGTCACTAGTTAATTCCTTAACAAATTCTCATGAACAGAACCAGTGTATAAAACCTATCCTAATAGTTAGTATACTGAAAATGAAATTTTCTGAATTGGGTTCATTTAATTTGGACAATTAGTGGAAGAGATATGCATTTTCTAATTTAGAAGATACATAAGACATCATTTTATTAGCTAACAGATTTTTGCTACAGAGACATGGGTGAAGTTAATTTTATCAAGTAGCACACTTAAAATGAAAATTAACAGCACTGGTTTCATGCAATTTGGATAAAAATTGAATTAGTTATGCATTTTCTAAGTTTAAATGAATTAACGATTACAAATGAAAACATATTATAGAAATACTAAAGCATTAAATCCTTTTTCTACCCACAGCTATCTAGCCCCGACATCGACAGCGGGCCCGCGACGCCGACGGACAGGCAGACGCGCCTAAAGTGGCGTCGGGCGTATTCAAAGAATACGTCTTGGCTCACTAAAGTGCAAACCAAAACACTCTCACGGTGAAATCGCTTCCCATCGGAGAAAACGCATAACGAACTACACAAACCTAGCGACAACATGGACCCACATGGCGGTGACACAAAGTGAAATGCAACGGTTGGATTAAGCGATTTCGCGTGATTAACCAAAGAGGCCCACAAATCGAGACTCAAAGAAGACATGATTAGAGTTAAACTAATCTTCACCGGCGGTTCACCGCGAAACACGGCACTGCAGTGGCGCGGCGCGCAATCGATCTTGCAAACGGGAGGTTTCGGCGAAATAGTGGTACCTTACGGTTCGCGAGGACCTAGCGAACTCGGCAGCGGTGGCGGACCCACGAAGATGCCGGCGGCGGCGGCGCGAACGGAGGCGGAGAAGAAGGTGCGGTGCGCAGCGGAGATGGCGCTACGACGGCGAGAAGCTTCGAGAAGGTGCGCCACGAGATCGCGAGACACCGAGACGATAAGCCCACGATCTTGATGATGGAGGAGGCGGTGGCGCCGGAATTGACACGACGGCGCTTTACCGAGTTTGGAGAAAGCGACGCACAGCCTCGGTGATGCACCAAAGAGCGAAACAAGGTCACGGTTGGGCTCAAGGCCTGATGATGCGATCCTAAGGGACCAAGTGACGGCCGAAACTCACCGAGCGCCAATAAGCTTGCGAGCCGAGATCACCGGAGGCGGAGGCGGCGAAGTGGCTCCGGATGATTCACCGGGTGCTACGAGCTCGGAGCGGGCAAAATGGATGCGGCGAGGAGAGTGGATCACAGCCAGTGCGATCGCGGGCTCGAGGGCGGCGCTAACACGCGGCATTGCTCGGGTTCTTCTCCCGCGGAAGGAAATTTGGGCGGAGAAAACACGAAATGGACGCGAAGGGTAGTGGATGGGCTCGGTGGGTAGATGAGATCCGGCGATGCTTCACGGTGACACGAGGACAAAAGGTGGCGGCGACGAGGGGCGTGGCAAGCATGCGCGCACGCGGCCGTGAGCTCTCGGTGAGGTGCGGAGAAGGCGAGGTCGATCTTGGCAGTGGGACCCACATGTCGGCCGACGAGAGCAAAGCGGTGCGAGCCGGTGGTTTGATTTGATCAGCAACGCACCGACCGTTGGATCTGAAATGGACGGCTGGGATTGGTGTATGCATTCGGACAGGTCGGTTGCATACGCGACACGGATCGTTCGATTTGCATCGGACGGCTGACAGTCATCGGGCTCGCGCGCGGTGCAGCTAGGCGGTGCGACCGAGTCAAGTGGTGCGGGTCGGACTCGAGCCTGAGTTGGGTTCGGGCCCGAGGAACAGTGTTTTCAGATTTGAATTAGAAAGACAGAGAAGGTTTGGGGAATTTTTAGAGGTAGCTCCAGAGCTCCAAAAATTTCGAAATTTTTATGGTAGCTGCTAGGGACAGAGGACAACCTTGTGAAATTTTCCAGGGTTTTCATGCATTAGATTTTCCCACTAAAATTCACAAGCTGCTGAACAGAAGTTTGACCAGATTTCAAACTAGGTTGACTTGGCCATTTGAAATAGCAAATAAAATCTAAAAATTGTGAGATAATTCAGGGAGGTAGATAGGATGATCAAGATGCTAGGAAAAATAATTTCAGAGGATGATCACAAGTTTGAAGGCTAATAATTTGATGACAACAATTTCAATCACAAGAATCAATTTCTAGAAAATTGAGAGTGCTAGGAAAATTTGGAAAACTTCCAAATGATTTGAAGAGACAACAAAAGTTTTTATTTCTCCTCAAAATTTTACATTTGGAATACAAACCCTAAGTTAGGGCTCATTACACAAATCTGCCTTTACCTTAACCAAAACGACAATATATGCTCTTTGCAGAACATCGATCTCTGTCATCAGAAAATTGGACAACAAGAAAACGACCCAAAACAAAGAACCTCGGGTTACCCTTGCCAAACGACGAAGGTATGCTACGGATGAAGATCACCACGAGTTCCTGCTGCGGATCCTTCTTCCCTTCTCCCTTTCTTCTCTTCCTTCTCCTTTCTCTCCTTTTCTTCCCTTCTTTTCTCTTCCTCTTGGCCGGCCACCCAAGGCTTTTTCTTTCTTGCTCTTGGCCAGCAACAATGGGGAATTAAGGAGGGTGCAAGGAGGTGGGGAGGTGGGGAGGTGAAATTGCGCAAGGGAGGGGAAGGGAAGGGTCACGCAAGGGAGGAGAGGAGGGGCGCTGCTAGGGAGGAGAGGAGGGGTTGGTCGGCTAGGGTTTGGGGAGGAGCCCCCTTGGCCGGCCACCCTCTGGGCCTTGGCCCAGCCCAGAGTTGCCGAGGAAGTTTCGTTTTCCCCCTCAAAAACCTGGTTTTAGCGAAAAAAACTAAAGGTCACTTTCATGATTATCAACCTGCTCTCAACAAAACTGACAAAAAACTTTCCGGGATATTATATCGTGATACGAACCGTCTGTGATAACTAGTATCACAAACGGTTCCTTTTGGAACCGTCTGTGATTAGGTGTCTAGTATGACCTGTTTTGATTTATTTAGGTTAAGAAGTACTGCTTTATGCAAAATTTAACCTAGTTACTGTTTTGATTTATTAAATTGCTTTATCAAAACCTAGTTATTAAATTGGGATAGAAGAGAGTTAGTGGGCCGAACTAGGGCCCAAACCGAGCCCACCTTGGACTCAGCGAGGGGAGGCCTGGGCTGCTGGTGCATAAAAGGAGGGAAGGAAGAAGACGAAGAAAGAGGAGAGGAGAAAGAAGAGGAAAGATTAGTGTGGAGACCTCGTGTATTGGAAAAGTGATTAATTAAAATTATACTGTAGCACAATTCTTAATCAAGGAACAGTGCTGCTCCTTCATTAAGGATCATGCTAGAAGTATAAGTTTAATAAATAACAGATCCAATACTCAGGTTTCCCGGATATATGTCTCACAATGGTTCCCAGGATCAGCGACCATTGCACATATATCCTTCAACAACATTGCATCACACACATACAAGTCATACATTTACATAATCAAACATAAGTTTACAAAATTCCGGTTTAGTACTACAATATCCAGTGACTTGGTCACTGCAAGAGACTAACAATGAAGCAAAATAAAACGACAAAATCCACTAATGGCCCCATCCACCACATGCAGCGATTGCGTGGAGGAAAGAAGTAACTTTACTCGTTAGCGTCACCCTGTTCGGCGCTAACGGGCACTTCATACAAATAATCGTCCTCACCTGCGACAATAGGTTATAGCACCTTGAGTACGGAAGGTACTCAGCAAGACTTACACAAACTAATAAAAGAAAGTGTTTATTAGAACCTATGCAAAGGAGTAGAATTTATACATGCATAAGGTTGCAACAGGAAGGTATAATGGTTAAATTTTGCATAAAGCAGTACTTCTTAACCTACAATAACTAGGTTTTGATAAAGCAATTTAATAAATCAAAGTTGGACTAAAGCAGTAAGTAAATGAAGTAATTGTAAGCGATGCAGTTGCATGAATCCTTTCATGTTTGAAACAAAAACAAGCGGTATTTGAAAATAAAACTTCTATACAGGTGACATCAACTCAAGTTATCGTCCATGACCGTGGACACGACTATTCGAACAGTTTGATACCTGCGAGGGTGTACAACTTACCCACCACGACTTAGTCGGCCGTTGCCTTGGACGCCTCGAATGATGACATACTCCTTTGGTATGCCGGCCGGGAAACTAAGATTTGGTATTTTCAACAAGCTAACACTATTGAGTTGGATACCCATGTATGAACTGATCTCGCTAAAACAACGTCTGATAGCATCTGTCTAACCGGGGCACACATGTTGCGTCAGGAATGCCGATCCAACCATAAGAAGTAATGCGGTGGGTTCGCTACCCATAGTAGATTGCAATCAGCATCTTTAAGGTACGTACATGCGACGGAGCACATATCGCCCTCACCCTTCTAAAACATCGATATTGACATACAAGCTCACATGGCATAAAACGCGATCTATAGACCAAAGCATCTATGCCATACAAGATCAATACACATATCCTTACTCCCTGTTTCCAACCCAATAGTCTTAACCCTTTACTTAACCAAACAAATACCCATACACTGCATGTGGAAGTACGTGGGGGACTTGAATTGAATAGTCAGAGTTCAGTCCTTAATTGGTCCAGACAAGTCCACCACAATTCCCAATCTCGTGCACAAAAGCACCATCACTAGCATCCTCTTCTCGAGATCAATTTAAATTTAAAATGCAATTCTAATTTAAAGAAACTGGACAAAGAATTGAATAATCAAATTTATTTGTTGCTCCACTGTTTGACAAGTTAATCTTGTCAAACACTAAATCTTATCTAGGCGCATGTCTAAGCAAATTCTGAAAATATGTATTATAGTATACAGTACTACTCTAGGGTTGAGTGTATGGTCATAATTAAGGTAATCCACAATGTTACTCGGTCATAACTAACTAATACACCATTTTTTATTTCGGAAAAATAGCATGCAACAGATGTCACTGTATTTAGAAAAGCTATTGTAGAAAATTTGGGATCAACATGGTGCAAAGAGGATGCTTGCCTTGATAATAATAAACTTCTTGTGCAGGCTCAGGTTGTTCAGAAATAGTGTCAAAAGCATCAGAAGAACCAGATTCTATAAGAGACAATAAACTCCAATAAATACCAAAGCTGACAACCAGTATAGAATAAAAGAAAATGTATGATCAATAAAGAAACGCATGATTAACAGCATGCTTAAGTCGTAACTACCCTAATAGTGATAATAACACATATTATCATATACAGTTTTTTTTATAACAGAAACTAGAGTTTAGATCAAAGTTGCAGTTTTCAGATTTTGAAAAGAACTGAAAACAGGATAGGAGCAGTTTTCGGGTTAGTTATGAATAGACTAAGTAAAAGATGTTAAATTGAAACTTAGTCTGATTTGTAGAGTAGATAATACCCTAGGCAAACCCTAATCTAACCCTATTCGGTCAGGTTACAAAAACTACCAAGATTTCAAAAGTTGTCGGTTGAGCCGACAACAGCTGACAGAGGTAACATTTTACTACAAGTTTAAATATATGACAACAAGAATTAAAAGAGCAAAGGTTTATGCTACTAGGGTTTGGTTGAGACCTAAATAGAACGATAAGTTGACAGGAGAAACCCTAGAACCTTGAAAATGATATGAAAGACCGAAAAGTTATAAAACTAACTTTTCAGTTTAAAGCAAGTTGGAGCTATTGACATTCACGTGAATGATTCATGTGAGTTGCTAAGGTCCCTAAGATGCTTAAGATAGCAAAACTCACGCTTTTAACTCACGAGAGCTAAGGAAAGCACTGAAGGTTCCTAAAACCGAGTTGGATCAATAGAGAAATAAGCTCGGGTTTAACCTACAAAAGATGTCAAATCTTTATTACAAGATGGAACCAGCATTTAGAATGGATGAACAAATTGGAGAAGCAAGGAACTCCACTGGACAACAATGGAAGATGATAAGCTCTAGTGGTCAACAATGGCAGCAGCTCAAAAAGCTAGGGTTATATATAGAGGTTGAGCAACAGGGTGTAACATCCCCATTTTCAACTTGTGTTTCAAATGTAAGAAAATGGGTAGAAATTAAAACTTTTTCTTACTCCCTTTTGTTGTCGAATTTTTCTGAAATTCTTGCAAAGGAATTTTGGGAAATGCAAAGTCAAAACCTTAAATTCTCTCAAGGCAAAGATCATCTTGTCAAATCTTGTGATAATGCTTTGGAAATATTTTTCCTGGGTTCTAGGGTTGATTGGTGGTGCCTCTGAATTATTTCATAATTTTTTGAAATGATTTGAAACAGTTTAGAGGCAAGTCAAACCCTGGTCAAACCCCGGAGATAACCTTCTAGAATTTCTTGAGGAAACTCTAGCACACCAAAATCTCTGGAAATTTTATGGGAGGTTAATTCTAAAGTTAGCAAGCTCCAGTTAAAATTTCAGAAATTTTGGAGTTGTTTTGCTATCCCAATTAAACCTGCAAAGTTTCAGCTTTAAAAATCAAAACCCTAATGGGTTTGCACTATTCCTCGGGCGCGGGTCAGGCTCGGGCTCGAGTCCATTGACTCGGCCGAACCAACTAGCAGCACCCGACTCGAGCCGCTCCGTGCCGCTGTCCTGTGGGCCCGATGTCGCCGCTGGTCATCTTCTTCCTCCGCTCGCCCACGTGCGTTGTGCGGGCAGTGAAGTCGGCGGGAGAAGCAGCGCCTAGTCACCTCCCAATCGCTCCTCGGCATGCATTTATTGTGCTCGGGGCTTGCCACAGTCTCTTTCTACACTCCTGTCGCTCAGCTCCCATGACCGTAGCTGGACCTCCCGTGCGAGAGAGCCGTTGTGGACCGAGCTCCCCTCTGCTACTTAAGCACCCGGCTCCCCTTCTTTGCCCTCCTTTCACCTTTCCGCAACCCCCAGTTGGCACCCTCTCTTCTTGCTTGAGCTCAATCGCCAAGATCACCCTTGGCCGCCATTACTGAAGCTTCGAAGCTCCTGGTGCAGCCGTTGCTCCAGTGGCTCTTTTCTTCAAACTTTTGCTCCGGCTCCTTCCTCTGGTCTCCTAGAGCGTTGACACTAATCCTATTTCAGTTTGTGTCTTCAGGTCACTGCTGATTTCGGGTTTCCCCCTTTTTTCGGCTGAAAATCACCTCCTTGATCCCCGTTGCCGGTAAGGAGCCCCTTCCCCCGATTCCTTACTCTGGAAGCACCCCGGAGCTATGTGGGACTCGTTTTGATGTTGCAGTGTTGCTCTTTTTGCTCAGGCCGCCGTCCCGTCATTATCGTCTTCACGGCCGGCACGCCCCTACGCCGCCAGGACCTTCCCGGTGTGGGCTCCCCGGGTTATTGGAAATGTACTTAATTAAATTCATACAGTAACATGATTATTAATGAAGGAACAGTACTGTCCCTCAATTAAAGATCATGCTAAAGGTATAAATTCAACAAGTAACAATTCCAATAAACGGGATCCGAATATATATATATATATCTCACAATGGTTCCCGGATCAATGACCATTGCATATATATATCCTTTAACAACATTGCATCATACACATACAAGTCGTACATTTGCATTATTAAACATAAGTTTACAACATTCGGGTTTAGTACTACAATATAGAGTGACTTGGTCACTACAACATATTCAACAATGGAAGCAAAATAAACTGAAAAAGTCCACCAATGGCCTCATCCACCGCAGCAATTGCGTGGAGGAAAGAAGTAGTGTTACTCGTTAGCGTCACTGCGATCGGCGCTAACGGGTGCTTCATAAAGAAACCGTCCTCACTGCAACAATATGTGATAGCACCTTGAGTACGGAAGGTACTCACAAGTCTTACACAAACTATTAAAATAAAGTGTTGATTAGAGCCTAACCAGCGGAACATAATTGTTACATGCATAAGGTTACAACGGGGAAGGTATAAAGGTTCATATTTGCATAAGCGGGACATCTTAACCTCTGATTGCTAAATTTTGGTAAAGCAATTTAATAAATCAAATTTGGACTAAAGCGGTACCTAAAGACATTAAAAATAAATGATGCGATTGCATGATTCCCTCATGCAAACCGAAAATAAACCCAAACCAGATTTTTGAAAATCAAAGCTTCTATCAGGTGACATCAATTCAAGTTATCGTCCATGACCGTGAACACGGCTATTCGACAGTTTATACCTGCGAGGTGTACATCTTACCCACATGACTTAGCTAGCCCGTTGCCTTCGGATGCCTCGAATGATGACACACTTCCTTTGGTATGCCGACCGGAAACTAAGATTTGGTATTTTTCAACAAGCTAACACTATTGAGTTGGACCCCATGTGTGGCGATCCGCAAACAACGATCGATAGCATCCGCCTAACCGGCACACATGGTGCGTCGATGTGCCGATCAAACAATTTAATGCGAATTGGGTTCCATACCCATAGTAGAATGCTATCGGCACCATTAAGGTATCGTATATGCGACGAGGCACATATACGCCCTCACCCTCCTAAGAACATCGATCATCGACATACAAGCTCACATGGCATAAAACGCAGGTCCTCGGACCAAAGCATCTATGCCATACAAGGTCAATACACATGTCCTTACTCTCTGTTTCCAACTCAATAGTCTCAACATTTTACTTAACCAAGCAGCGCCCATACACTTTGCATGTGGAAGTGCGTGGGAACTTGAGTCGAATAATCGAGTTCGGTCCTTAATTAACTGGACAAGTCCACCACAAAACCCAATCTCGTGCACAAAAGCACCATCACTAGCTTCCTCTTGTCGGATCAATTTGAATTTCAAATACAAGACTGATTTAAAGAAACTGGACAAAGAGTTTAAAATAACAATAGTTCAGTTGTGATTCCCATGTTTGACAAGATATGCTTGTCAAACTCTAAAATCTCTAGACTGCATGTCTAAGCTAAAACTAAAAAAAAATATAGGTTATGGTATACAGTACTATGCTAGGGTTAAGTGTATGGTGACATTTGAGGTAATCCATCATGTTTGGTCATAACTAACTACTAACAGATCACATTTTGTATTTTGAGAAAAATAGCATGCACAGATATCACTGGATTTGTAAAAGCTATTGTACAAAATTTGGGATCAATATGGTGCAAATAGGATGCTTGCCTTGGTAGTAATACATACATTGCGAGTTCGGGTTGCTCGAGAGGATTCAAAAACTTCAATTGAACGATTCTATAGAAAGCAAATAAATCCAATAAATGCCAAATCTGACAGTAAGATCAAAATGAAGGAAAAAGGCATGATCAATTTGGAAATGCATGATTACAGTATACTTAAGCCATAACTACCCATAATAATGATAATAACCCCTTATATAGCTTGCTTTTTTCAAAAGACAAATTAGGTTTTAGTGCAAAGTTCGGTTTTGATTTTAAAAGAGTAGAAAGCAGGCGAGTTGTAATTTTCGGAAAAAGGAATATAGAACATGCAAAAGATCATAAATAAAACTTAGCATGATCTTTTAGGGTAATTAATATCCCAAACCAATCTTAGGCTAACCCTAACTAGTTAGATCACATTAACTAAGAAGAAATTCATTTTTGTCGGTTAAGCCGACAAAAAGAATCAGAGACAGATCTCAACTAGAAGTCAAAATAGATGATGACAAGAATTGAAAGATCAACTTGTCATGCTGCTAGGGTTTAGTCAAAACCTAAATAAGATGGTAAGTTGACAGGAAGAGCCCTAGGTTTCGAAAATGGCATGGAAAACCGAAAAGGTATAATACCAACTTTTCAGTTTGAAGCAAGTTGAAGCTACTGATGCTTAAAAGAATGATTCACAGGAGCATCTAAGGTCCTTAAAATGCTCAAGATATCATACTAGGGTTTTTGGCTTACCAGTATAGGAAAGATACCAAGATTCTGAAAACTCCAAATTGATCGACAGAGAGATAAATTCTGATTTAACCTGCAAAAGATATCAAATCTTTAATGCAAGGTAAAACCAGTGCTTAAGGATGGATAAGCAAAGGATAGGAGCAAAATCCTTTGGGCAACAAGGAAGAAAGTGAGCTTGGTGGTCAACAATGGTCATGACTCAAAGAAACTAGGGTTTATATATAGATGTTGAGCTACAGGGCAAGAGAGAAAGATCTAGAGTTGATGAGGTGTCCATTTAGGGCTAATTATCCCAAAAATTAGTTGCAAAAACTTTGGGATAAATCCTCTCCTCTGTTCTGAGAAATCTGTTTGAGAGAGAGGAAGAAGATAAGAATCATCGACATGTGGGTCCCATTGGCGATCCTGTGCGCGCCTCACAAGGCTCAAGCGAATGTCGGTAGTCCGATTGGAAATGGCGGCGTGATAAATAGAGAGATTAAATGATTTGAATCGGTATCGGTTAATATGGACCGCACGATCTAGATCGGTTGATTGAGATCTAATCGAAATCCGAGAAGAAGCTGCGAGCTCGCTTTCAAAGAGAGCGTTGGATTAAATCCAACGATCGGCTAAAGAATACCGTCGCCCGTTTAGATGCGATGGCACAACACCGTTGGATTTGATTTCTACGGTCGGGATGGAAAATTGAACGGATGGTCCGATTGCATACACTCATATGGACCTTACGATTGAAATCCAACGATCCACCGATTTTGGGCTTTAAGGCCCACGGTCAAAAAGGGCGTGAGATTTAAATCAGGGCCCATATAATCGCGCGCCTCGATTTCAAATTGGAATAAGCGGCGTTAGATCAGAATGAATGGCTGCGATCGTGAGGATCCGAGTCGTCGAATGCATACACTAATCTGGACCACGATGAAGATCCAACGGCCCGGAGGAGCGCGGGCTTAATAACACGCGGTAAAAGGAAAAGCCGTAGGATTTGAATCTAACGGCTCGAGATAAAGCGCGCTTTAAGTTTAAAGCGAAAAGGTGCGTGTTGGATCGAGAATGAGCGGTGGAGATTGAAAAGAGATCGGAGTTGTCCGATTGCACACATCGATCTCGCTCGTTAGATCAAGATCCAGCGGCGAGATTAAGATGCACACGTGGGCGGCTCGCGGGGTGTTATAACCGCGATTCGATTGAAGATCAACGGCTCATATCACGCGTGGAGTTTTGGGCTTGCGCGACGTGACCGAGCGGACCAATTGCAGGTTGGACCCAACCACATGAGACCGAGTCGCTACGATGCAAGGGTTTAGGTTTAGACGGTTTAGTTGACCAAACCTTATTCAATTACTTAAAAGGTTTGACTAGGCTTTTAAAAATAGCAAATAAATTTATAAATTCATGAAATTTTTATTGGAAGCTCTGGGATAATATATTTCCCAGATAAATTTTATAAACCACATTTTCATTTTGTAAAATACATAAATATTTATTTGGGACGAAAATATTTATTTAAAGACAATAAATTTTCTTTAAGCCCAAATAATTTCTAAAAATGCAACAAAAACATTTTTAGCCAAGATAATTTATCTAGGCTTTAATAAAAATACTTCCCAGTCATAATACAAGTTTTATCTTGTATTCCTTTAAGACTTCAAATGGTTCTTTAGGGTTTTGGCTAAAAAGGAAGGTTTTTAATTTGTAGCATGCTGCCCAAAGTGTAGAAATGAATAGTAATACTATGAACAGTACCTTATTACTGTTCATAAAGCATTTTATTACTGTTTATAAACTTGGGGCTGTTACAAACCTACCCCCCTTAAGAAAATCTCGTCCCCGAGATTTGGAACAAGTTAGAGATTAGGAAGAAGTGAAGTGAAAATGATTTATGAGGAAATTCAACATCTGTTGTCTTGATTTCCTTCAAGGATAACAAAGAAGAACTTTACATAGCAACATAGTGTTATTATTACATCTTTGTTTACATCGCTTTGTTTAAACTTTCCTTTCTTGATTCAAGGGAAAGTACTAAACAACAAAAAGATGGGGGTGCTCAATTTGCATCAGTTCTTCGCGCTCCCAAGTGGCTTCACCTTCAGAATGATTAGCCCACTGAATTTTCAAGAACTTGACAGTACGATTTCTTGTCCTGCGTTCCATTGTGTCGAGGATACGCACTGGTTGTTCTTGATATGAAAGGTTAGGTTAGAGATTAAGATGTTCATAAGCAGTTGCCTCAATAGGAACACGAAGGCATTTCTTCAATTGAGACACATGAAAAGTATCATGCACCACGAGAGTGATTCAGGTAGTTCCAATTGATAGGCTACAGCTCCTCGCTTGGCAATTATTCGGAAGGGTCCGATATAACGAGGTGCGAGCTTTCCTTTTACCTGAAAACGATGAGTACCCTTCATGGGTGACAATTTAAGATAGACATGGTCATCTACCTCAAAGCTTAATTCACGACGACGATGGTCAGGATAGCTCTTCGGCGAGGTATGCGGTTTTCAAACAATCTCGAATCAGACGAACTTGCTCTTCTGCTTCCTTTACCAAGTCTGGACCATAGAATGATCTTTCACCAGACTCAGACCAATTCAATGGAGTCCTACAAGCTCTCCCATACAAGGCTTCAAAAGGTGACATTTGAATACTTGCTTGGTAGCTATTATTGTAGGAAAATTCCACATATGGCAAAGATTTCTCCCGTCTTTGCTATAAGATAGCACATAGGCTCAAGAAGATCTTCCATTACTTGATTCACTCTCTCGATCGACCACTAGTTTGAGGATGGTAAGCAGTACTGAAAGAAAGTTCAGTCCCCATAGCCTGATGAAGGCTATTCCAAAAATGGGAAGTGAACTGAGGACCACGGTCAGAAACAATGACCTTAGGAACACCATGAAGACAAACAATTCTAGCAATATAAAGCTCTGCTAGTTGCTTGCCATTGAAATCGGTCCTGACCGGAATAAAATGGGTCACTTTAGTTAAACGGTCGATGATTACCCAGATGGCATCAGACCCTTTTGAAGTCTTGGGAAGACCAGTCACAAAATCCATACCGATCTCTTCCCACTTCCACTGTGGAATAGGCAAAGGCTGAAGGGTACTAGCTGGCTTCAGATGTTCAGCTTTAACCCTTTGACAAATATCACATTCAGCAACATACTGAGCAATTTGCCTTTTCATTTGACTCCACCAAAATGTTTTCTTTAAATCTTGATACATCTTGGTACTCCCGGGATGTAGAAAACTTGGAATTATGAGCCTCTCTAAGAATTAGACTTCTTAGATGGGGATCGTAGTACTACCAAACGATTGCGATATCGAATCATACCGCGATCGTCTTGAAAATCGTTGGCTTTACCGCTTTCATGTTTTCCTTAATTTCGCTACCTCGGCATCGGTTTGTCGGGCCTCAAGAATCTGGGATTCTAAGGTAGGCTCCACTTGTAATGCAATGAGAAACCCGCTCCCACCAATTCAAGACTTAAGCGCGAAAAATCAGCACACAAGTCTTTTCTGCAGTAGAGAAGATATGCACGATTGCATTGTGACTTTCTGCTTAAAGCGTCGCCACAACATTGGCTTTACCAGGATGATAATGAATACCCATGTCGTAGTCCTTGATCGGTTCAAGCCATCTTCTTTGTCTCATATTCAAGTCGATTGAGTGAATATGTACTTGAGCTTTATGATCGGTGTAGATCTCACAACGATTACCTAGAAGGTAATGTCGCCAAATCTTCAATGCATGGACCACGGCACCAATTCTAAATCATGAGTAGGATAATTAACTTCATGAGGCGCAATCTAGCGGGATGCATATGCCACAACTCGGCCTTCTTGCATAAGCACACACCAAGTCCATGGCGAGATGCGTCGCAATAAATGTCAAGCTCTTAAGAACATCCTAAGAGTAAGAATTGGAGCTTTAGTCAAGAGGGTTCTCGAAGTCAAAACTCTCTTCACATTTAGTGACCATTCAAATTTCTTCTCTTTCGCAAGAGCTGAGTCGAGGTCTAGCAATTTTGGAGAAATTTTCAATGAACTGCGGTAATAACCCAAGTCCAAGAAAACTTCGGATCTCAGGACACTTTTGGGAGGCTTCCAATTTAGCACATCTTGTACCTTGCTTGGATCAACAACAATGCCTCCTTCGAGATAACACATGCCCCAAAAATGCAACCTCTACGAGCGAAAGCACACTTGCTGAACTTAGCATATAATCGATGCCGACGGCGTTTCCAAAGAAAAGTCGCAAATGTTGTTCATGATCCTTATCGGACTTGGAATAAATAAGGATGTCGTCAATGAACACGACAACGAACTTATCCAAGAATTCCATGAACACCGAATTCATAAGATTCATGAAATAAGTGGAGCATTGGTCGGACCAAAGGACATAACGGATACTCGCACAAACCGTAACGAGTAGAAAAAGCTGTTTTAGGAATGTCCTCACTCTAACCTTGATTTGATGATAGCCCAACCTCAAATCAATCTTTGAAAAGACGCTGGCACCAACCAACCGATCAAAAGATCATCAATTCGAGGCGAGGATATTTGTTCTTGATAGTGACCTCATTTAACGGACGGTAATCCACACACATCCGTAAATTGTTGTCTTTCTTTTTGACAAAGATTGCCGGGCATCCCCAAGGTGAGGAGCTCGGTCGAATAAATCCTTTGTCGAGCAATTCTCTGAGTTGCTTCTTCATTTCAACCAACTCATTGACGGGCATTCGATACGGACTCACGGATATCGGGCGCCTTCGAGCGAGTTCAATAACAAACTCCACTTCCCGATCTGGTGGCAAACCGGGAAGGTCTTCAGGAAAAACATCAACATACTCACTGACAATTGGTACTAACTCCAAAGAAGGAGTGGTATCAACTCGGTGAGCACAAAGATGAGAGCCAATTGCTTTGGAATGGTAAACAATTCGAATACCGTCTGCATTGGTCATGGAAATAGACCGTTGGGAACAATTAATTTGACCCTGGTTCTTGGACAACCAATCCATACCCAAAATGACGTCCAACCCTTTAGAGTCAATCACAATTAGATTTGCTAAAAACTTTACCCCAAGAATTGTTATGTTGACCCCACAGCAGATCTGATCGGTTTTAAAGACCGACCCAGGTGATTGAATAATGAAAGATGGTTGGAGGGTATGCATAACTAACTGGTGTTGAGCAACAAAATGATTGCTAACAAAAGAATGAGATGCTCCAGAGTCAAATAAAACAGTAGCTGGACTGAAATTAACTAGGAGCATACCCATAACAACTTCAGGTGTATCAGCCGCCTCTTCAGCAGTGATCTGGTTCACATGCCCACGGACTGGAGCCGGATCAGCTTTGATAGGAGGCCTCTGCGAAGGGGCTGGTCGCACAGGCGCTGGATATGGTCGAACAGGAGGCAATCCTTGCTGCTTTGCCACACACTTGTTGGCATAATGCCCCGGACGACCACAATGAAAACAGATAACCCCTGGGTTAATATTGTTAACAGGACGGGGCTGATTTCCACTTGGTCCTGACTGACTGGTCGGAGGAGATGGACGAGGGGCAAACACCGCTGGCCTTGGTGAAAATGGAGCTGGTGCTCGTGGTGGTCTAGACAACCACATACGAGGCCTTGGTGAGTGCCACCGAGAATAAATCGAGAAGTCCGCTGCCGCTATGCGTGACTCCTCCAACGCCTTGATCTTACTCTCGGCCACAATTGCTTTATTGACCAAATGAGAGAAATTTCTGAAGTCATCCAAAGCCACCGCCATCTGCAGTTCTTCAGATAGCCCATTCAAGAACCGGTTTCGACGACGAAGGTCAGTCGAAACGTCATCAGGGGCATATCTGGCAAGGAAGTTGAACTCATGAAGATATTCGGTCACAGACTTTCGCCCTTGCTTGAGAGCGAAATTCTTGTTGCTTGATCATCATGACCCTTCAGGAATATGAGCTTCGCGAAAAGCTTCCACGAACTCATCCCAAGTAGGGACATGTCTAGCAGGCTGAATGGCAAGAAGATTATCCCACCATATGCTAGCTGGCCCATCGAGCTAATAACTGGCAAAAAGAACCTTTTCCCTCTCGGAACATTGAGCAATCAAAAGCTTCTTCTCAATGGTCCGAAGCCAATCCTCAGCTTCCATGGGATCCTGAGAACTGGAGAACACCGGCGGGTTAGTCCGCTGAAAGTCAGCAAGATTGCCCTGCACATGGTGGCCTCCTGCTCTGACGGCTGATGCAACAGGAGAAGAAGTATTGCGCGCAATCTGCTCCAAGATGCGCGTCTGGTCCATCCGGTTGCGCTCAATTTGCATGAGCACATCGGCCATCGAAGGTGGTGGAGGAAGCTCCTCTTCCTGAGAACCATCTTGCGGACCATGAGAGCTGGAGGGTTCAGTCGGCCCTCCCTGAGAATGAGGCACGGGAGTCGACATGCCCCTCCCTTGTTGCGCTTGCGCACGAGTAGTAGGTCCTGTCATCCTGTTACCACACCATGGTTAACAACACAAGAAGGACATACTCGGCAAACACAAACAAGGTTGCGATTAGAAAAGAAACAAACATCGTACATATAATGCATCATGTTATGTTATGCATTCAAGTTAACACCAAACCGAAACTTCATATATATACAACAAAAATTTCGGTTCCATCTTACATTATAGTCGGCCATAATGTCGATTACAAACCGAAAGTTAAACTTACATACTTTGTACAAAATACTACTGCCTCTATTACATACAATTTATTTAAGGGCAACTACTAGACTAAAGACACTCAACCACGAGGGTTCATCGTCGAGGTGCTAGCGTAAAGATCCTGTTAAAGTTCACGGAAACTCATTCAAAAGATGAGCTCGGGGAACCAAAGATCAACAGATCCAACGGGCTAATGAGGCGCCTCGGGAACCCAACGATGGTGATGACCTCCGTGAGGTGCGATCGCAGAGTGCGAGGAAAGCTGCGATCATCCGGGCTCGGCGCGCTTGTCCATAAAAGTGCGCGCACCCGCCACTCGGAAGTCGGTAAAGAGGTGGTGCGGCAGCGGCGGAGAGGTCTCGTTGTCACTATAAAGCACGTTGCGAGGAACGCGTTCATGTTGACTCAAGAAGCGGTACTCCTGGGCCTCATTAAGGCGATGCCTAGTTTCCCATAGCTCCCTCACAAGACAATGGATTTGGTCCATGATGCGGACCATCCTTGCCAACCGCCGCACTGGGGTCTTCGCCAAACGTATCTCATCGAACATGCTCACTTGGAGGTAGGACCTTGATTCGGGAAGTGGTCATAGGGTGGTTGAGACAATTCCGTCAAATCATGACGAAGAAGGCTCATCATCCTACTCGCGACTTCTGAATCGCCATAGCCTCGGAGGTGGCAAGTGCTTGGACACAGATGAGAACATCGCCAGCTACATGCCTAGCGATGACATTGATGAAGGCACGGTACTCCTCCATCCACGGTCCTCGGTCTCGTCGATAAATGGCATACTCGGTGATAGGTGAAGTTGGGCGCCACATCATGTCCCAAGTAATCTGGGAACCCATCAACATCTTCACTCAGTCTCCTTGACCAAGTACCAACCGCTCATCTATAGGTAAAAGACAAGATAAGAAACAATTCACTTTTTAAATAAACCAACGAAAGTTGGGCAAGAAGTGACATTAAGGAGGATAAGGAATAAAAGATGTCATACTTAAGCTTTCAAAATACATTCTTGTTTAAAAATAATTTTATCGGAAATTCTCTAATTGTTTCGCCAAAGCTACTTCTAACCTACGACAACGTATGCTCGATACTGTATTTGTGGGCTCCAGGGTTATTGAAATGTACTTAATTAAATTCATACAGTAACATGACTATTAATGAAGGAACAGTACTGTCCCTCAATTAAAGATCATGCTAAAGGTATAAATTCAAAAAGTAACAATTCCAATAAACGGGATCCCCGGATATATATATATATATATCTCACAATGGTTCCCAGGATCAATGACCATTGCATATATATATCCTTTAACAACATTGCATCATACACATACAAGTCGTACATTTGCATTATTAAACATAAGTTTACAACATTCGGGTTTAGTACTACAATATAGAGTGACTTGGTCACTACAACATATTCAACAGCGGAAGCAAAATAAACTGAAAAAGTCCACCAATGGCCTCATCCACCCGCAGGCAATTCCGTGGAGGAAAGAAGTAGCGTTACTCGTTAGCGTCACCCTGATCGGCACTAACCGGTACTTCATAAAGAAAACCGTCCTCACCTGCAACAATAGGTGATAGCACCTTGAGTACGGAAGGTACTCAGCAAGTCTTACACAAACTATTAAAATAAAGTGTTGATTAGAGCCTAACCAAGGGAACAGAATTGTTACATGCATAAGGTTACAACAGGAAGGTATAAAGGTTCTGATTTGCATAAAGCAGGACATCTTAACCTACAATTGCTAAATTTTGGTAAAGCAATTTAATAAATCAAATTTGGACTAAAACGGTACCTAAAGACATTAAAAGTAAACAGTACAGTGCATGATTCCCTCATGCAAACCGAAAATAAACCCAAACCAGATTTTTGAAAATCAAAGCTTCTATACATGTGACATCAATTCAAGTTATCGTCCATGACCGTGGACACGCTATTCGAACGCTTTATACCTGCAGGTGTACATCTTACCCACATGACTTAGCTAGCCGTTGCCTTGGATGCCTCCGAATGATGACACACTTCCTTTGGTATGCCGACCGGGAAACTAAGATTTGGTATTTTCAACAAGCTAACACTATTGAGTTGGACCCCATGTGTGAACCGATCCCGCATAAACAACGATCGATAGCATCCGCTAACCGGGCACACATGTTGCGTCGATAATGCCGATCCAAACAATTTAATGCGAATTGGGTTCCCTACCCATAGTAGAATGCTATCGGCACCATTAAGGTATCGTATATGCGACGAGGCACATATACGCCCTCACCCTCCTAAGAACATCTGATACTGACATACAAGCTCACATGGCATAAAACGCAGTCCTCAGACCAAAGCATCTATGCCATACAAGGTCAATACACATGTCCTTACTCTCCTGTTTCCAACTCAATAGTCTTAACATTTTACTTAACCAAACAGCGCCCATACACTGCATGTGGAAGTACGTGGGGGAACTTGAACTGAATAATCAGAGTTCGGTCCTTAATTAACCCGGACAAGTCCACCACAAAACCCAATCTCGTGCACAAAAGCACCATCACTAGCTTCCTCTTGTCCAGATCAATTTGAATTTCAAATACAAGACTGATTTAAAGAAACTGGACAAAGAGTTTAAAATAACAATAGTTCAGTTGTGATTCCCATGTTTGACAAGATATGCTTGTCAAACTCTAAAATCTCTAGACTGCATGTCTAAGCTAAACTAAAAAAAAATATAGGTTATGATATACAAGACTATGCTAGGGTTAAGTGTATGGTGACATTTGAGGTAATCCATCATGTTTGGTCATAACTAACTACTAACAGATCACATTTTGTATTTTGGAAAAATAGCATGCACAGATATCATTGGATTTGTAAAAGCTATTGTACAAAATTTGGGATCAATATGGTGCAAAGAGGATGCTTGCCTTGGTAGTAATACACTTCATTGCGAGTTCAGGTTGCTCGAGGCGATTCAAAACTTCAATTGAACCGATTCTATAGAAAGCAAATAAATCCAATAAATGCCAAATCGATAAGAAGATCAAAATGAAGGAAAAGGCATGATCAATTTGGAAATGCATGATTACAGTATACTTAAGCCATAACTACCCATAATAATGATAATAACCCTTATATAGCTTGCTGTTTTCAAAAGACAGAAATTAGGTTTTAGTGCAAAGTTCTAGTTTTGATTTTAAACGAAGTGAAAATAGAGCGAGTTGTAATTTTGGAAAAGGAATATAGAACATGCAAAAGTTCATAAATAAAACTTAGCATGATCTTTTAGGTAATTAATATCCCAAACCAATCTTAGGCTAATCCTAACTAGTTAGATCACATTAACTAAGAAGAAATTCATTTTGTCTGTTAAGCGACAAAAAGAATCGAGACAGATCTCAACTAGAAGTCAAAATAGATGATGACAAGAATTGAAAGATCAACTTGTCATGCTGCTAGGGTTTAGTCAAAACCTAAATAAGATGGTAAGTTGACAGAAGAGCCCTAGGTTTGAAAATGGCATGGAAAACCGAAAGGTATAATACCAACTTTTGGTTTGAAGCAAGTTGAAGCTACTGATGCTTAAAAGAATGATTCACAGGAGCATCTAAGGTCCTTAAAATGCTCAAGATATCATACTAGGGTTTTTGGCTTACCAGTATAGGAAAGATACCAAGATTCGAAAACTCCAAATTGATCGACAGAGATAAATTACGATTTAACACCGCAAAAGATATCAAATCTTTAATGCAAGGTAAAACCGATTTAAGGATGGATAAGCAAAGGATAGGAGCAAAATCCTTTGGGCAACAAGGAAGAGAGTGAGCTTGATGGTCAACAATGGCTGCAGCTCAAAGAAACTAGGGTTTATATATAGATGTTGAGCTACAGGGCAAGAGAGAAAGATCTAGAGTTGATGAGGTGTCCATTTAGGGCTAATTATCCCAAAAATTAGTTGCAAAAACTTTGGGATAAATCCTCTCCTCTGTTTACAGAGAAATCTGCGCGCTGAGAGAGAGGGAAGAAGATAAGAATCATCTGACATGTGGGTCCATTGGCGATCCACGACCATGTAGCGCCTCACAAAGGCTCAAACGAATGTCAGCCGTCCGATTGGAAATGGGCGGCCGTGATAAATAGAGAGATTAAATGATTTGAATCGGTATCGGTTAATATGGACCGCACGATCTAGATCGGTTGATTGAGATCTAATCGAAATCCCGAAGGGCTACGGGGCTCCGCTTTCAAAGAGAGACGTTGGATTAAAATCCAACGATCAGCTAAAAGAATACACGTCGCCCCGTTTAGATGCGATGGCACAACACCGTTGGATTTGATTTCTGACGGGATGGAAAATTGAACCGATGGTCCGATTGCATACACTCATATGGACCTTACGATTGAAATCCAACGATCCACCGATTTTGGGCTTTAAAGGCCCATGGTCAAAAAGGAGCACCGTAGGATTTAAATCCAAGGGCCATATAATCGCGTGCCTCTGATTTCAAATTGGAATAAGCGACGCCGTTAGATCAGAATGAATGGCTGCGATCGTGAGGGGATCCGGAGTCGTCCGAATGCATACACTAATCTGGACCACACGATGAAGATCCAGCGGCCCGCAGGAGCGCGGGCTTAATAACACGCGGTAAAAGGAAAAGCCGAGGATTTGAATCTAACGGCTCGATAAAAGCGCCTTTAAGTTTAAAACGAAAAGGTGCGCCGTTGGATCGAGAATGAGCGGTGGAGATTGAAAGAGATCCGAGTTGTCCGATTGCACACACGATCTCGCTCGTTAGATCAAGATCCAACGGCGGAGATTAAGATGCACACGTGGGCGGCTCGCGGGGTGTTATAACCGCTGCTTCGATTGAAGATCAACGGCTCATATCACGCGTGGAGTTTTGGGCTTGCGCCAACATGACCGAGCGGACCAATTGCAGGGTTGGACCCAACCACATGAGACCGAGTCGCTACGATTGCAAGGGTTTAGGTTTAGACAGTTTAGTTGACCAAACCTTATTCAATTACTTAAAAGGTTTGACTGGCTTTTAAAAATAGCAAATAAATTTATAAATTCATGAAATTTTTACTGGAAGCTACTGGGATAATATATTTCCCAGATAAATTTTATAAACCACATTTTCACTTTGTAAAATACATAAATATTTATTTCAGGCCGAAAATATTTATTTAAAGACAATAAATTTTCTTTAAGCCCAAATAATTTCTAAAAATGCAACAAAAACATTTTTAGCCAAGATAATTTATCTAGGCTTTAATAAAAATACTTCCCAGTCATAATACAAGTTTTATCTTGTATTCCTTTAAGACTTCAAATGGTTCTTTAGGGTTTTGGCTAAAAAGGAAGGTTTTTAATTTGTAGCATGTCGCCCAAAGTGTAGAAATGAGCAGTAATGCTATGAGCAGTGCCTCATTCTGTTCATAAAGCATTTATTACTTGTTTATAAACTTGGGGCTGTTACAAGCGGCACCCCTTGGACCTCCCCGTCTTTGCGGTGAGTTCCTTCTTGTTCCCAGAGCTCGAGCACCTTTTGATTTAGGTCGCGCGAGGTTCTTAGCCATTTCCATTTTCTCGTACTTTGCTCTCCACCTCGTTCCGGCTAGCCGGCGTTTTAGGTCGTCTCCGGTGACAAAAATGCCCTCAAAGTGTTCGCAATAGTATTGCGAACATTTTGCCCTGGTGGGTCCGCGCCACCGTGGCCGTGGCTGCCGGCGACGAGCTGGTGACGAGAGTCCGGTGCTCTGTACTTTTGTCGTGATTTTGTCAAGTCACTGGACCTCCTCGGGGTCATCGTGACCCTCCAGGACCTCCCCGTGTTAGATCCGCACCGTAGGATCTTGTCTGTAAAAGCTTTTGTCCCAAGACCTCTTTTGTTTTAATCCTAGCCCTTAGTGATCTCTTCGTGTTTAGATTTAACCGTAGATCCTTTGTTCTATAACCGCTTAAGTCCTAGGACCTCCCTGTGGTGATCTTAGCCGCTCATGACCTCTTCAATGTTGGTCTGGACCGTTAGATCTCCTAGTCTAAGTCTCTAGCTGCCAAGACCTCCCCCTAATCGTATCCTGGCTGTTAAAGACCTCCGTAGGTTAATCCCATCCGTTAGGATCACCCTCCACTTGGGGGTCCTCTTTGCAAAAGACCTCCCTGAGGTCCTCTTTGCAAAAGACCTCCCTGAGGTCCTCTTTGCAAAAAGACCACCCCTGAGGTCCTCTTTGCAAAAAGACCACCTCGGGTCCTTATCAAGAAACCGCAGGACCTCCCTTGCTTCATCTTAGCCGTTCAGGACCTCCCCCTGGAGATCTTGACCGTCTAGGACCTCCTCCTTTAGATCCGTGGCTTTAGGACCTTCCCCGCCTCAGATCTGGACCGTTTATGACCTCCCTAGGGAGATCTAGGCCGTCCAGACCTCTCTCTGTTAAAACCCGCTTAAGACCTCCCCTTTGGGATCGTGACCGTTTAGGACCTCCTCGGTGAGATCCTAGCCGTCAAGACCTCTCGCTGTTAAGCTCACCGTTTAGGTCCTCTCTCCGCTCAGATCTAGACCGTTAAGACCTCCCCTCGGAAGATCTTAACCGTCCAGACCTCCCCCTTAGTTAGATAGCCGTAGGACCTCCTCGTGGAGCTCGGGACCGCGAGATCCGGTCGACGGCCACGACCTCCTAGTGCGTGAGGAGCTCCTTCGCGTGTCTTTGTGCATCCGGTGGTCGGGGCGTTGGATTCAATATCAACGGCTAAGACCTCCCTAAGCGCGATGAGTCTTGGCGCCGGGTGCTCGTGGTGGAGTTCGCCCTGTGCTCGTGTGCGTGTGATTCTTGATGAACGGCCCACCACCTCCCGATTGAGTCGGTTTTCCAGATTAAGTCCCGTAAGCTTTTATTTGCACTTTATTAATTGTTTTAAACTTCAAAAATGCATATCTTTTTATCTGTAACTCCAAATTTAACAAACTAAAGTTCTAATAATACATCTGTTAAAGTACTTTAGCTTAGTATAGGTTTTACAGTAGTCTTTAATACTGAAATTAATCATGCCTTAGATTTATAACTTAGGAAAAATCATAACTAAATCATTTTAACTCCAAATGAGGTGAAACCACTTGTGTTAACCTTAAAATGTCAGTAGCCACCTATAATAAAAATTTCAGCTGCACCACCTTTCTAGAAATTTTCACCAAACAATTTAATTATGTGAACAGTAACAGATTGCAATTTTTTTTCAGCTGAGCAAAATTGTTTTGATCATATCTTTTGCATTAAGAGTCCAAATCAGTTGGTTCTTGTTTCTAAATTCATTTTAAATCATGCTCTTGCTGCTGTAAAATTTTCTTAGCATTTGGAGCATTTTGGTTTTAGAGTCTTTTTCGTTTTCTTTGTTCTTATCGATTCTTTTTCGCTCTTTCGGTAGGTTCCGACGATTGTGCCGTCCATGAGAGTGACCCTCTGCAGCATATTGAGCAGCAGCAGCCAGGCAAGCAGTTTGATCATTTCCCAATTGATCCCATTACTTTTAAAGTCTAATACTTTGTTTAACTTGTATGTATGCATTGCTATTTTGTTGTTAAATTGATTAGTTAAGCCTCTAGTTGCATAATCTGTAGGTAAATAAATATCCTCTACTACCTGAGCCTAGGTTATTTGCTGTGATTAGAGTTCGTTGGATGAACTCTTATAACTTAGTAGATTACGAATGAATATTGCTTAGCCATGCCTAGTTATCGGTAGTATTGGGCGATCATCGACTTAGTCGATGATCTTGATCACACAAATACTTATACTACTCCATTATGTCCAATCCTTGTGTTTTATTGATTTACAAATCAAAAACTGAAAACAAAACTATATCTTGACTTGGGCACAATGGTATGTTGGTGTGATCTGTTGGGTGTGTTTGGAATGGTGCCTAAGTCCCCAAGGACCGAGTTACTTGTGTCACTAAGCCAAGCGCTTATTGCGTGCTAACCACACGAGGGGGATATGGAACCTCTCTTGACTAAGTACTTTGGGAGGTGTTAATTATGAGCTGGTCGGTGGGTGTGTTCATGTGTGGGTGTGTGGTGTGGGAGGGGAGCATTAGCAGTCCGGTTAGGCTGTCTAATATGTCCTTATCCCCGTGGGTTGCGGCTCTTAATTAGCATCATCCATTGGAAAGTGTCTTGTTAGACTTAGCCGTGCCTGCATACCAAAGGAAGTATGCTAACCGTGGCTGGTGGAAAGGCGGTATATCGTGTGGGTACATTGGTACACCGCTGCAGGGTTAAAACTATTCGAATAGCCTCGTCCTAGGTTATGGACATGCTTGGTAAGGTCGTGCAAGAATTAGACTACAACCTTTTAAAACTTAAAACTTGACATGGGTGGTATGAAGGGGTACTTCATGCTATTGTTGTGGTGACTATTGGGTTAGTCAATTCTAGGACATTGTTGTTCTCTATCTATTGTTATACTCGTCTCACTTTTATTTGAACAATAAGAATTAATTGCAAACTTGCTTTTAAATGTATTACATTATTGGAAATAAAGCTTGCTTTATGCTGAAAATAAGTCCAGAGCCTCATCCATTTAAATAAAGCTTGCATGTAGTTAATTATAGTTCTGTTATCTTACACGTCAGTCTTGCGAGTACAAAAACAATTTTTGTACTCAGATGCTATGCTAAATTGTTTTGTTGCAGAGGAAGAAGGTGAGCTCGAGGGGCCTCACTTTTGTGAGATTTGTTGTGGCGGTGTCTGGAGCGATTAGCTTGGCGGTCCGGTTGGTTGCCTTGTGGGTAAAGGCACACCGATTGGCTTTTGTTTATTGCCATCTTATGGCCCTTTTGCTTCCGCTGTTTAAATTAGTTACTTATTGTTATTTGGCCGGTCGGCCTCTCTTTTGTAATAACTCTCTTTATATTATCTATGTCTTTCAGTTGTTGCTTTAGCTTTGGCTCTATGTGTATGGATGGGATTGATGCATAATTTTGTAGCAGGTGTGTATATTGCATTTACAGGAAGTATACATATCTCGAGGCTTGGTTTATTTGATTTGTGCTGCTAGGACCAAGTGGGTGGTTAAGCAGTACAAGCCGAATAAACCGGGGTCCTCACACAGGGCAAAGGAGAAGGGTCTAGAGTTGATGAGGTGTCCATTTAGTGCTAAATATCCAAAAATTAGTTGCATAATCTTTGGATAATTCCTCTCCTCTGTTTACAGAAATGGCGGCGGCGCACAGAGGCAAGGAAGAAGATAAGAACTCTCTGACATGCGGGTCCCGCTGGCAGCCGCAGTCGTGCACGCCTCCTAAATCGCGAAAGAACAACAACCGTCCGATTAGAAATGGGCGGTTGCGATAAATAGAAAAGTTAAAAGATTTTAATCGATATCGTTTAATATGGGTGTGCGATGCAAACGAGCGGTGGAGATTTAAAAGAGCTCTACGGGATTTCGGGGGTCCACGTTCAAAGAGGGGCGTTGGATTGAAATCCAACGGTCAATCAAAAAGGATACACGTCACCCTTTAGATGAGATGACGTGGCACCGTTAGATGGTTTTTCTACAGTCAGGATCAATAGAGGAACCAGATGGTCCGAATGCATAAACGATATGGACCCTACGATTAACATCCGACGGCCCAAAGAAAAGTAGGTCCTAACGACACGCGGTAAAAAGGGGTGCCGTAGGATTTGAATCCGACGGTTAAAAGGAAAGCGCGCCTTTAATTTCAAAAAATGAAAAGGGCGGCGCGGTTGGATTGAGGAGGGACGGTGGGGATCGAGAGGGGATCAGGAGTCGTCCGAATGCATACACCTCCTTTGACCGTCTGATTTAGATCCAACGGTGGGGATTAGGGCGCATACGTGGACAGCTCACGCCGCGTCGCAACCATGCCCGTTCGATAGGAGATCAACGGCTCACAGCATGCGAATAGTTCGGGCTCGCGCCCGAGCGGGACTGAGCCGGACCAAGATGAACTGGTTGGACCCAAACTCATGGGTTTGAGTCGCTACAGTGCTAGGGTTTGGGTTTAGACTGGATTAGTTGACCAAGCCCTATTCAAATACTCAAGAGTTTGACTGGTCTTTTAAAAATAGTATATAGATTTGTAAAATCATGAAACTTTTCCAAGAAGCTACTGGGTGATATATTTCCCAAATAAATTTCAAAAACCACTGTTTCACTTTGTAAAATACATAAATAATTACCTTAGCCCGAATAGGTTTATTTAAAGACAAATATTTCTCCTCAAATCAAAATAATTTCTAAAAATTCAACAAAAATTATTTCTGGGCAAGATAATTGATTTAGGTTGTAATAAAAATACTTCCCGGCCACAATACAAGCATTACTTGTATTTTCTTTGAATCTTTGAATAGGTTTTGGATTTTGGCTAGAAAAGGAAAGTTTTAATTTGTAACAACAAATCCAAATTGCTAAATATGAATAAGAATGCTATGAGCAGTATTCCATTATCGTTCATAAAATGATTATTATTGTTTCTTAAATGCAGGGTCATTACAAACCTACCCTTAAGAAAATCTCGTCCCCGAGATTTCAGAAAAGACGGAAGATGGGACAAAGTGAAATTGAAATGATTTTAATGGAAATTCGACACCCGTTGTCTTGATTTCCTTCAAAGATAGTAAAGAAAGACTTTACATAATAACATAGTGTTATTATTACATCTTCTTTTACAATGCATTGTTCAACCTTGCCTTTCTTGATTCAAAGGCAAGCTCTAAACAACAAAGAGATGGGGGTGCTCAATCCGCATCAGATCTTCGCGCTCCCAAGTGGCTTCATCCTCAGAATGATTAGCCCACTGAATTTTCAAGAACTTGACAGTACGATTTCTGGTCATGCGTTCCATTTCGTCAAGGATACGTACTGGTCGTTCTTGATAGGAAAGGTCGAGTTGAGATCAATATGCTCATAGCGCTTGCCTCAATAGGAACACGAAGGCATTTCTTCAATTGAGACACATGAAAAGTATCATGCATCGCGAGAGGATTGGGTAGTTCCAATTGATAAGCCACACCCTCGTTTTGCAATAATTGAAAGGGTCCGATATAACGAGGTGCTAGCTTTCCTTTCACCGAAAGCGATGAGTGCCCTTCATTGGCGACACTTTAAGATAGACATGATCATCTACCTCAAAGTTTAATTCACGACGGCGATGGTCGACGATAGCTCTTCCGGCGAGACTGCAACTTTCAAACGATCTCGAATCGCATTTAACTTGCTCTTCTCGCTTCTACCACCAAGTCTGGATCATAAAAGGACCTTTCACCAGTCTCGGACCAATTCAATGGAGTCCTACAAGCTCTTCCATACAAGGCTTCAAAAGGTGACATTTGAATACTTGCTTGGTAGCTATTATTGTAGGAAAATTCTACATATGGCAAAGATTTCTCCCAGTTTTTGCCATAGGATAGCACATAAGCTTGAAGGAGATCTTCCATTACTTGATTCACCCTCTCAGTTTGACCACTAGTTTGAGGATGACATGCAGTACTGAAAGAAAGTTGAGTCCCCATAGCTTGATGAAGGCAATTCCAAAAATGGGAAGTGAACTGGGGGCCACGGTCAGAAACAATGACCTTGGGAACACCATGAAGACAAACAATTTTAGCGAAGATAGAGTTACGCTAATCTGCTTGCCGAGAAGATGGTTTTAACGAGAATAAAATGGGCCACTTTCGTTAAACGGTCAATGATTACCCAAATGGCATCAGATCCATTCGGAGTCTTTGGAAGACCGGTAACGAAATCCATGCCGATCTCTTCCCACTTCCATTGTGGAATAGGTAAAGGTTGAAGGGTACCGGTTGGCTTCAGATGTTCAGCTTTAACTCTCTGGCAAATATCACATTCAGCAACATACTGAGCAATCTGCCTCTTCATCCGACTCCACCAAAATGTCTTTTTTAAATCTTGATACATCTTGGTACTACAAGGATGTAAAGAAAACTTGGAATTATGAGCCTCTCTAAGAATTAGACCCTTCAGTTGAGGATCTGCAGGCACCACCAAACGATTGCGATATCGAATTGTACCGCGAGCATCTTCAGAAAACTCATTGGCTTTGCCTTCCTTCCAATTTTCCTTGATCTCAGCTACCTCGACATCAGTTTTCTGGGCCTCCAGAATCTGAGTTTCTAACGTGGGCTCCACTTCTAATGCAGCAAGAAAACCTTCTCTCACCATTTCAAGACTTAGGCGCTGAAAATCAACACACAAGTCCTTGGCGCAGTAGAGAGGACATGCGGTTTGCTGTGTGACTTTACTCGCTAAAGCGTCATACAATATTGGCTTTGCGAGGGTGATAATGAATACCCATATCATAGTCCTTGATCAATTCAAGCCATCTTCTCTGCCTCATATTCAAATCAGCTTGAGTGAAGTACTTCAGCCTCTTATGATCAGTATAGATCTCACAACGATTACCGAGAAGGTAATGTCGCCAAATCTTTAACGCATTGACTACGGCAACCAATTCAAAATCATGAGTAGGATAATTAACTTCATGGGGTCGCAACTGCCGAGATGCATACGCCACAACTTGACCTTCTTGCATAAGTACGCAACCAAGCCCATGGCGAGATGCATCACAATAAATATCGAAGCTCTTATGAACATCCGGAAGGGTGAGAACTGGAGCTTTGGTCAAGAGAGTTCTCAAAAGCCGAAAACTCTCCTCACACTTGATGAGGACATCACTCCTTCGGATACACACACTACACAAAATCCTACGGATCCAGTTGCGAAACTACAAGACCCTATGACAAGAGCTCGTGCACGTCACTTAAATTATGAGGTGATCTCGTTTCTAGGTGCTAATAATTTATCTATGCAGAATGGTATACTACCTAATAATTGTGATCTGTTGTTACTTAGGAATAATGGATCCCCAAGGTCCACGACCAGGTCTACAAGCCCTACGACCGATCCCCGCGGCGCTACGACCAAGTCTCAAGATCCTCGACTAGGTTCGCGGCGCTACGACTGCACCACCGGCGCTTCGACCACATCTCAAGCTCCTCGACAAGGTTCGCGGCCTACGACCGGACGATCGGCGCTACGACTAGGTCTCACGCCTACGACCGGTCATTAGGTGTCATGCGACACCGCTTTGGGCCTAATAGGGCCTTGTAAGCTGTCGGGGTCAATGGCTAGGTTGTGTACGCCTCTCCCATGGTCGCACAACCTAGGTCAACCCTCACGTTACCCCCTATATATCTGGCGGCTCGCCATGGTTTAGGGTTGGGTTTTCTTAGATTATTCGCCACTTTGCGGTTTCACGTTTATCGGTTTGAGAACCCCACATTGTGAACTTCATTCATATTCGCAATACAATTCAGATTGCATTTTCCTTGTTCTTGTGAGTTGCTTGATTGCTTGCGGAACAATAACCCTCGTGGTAAGGTCGATCGCGTCGTCCGCGGCGTGGTTGATAAACCATCGGGTGTAGCGTGCGGTGGCGATCAATCGAAAGCGGGTCAATCGAACCTATCGGAAGATCGGGACACCGTGCCTCATCATTTGGGGAAAAAGACCTCCCCCCCCGGATCGAGGCCAGGCGAAGGTTGCCGTTAGGTAATCTCGTTTATCCCCTTTTGTTAGTTGTTTTCCATCACCTATATTCCAAAGAACTTTAACATACTTCACGTTTTGTTTCTCAAACCTTCTCGATTTCTCCAAGATCCTGGCTTTGACTCAAAGGTCAAATCTTGCTCTATGAGTAGAGGCTCTAAGCGGTACATGATGCTCGGATCTGTGTACGCCTCTCCCATGAGTCGCACAACCTAGGTCAACCCCCTCGTTACCCCTATATATATCTGATCTTTTGTACCCAATCCGGCCCAGCGCCTTCTCACCAACTTCCAAAGTGGTGACGCATACGCCCATACAAAACCTCGAGCGGCCACGATTTAGGGTTGGGTTTTCTTAGATTATTACGCCACTTTGCGTTTCACGTTTATCGGTTTGAGAACCCCACATTGTGAACTTCATTCATATTCGCAATACAATTGATTGCATTTTCCTTGTTCTTGTGAGTTGCCCGATTGCTTGCGGAACAATAACCCTCGTGGTAAGGTCGATCGCGTCTGCGGCGTGGTTGATAACGACAATCGATGCGGGTGTAGCGAATTGCGGTGACGATCTGGCTGGTGAAAGCCTCAAAGCGTCAACGTCCTCACAGCGAAACCAATCGAACCTATCGGAAGATCGGGACACGTGCCTCATCATTTGGTATCGAGCGAAGGTTGCCGTTAGGTAATCTCGTTTATCCTTTTGTTAGTTGTTTTCCATCACCTATATTCCGAAAAATTGCCCTACAAAAGTTTTAGATCTTAGTCTTTCATTGTCCAAACCACGTTGTGCCTTTCGCAATTTTGTTTTTTGATTCGCGTTGTTGAGTTCGATTCCATCGTCCGATGTCTTTGTTCTTTGGTCTAGTCGTCGTGATCTAGTTTCTAGCGTCGAGTCTTTCTTTGTTTTGGTCATCGTGTATCTCGGCTTGTCTTTGTTGCATCCGTTGCAATTAGGGTTTATGCTGCTATAGCCGAGGTTGAGTCAACCCCCATCGACCACTTACTCGTGACACCACCCCATCAGGCCACTTACTCGAGCCAACATTCCCATCCGACCACCTACTCGGATTCGACCACCCGATCGGATTCGACCACCTACATCGAGATCGACCACCTCGTCGGATTGACCACCTACTCGAGTTTGACCACCTTCTGGTTCGACCACCGCTCGAGTATTCGCCCCGCAAGTCTATCTGATTTACAGTTTGCTCTCGGACACCCACACACTCATCATATCGTGTTCGACCCAACAAGGACCGAGAAGAAATCCATAGCGAAACAGAGATAGCCAAAGTTGAGAGAGAGAGAGAGTTTGTGACCCCTCTCTCGGAAAAAGTTTGTGACCTATATCTATCCTTAGGCACGAAAAAGGGTTTTGAAGAGTTGTGAGTCAAGGTCACTTGCAAAAAAAAAAAGAGGAATCCTAGGTTGGGTTTAGTCGGTCAAAAAAAGAAGAAGAAGAAAGAATAAAAAAGAGAGAATCAAAAGAAAAAGAGACCACCTTAGTTGGCTCCGACCACCTAAGTTGGTCTCGACAACCCACGAGCTCCACGACCACCCAGAGATATAAGGTTGCTTTGCAACTTTGTTCTTTGAGCTTGTATCTACCCTATCTTTGGCTTGCTTGAGCTAGTGCTAGGGCGTTTGGACCAGCAAGCGTGGCGAGTCTTGTGGACTTTGATTTAACATTGCTAATCTGATTTCATTATTGCTGCTCCTTGCTACTAAACTTTGCCTATCCGAGCTCCACGTACTTTTGGCCTCAGTTTGGATCCTCGCATTCGCCTCCGCCACGATCCATACATCCCACCCTCTCCGTCGGACCACTTGCTGCAATTTGGTAGAAATTCATAAGAGCTTGGTAAGGCGGCTTGAGTGTGTGATTCCACCTTCCACCACCTAGTTGTTGGTAGGGATAATACATTTGTGTTGTCTTTTGTCTCCTACTAACAATGGCGGTGAGGAATTGAATCATGAGATTGTGTTGTGAGGAAGAGCTTACAAGGGTGTTGGATGAGCACCGTCATGCTATTAATGGCGACATCGAAAGGAAGTTTGCAGAGACAAATGCTACACTACAACAGCTCAATGCTAGCATTGCAACACTCAATGCGCGTATTGATGGTATGGCCAATCAACCGCCGAACAATGGTCGTGTGGATCCTCAAGGTGCGATCCACGACCATGAGATCGACAACGATAATGAGATGCGCAACGCGATGCCCTTGATGCGACAAGCGGAACCGATTGAACTTCAACCGTCGAGGTATGAGAGGTAATAACTTTCCGCAACATAATGCACGTGATAATGATGATCCATATGCTAAAGTCAAGTTCACTATACCATCTTTTGCGGTGCTTATGATGCTGAAGTATATTTAGATTGGGAGATGACGGTGAACGAAATTTAATGCTCACTTAGTTCCCGAAGTGCATAGAGTTAGGCAAGCTACAAGTGAATTTAAAAATTTTGCCATCATTTGGTGGAGTAGAGTATGCAATGATGGATTAGCGCCTACTACGGGATGCTTTAAAGGTTGCTATGCGTGCAGTTTATTCCACCCTCTTTTAAAGGGACTTGCGTAAGAAATTGCAGCGCTTAAACCAAGGCCATAGATCTGAGAAGAATATTATCGGGAGCTACAAATTAGTATGTTGCGTTGTGATATTATTGAGGATGAAGAGACTGCTATGGCACGTTTTTATGGAGGACTAATACGTGAAATTCAGGACATAGTTGACTACAAAGAATATGATAGTGTTCTAGATTGTTCCACCTTGCTTGTTTGGCGGAAAAAGAATTGCGAGGTCGGCGGCGAGAGACCAAGGAACCATTTTGGAAGCATGTCTACACCACGATCAACATCGTGGGCGCGTTAAAATAGTCAACCTTCAGCTCGCGATGCTGCCCCCTCCTCGAGTAGGGCGCGTTCAGTGACACCTCAGACACCAACACATGCACCGAGGTAAACAAATCTACTAGTGTGCGAGGCCCGACCAAGAGTTCTTCTTGGTTGCTTCCACAGTCGTCGCGATGGGATTATTGCCATCGTTGCAAGGAATGGGCCATGTCATGAGGGCGCCAAGTCGTGAGCCTACCTTGCCACCGAGACGGAGGTTATGTAAGTACTAGTGATATTGAGGATGACTATGTGCTTGCAGCTAACATTGCAGTGGAGGAGATGAGGCAGACGGTGATCTTGATGATGTGGAAGAATAAGTAGTCTGCTTTGTTGACACGAGGACTCATGTGAGCCTTGTTGCGCGAGTCTTTGGCGCTGGCCGGAGAGGCGGAGCAAAATCAACGGCACAACTTGTTCCAATCCAGTTCCTCGTGAAGGAGAGAGCTGCGAGTCATCATTGATGGAGGGAGTTGCAACAACCTTGCAAGCTCCGAGATGGTCGAAGCTTGGATTGACCACACAACCACACCCACGTCCTACTACATCCAATGGTTCAATTAGTGTGGTAAGTTAAAGGTAAACAAAGTTGTGAGAGTACAATTTTCAGCTTTGGTAATTACAAAGATAGTACCGACTTTGATGTAGTGCCTATGCAAGCATGCTCGTTGTTGCTCGGTAGGCCTTGGATATATGATAATGATGTTTTGCACCATGGTAGAGCTAATACCTACTCATTCTCACATAGGGTAAGAAGATTAAGTTGTTGCCTTTGACACTGCTGAAATTGTGAAAGATGAAGTAGGCGTGCTAGCAATGAAAGAAACACCAATGAACATAATTTTGAAAATCAGCAAGTAGCGAAACATGTTTACCCACCTAAAAGGAGAAAGTGGCGCCTAGGTCAAAGGCGAGGAATTAAATTGAAAGGGTGTGTCATGCTTGCCACTAAATCTGAGCTTGCTGAAATTTGTGATAATGAGCTGCTATGCTATGCTTTGATATGCAAAGATGCTTTATTTTCACTTGAAGATATATCTAGCTCTTTGCCCCTGTTGTTGCTAATCTTTTGCGGAGTATGTGGATGTATTTCCAGGTGATATACCCGGGTTGCCCCTATTCGAGGATAGAGCATCAAATTGATTTGATTCGGGAGCGACTTTGCCAAACCGTCTTTGCATATAGGACCAATCGGAGAGACTAAGAAATTCAGCGACAAGTCCAAGATCTTTTGGACCATGGGTGCGTAAGAAAGCCTTAGTCCTTGTCTTGTTCTGTTCTTTTGGTTCCTAAGAAAGATGGAACTTGGCGTATGTGTGTTGATTGTAGAGCCATTAATAATATTACCATAAGGTATCGTCATCCTATTCCTAGGCTAGACGACATGCTTGATGAGTTGAGTGGCGCTATTATTTTCACAAAGATTGACTTGCGATGGCTACCACGATTAGAATGGCCCGGGAGATGAATGGAAAACGCTTTTAAAACTAAGTTCGGACTATATGAATGGTTAGTGATGCCTTTTGGTCTAACTAATGCACCTAATAACTTCATGCGATTAATGAGCGAGGTTTCGTCTTTTCATTGGGAAATTTGTGGTGGTTTATTTTGATGATATCTTGATTTATAGCAAGTCACATGAGGCTACACTTGAATCATATACGTGCTGTTTTTAATGCCTTGAGAGATGCACGTTTGTTTGGTAACCTTGAGAAGTGCACCTTTTGCCCGATCGAGTTGCGTTTCTTGGTTATGTTGTGACACCACGGGGAATTGAGGTGGATGGGGCAAAGACTGCAGCCATCCAAAGCGGCGGCGCCCTCTTTGTGTCACAGTGCGGAGCTTCCATGGACTTCTGGATTCTATCGGCGTTTTGTGCGGGATTTCAGCACCATTCTTGCACCATTGAATGAATTGACAAAGAAAGGAGTGCCATTCAATGGGGACTGCATGAGAAGGCATTCCACTTATTGAAAGAGAGCTCACCCAAGCACCCCTACTCCAACTCCCGATTTTGGTAAGACTTTTGAGATTGAATGTGATGCTAGCGGGATTGGGATAGGTGGTGTATTGATTCAAGAAGGTAAACCAGGTTGCATATTTGGTGAGAAACTAAATGGGCCTAGTCTGAATTATTCTACCTATGACAAAGAACTGTATGTTTTAGTTAGTGTGTGCTTCAAACTTAGCAACATTATCTATGGCCCAAAGAATTTGTTATACATTCAGATCATAAATCGCTAAAACATATTAGAAGCCAAGCTAACCTAAATAAGCGACATGCTAAATCGTAGAATTTATTGAGTCGTTTCCATATGTCATAAAGCATAAGAAAGGTAAGGACAATGTGATTCTTGATCGCTTTCTAGGCGTTATACCATGTTATCTCAACTTGACCATAAGATTTTTTGGTTTAGAGGCCATTAAGAGTTATATGCTACTGATTTGGACTTTAAAGAAGTGCTTGAGCTTTGTAAAGGAGGGAGAACATGGAATAAATATGTGATAATTGATGATTTGATCTATCGTGCTAACAAGCTATGCATTCCAGCTAGCTCCGTTCGACTTTTGTTGTTGCAGGAGGCACATGGAGGAGGTTTGATGGCGCATTTTGGAGCAAAGAAGGCGAGAAGATGTGCTGGCGCCCACTTCTTTTGGCCAAAGATGAGGCGCGATGTTGAGCGCTCATGGCTCATTGCACTACATGCAACAAAGCTAAGTCCGTCTCAATCCACATGGACTTTATATGCCTCTCTCTATTCCTAGCGCCCCTTGGGAGGATATTTCTATGGATTTTGTTTTAGGATTGCCAAGGACAAAGAGGGGGAGAGACAATATATTTGTAGTAGTGGATCGATTTTCTAAAATGGCACATTTTATACCTTGTCACAAGAGCGATGATGCTACAAACATAGCTGATTTATTTTTCGAGAAATCATTAGCTTACATGGAGTGCCCAATACTATTGTCTCGGATCGCGACACAAAATTTTGAGCCACTTTTGGAGATCACTTTGGAACAAATTGAGGACAAAGCTGCTGTTTTCTACTATGTCATCCCCAAACCGATGGACAAGCGGAGGTTGTCAACCGCCACGTTATCCACCATGTTGCGGCTGTTTAAAGAAGAATTTGAAGATGTGGGAAGAGTGTTTACCGCACATTGAGTTTGCTTACAATGGTGGTACACTCCACCACCAAGGTAAGTCCGTTTCAGTATGTATGGTTTTAACCCCGTGCTCCTATTGATTTACTACCTTTGCCTACCTCTGAACACATTAATTTAGATGCTAAGAAGCGTGCTGAATTTGTTCTTAAGTTGCATGAAACAACTAAAGAAAATATAGAGCGTATGATTGAAAAGTATAGGGTTCTTTGGAAGTAAAGGTAGGAAAGAAATAAAATTTGCATAGGGTGATTTAGTTTGGGTGCATTTGAGGAAAGACAGTTTCGAGTTAAGAAAATCAAAATTGATGCCTAGAGTGATGGACCATTTAAGATAGTTAAGAAGATAAATGACAATGCCTATCAATTGGAGCTACTGCAGATTTTGGGGTTAGCCCCATTTAACATTTGATTTGATGCCATACGTGGGAGAAGCGGATGAGTTTGAGTCGAGGACGACTCCAATTCAAGAGGGAGGATGATGAGGACATCACTCCTTCGGATACACACACTACACAAAATCCTACGGATCCAGTTCTTGAAACTACAAGGCCCTATGACAAGAGCTCGTGCACGTCACTTAAATTATGAGGTGAGTTCGTTTCTAGGTGCTAATAATTTATCTATGCGAGAATGGTATACTACCTAATAATTGTGATATGTTGTTACTTAGAATAATGGATCCCCAAGGTCTACGACTGTGTCTACAAGCCCTACGACCGATCTGCGGCGCTACAACCAAGTCTCAAGATCCTCGACTAGGTTCGCGGCGCTTCGACCACATCTCAAGCTCCTCGATAAGGTTCGCGGCACTCTACGACCGGACCGATCGGCGCTACGACTAGGTCTCACGCTCTGACCATCATTAGGTCTTTGCAACACCGTTTTGGGCCTAATAGGGCCTTAAGCGTGTCGGGTCAATGCCTGGGTTGTGTACGCCTCTCCCCATGGTGGCACAACCTAGGTCAACCCTCACGTTACCCCCTATATATATAGCGGCCGCCACAATTTAGGGTCGGGTTTTCTTAGATTATTCGCCACTTTGTAGTTTCACCGTTTATCGGTTTGAGAACCCACATTGTGAACTTCATTCATATTCGCAATACAATTCAGATTGCATTTTCCTTGTTCTTGTGAGTTGCTTGATTGCTTGCGGGAACAATAACCCTAAATGGTAAGGTCGATCGCGTCTGCGGCGTGGTTGATAACGACAATCGTGCGGGTGTAGCGAATGCGAGGTGACGATCTGCCGTCGAAAGCCTCAAAGCGTCAGCGTCCTCACGCAGCGAAACCAATCGAACCTATCGGGAGATCGGGACACCGTTCCTCATCAACACATAGCCCATCATTCGAATTTCTTCTCCATCTTCAAAAGCTGAGTTAGAGGTCTTGCAATTTTGGAGAAATTTTCAATGAACCTACGGTAATAACCCGCAAGTCCAACAAAACTTCAAATATCAGGAACATTCTTGGGCTGTTTCCAATCCAGCACGTCTTGTACCTTGCTTGGATCGACAATGATACCCCGCCGGATAACACATGCCCCAAAAATGCAACTTGCTTGAGCGAAAGCACACTTGCTAAACTTAGCATATAGCCGTGCTTACGAAGTGTTTCGGCACAAGTCTCAAATGTTGTTCATGGTCTTTGTTGGACTTGGAATAAATAAGAATGTCGTCAATAAACACGACAACGAACTTATTCAAGAAATCCATGGACACGAATTCATAAGATTCATAAAATAATTTGGAGCATTGAGTGGACCAAAGGACATGGCGGTATACCGTACAAGCCGTAACGAGTAGAAAGGCATTTCTGGATGTCCCTCTTCCATGGGATCTTGAGAGTTTGGAGAACACCGCGGAGTTAGTCATTGAAATTCAACAAGACTCCCGCACATGATGGCCTCACTGCTCGACACCGGGTAGTAGTGGAAGAAGTATTACAGCGCATTTGCTCCAAAATGCGCGTCAGTCCATTCGATTGTGCTAAATTTGCATGAGCACATCACCATAGAGGGTGGTGGAGAGCTCCTCTTCACAGGGACCACCTTGAGGACCATGAGCTGGATGGTTCACCGCCCTCCACGAGAATGGGGCACCGGTTGAAAGACCCTTCCCTTGTTGTTCTCATGCGCAGTAGTAGGTCTGTCATCCTGTTACCACACAAGGGTTAACAACATAACAAGGATATACTCGGCAAACACAAACAAGGTAAAAATTAGGAAAGAAACAAACACTACACTTATAATGCATTATGCTATGTCGTGCATTCAAATCAACACCAAACCACAAACTTTATATATCTGACAAAAGAGATTCGGTTCCAACCACATAATAGTTGGCCATAAAGGTCACATTACAAACCAAAGTCGAACTTACATATTCTTTACAAAATATCAACGCCCTATTACATTTATTTAAAGGTAGCGCTAAGCGATAAAACACCTATCCACGAGGGTTCATCGTCGAGTGCTAGCATAAAGATCACGGTTAAAGTTCACGGAAACTCATTCGAAGATGAGCTCGGGGAACTGTGTCAATAGGATCCAAAGGGCTAATAAAGCGCCTCGGGAACCAGTGGTGATGACCTCGGAGAGTGCGATCGCAGAGTGCGAGAAAGCCTGCGATCATCGGGCTTGGCGCACTAGTCCATGAGCGAGCACGCGCAGACTACATCCGGATGTCGGTAAAGTGGTGGTGCGGCGGCGGCAGGGAGATCGTTGTCACCATAAAGCGCGTTACGAGGGCGCGATTCATGTTGACTCCAATTAGCAGTGCGCTGGGCCTCGTTAAGACGATGCCGAGTTTCCCACAACTCCCTCACAAGGCGGCGATGGATCTAGTCCATGATGCGGACCATCCTCGCCAAGCTATGCTTTGAGGTCCTCCCAAAGCGTATCTCATCGAACATGCTCGCTGCGGTAGGACCTTGCTTGGGAAGTGATCATAGGGGTTGAGACAATTCCGTCAAATCATGACAAAGAAGACTCATCATCCTACTAGCAGCTTCCTGAACCGCCATAGACTCAGAAGTGGCGATGCTTGGACCATGATATGGGATTGTAGCATCCCCATTTTGGCTTGTGTTTCAAATGTAATAAAATGAGGTAAATTAAAACTTTCCTTCATCCTTTTTCTCTTGAAACTTTTCTGAAATTCTTGTAAAGGAATTTTGGAAATTCAAAATCAAAATCCTCATTTATCTCAAGTCAAAACCTTACAGGTGAAATCCTATGTCAAACCCTTGGTAATAAATTTTCCTGGGCTCTAGGGTTGCTTGTAACACCTCTGAATTATTTCATAATTTTTGGAAATTATTTGAAATATTTTAGAGGCAAGTCAAACCTTGGTCAAACCTCTGAAATCACCTTGGGGAATTTCTGGAGATAATTTCAGTGCACAAACATCTCTGAAAATTTTATGGAAGGTTAACCCTTAAGTCAGGAAGCTCCAGTTAAAATTTCATAAATTTTGGAGTTGATTTGATGCCTCAATTAAATCCTCAAAGTTTCAGTTCAAAAAAATCAAAACCTAACTGGTTTGCACTGTTCCTCGGGTGCGAGTCAGGCTCGGGCTCGAGCCAACTGACTCGACCGAGCCAACTAACTGCACCCGGCGCGGTCGAGCGAGCGCGCGTTGTCAGCCGTTAGATCTCCATCGAACGACTCTCATTCGTGTAAGCATTCGGACAACTCCGGTTGCCCTATGATTCTCAGTCGTTGGATTTCAATCGGGCGGTCGACGTTCATCGATGCCGTTTCAACGCGATACGCACGCTAACCCTGGATGCAACGGACGGTTGGCGTTGTCGCCTTCCTCTCGCTCGCGCAGCGCATGGCGGAGCTGGCGTGGCGCCACGTGCCTTGTCCCATCCGGCGACCTGCAGCGGGTCTGTGGCGCATTAAATGCCCGCACTCCACCGCCCGTTTAGTCGTCGTCTCAGCTGCTCCCGTCGCTCACGGCGGCCGTAGCGGCAGCGAGAACCCGAGGCGAACAACGGTGCTCTCGTGCTCCTCGTGCCTACCAAGCCCCTGGTCACCTCCGTTGGCTTCCTTTCCTCTCCCGCAGCTCTCTCTTGCACCCTCAGAGCTTGGCGAGCCCATACCACCACCAGCGCCCATTTCCGCCATTGCCGAGCTTGGAGCTCTGCCGCCACGGTGCTCCAGTGGCTCCTCGCCCGATTCTTCCTCCTGCTCCTTCCTTTTACCTCTGTGTTGCTTAACCCTCACTCTATTTTGGGTTTCCTCTCTGAGCGTGAGGATGGAGTTTTGGAGCTGCGACGCTTGATGCCCCCTTTTCTTCTCGGTGCGGTAAGACCCCATTTCCCAATCCACCCTCACAGGAGTTTCTCGTGGAATTGCAGCTCATGGTACCACCGGTGTTGCTAGTTTGGCCCGGTTGACCCTTCCACGGTGAAGCTCTTCGCATCGCCATTTGACTTACGTCATTTGGGCTGCTCGATCATCCTTCGTCCACCCCAACCCGTCATCGTCTTGATGAACCTGGTGAGCTTAAGCTTTTCCCGTTTAGCTTTTTGCTGCACCGTAGCCATAGTTCCACTGTTTGATCGCGCGCCGCCGCCGTTAGCCTCCGGCTCTGATTTGGACTCGGTTGGTCGCGTTAAGTCCATAGGACCCCGTCATAGCTTTGCACCCGTCCATTTCGTGTAGCTTAGCCATGACATCGTTTCGTTTTGTAGTGCACTCCCTCGCCGCTCGCGCCGCCGCCGCGTCCAGTCACCATTGGCCTCGCGGTGGTGCCATCAGTCTTAATAGTGCTGGGATCCCGTTTTGGACCTGGCGGCGTCGCCATGGCGATTCGCGCGGCGACAAGCCGAGCAAGCTCGCGGCGGAAACTCCTCTGTTGTCGGGCGGAGCTCGGTCGAAGCGGCGTGTCTCATTCTTGGTCGTTCGATCTGAGATCTCGGCCCTCGGCTCTCCACGTCGCCGCCCTCTTCTCGCTTCGATGCAATGTGCGCTCGTGTTCAGCGGGGCGTCCGATCGAGATCGACGATGTAACATCCCTAACTTAGGGTTTGTATTTCAAATGTAAAATTTTGAGGAGAAATAAAAACTTTTGTTGTCTCTTCAAATCATTTGAAAGTTTCTACAATTTTCCTAGCAATTTCAATTTTAGAATTTAATTCTTGTGATTGGAAATTGTTGTTATCAGATTCTTAGCTTTCAAACTTATGATCATCCTCTGAAATTATTTTCCTATCATCTTGATCATCCTATCTACCTCCTGAATTATTTCACAATTTTTAGATTTTATTTGCTATTTCATATGGCCAAGTCAAACTAGTTGAAAATCTGGTCAAATCCTAGGTCAGCATGCTTGAGAATTTTCTGCAGAACTTTTCAGTGCATAAAAAGTTCTGGAAAATTTATGCAATGTTGTTCTCTGTCTCTAGTAGCTACCATAAAAATTTCAGAAATTTTTAGAGCTCAGGAGCTACCTCTAAAAATTCCCCAAAACCTTCTCTGTCTTTTAAATCAAATTCCAAAGTCTTGTTCCTGGGCTGAACCAACTCGGGCTCGAGTCAGGCTACACCACTTGGCTCGGTCGCGTCAACTAAGCGTCCGCCCGAGTCAATCAATCGTGACCGTCAGATGAAGATCGAGCGATCCACGTCGCGTCGCCAACCGACTGTCGAATGCATACACCAATCGGCCGTCCATTTGGATCCAGCGGTCGGTGCGTCGTTGATCAAATCAAACCACGGTTCGCACCGCCGTCATCGACGACATATGGGTCCCACAGTCGGAGTTCTTCCTCGCCGACTCCGCTGCCTACCGGAGCTCGCTGGCGATCGCGCATGCGTGCCACGCAGCTCGTCGCTGCCACGCCGGGGACGCGTGTCTGCCTCCAGAGGATCGCCTGAAGTCCATCTACCTCATAGGGTCGTCCATTCCTTCGCGACCATTCTTGCGCCTCTCCGCCCATTTCTTAGCCGGCGGAGAAAAACTTCGGCGTGCGCGCCGCCGTTCGAGCGCCCTTGAGGCAGCCGACGCACCATCGTGTTCCTCTTGCCTCGCCGCCTCCATTTTGCCTATTCCTGGGTCCTTGGCGTCGGTGGATCACCAAGCGCGTATTGTCGTCTCCGCCTCGGCGATCTCGATCCGTGAGCTCGTTTGCGACTGGTGAGTTTCGGCTCCGTCACTTAGTCCCTTAGGATCGCATTGATGCCCGAGTCTAACGGTGGGCTTGTTTACGCCTTTTGTGCATCGTTGCGGGCGTCGACCAATTCTTCTCCAAGCACGGTGTTCGCGCCGTGGAAATTCAGTCACCTCGGGCTTTCTTCGTCGGCGTTATCGTGTGCTTCTTGCTCTCAGTGTTGAGGCGACTTAAGCACACCTTCCGAGTCTTCTAAAGTCCGTATCGCCTTCTCGCGTGGCGTGCTTTCTTCTCGCCTCGGTCGTCGTGAGCTCAACTCGGTGACCATCGGACCCGCGTCGCCACCA